>JAOXYD010000136.1:22518948-22544105 GCA_028565735.1 Pinacopodium congolense
GATAAAATTTTAAAATTATAAATTAATTTTTAAATTTTATAAAAATTTATAAAATAATCTATAAATATATTATATTGCGTAATTTTTAACTTAATTTTAAATTAAAAAAAAAATTAAAAAAAAAAAATTTTAAATTTTTTTAAATTTTTATTTTTTTTCTGGTACCGACCGACCAGTACCAATCGGTATTTATATTTAAAACGAAATTGGACCGTTCCGTTTTAGTTTCGATCCAGAACAGAACGATATTTAACACATAAGTTGAATGACCTCAATAATTAAAATCATAAATTGGTCAAATATCTTTATTGAGATGTGATTTGATGAGTTATCACATATTTATGCAAAATTTATTAAATATACAGCATAGAACAGGTGCGGTATCTTATGATTATGAAAAACTAGCATATTCAAATTACGATTCACAGAAAATCTTTCTTACCGAAAAATGATATGATTTCCTTGGCGACTTGGTTTGCATTCTCCTGCTGTATATAATGGTGGCCATCGATCATCAGTACTTCAAGGTTGGGTACCAGGCTCTTGAAAGCTTCCCCACAAACATAGTCCTTTGTCCCAAATGATTGAACCCCCACGCCTTTGTCACCAAATATGAACTTGGTGGGCACACTAATTTTAGCTCCTTGCCACGGTCCAAGAAGCTCCCAGTTCCTATAAAAACAGTATCAATACATAAACATAAAACGTTGAACCAGAATATAAATTTAATTGTGTCCTTACATGTCCATGGCACGGTAGTAGTTCAATGGTCCTGTAAAACCCGTCGCTTGGAACTTGCTAGCACGAAATTGAAGCTCTTCTTCATCAATCCATGAAGGCAAAGGATAAGGGGTCTCAAGAAAGTCGATTATTTCAACTCCTGGAGGAGCTGCCACAAGATCAGGAGCAGTAACATACAAAAACTTCTTCAATACCGTCAAAGCGTCATATCTAGAGAACGACTTCTCTGCTCGTCCCGGCTCCTACAAAGTAACTCCAATTCAGAAAACGACTAATAGTGGCATTGGCTTTTATGCTATTTCCATCATGAATACCTGAAATTGAGAGACATAGAAGCCTTCACCAAACATGTCAGTGAGGAATTTAGTGGGTTTGAATGCTGGAGAACGTGGCCTGTAAGGGACACTTAGGTTGACAAGAGCCTTCACTCTATCGGGTCTCAAGAGGCAGAGATGCCATGCAATTTCTGCACCCCAGTCATGCCCTACCACAAATGCCTGTTCCAAGGACCACATTTGTATACATTCCAGCTCCCTTTTATAAGATGCTGTGAAGCATTGGATGCAAGCAATAAAAGCATGTTTCTTGAAAGCTGTGCCTTTTCACTACGTTTGTAAAAACATCGAAACTACTGGTTTACGCCGCCAAAATCATGTTTTCATGCTCTGTGTAGTTTCATTAATGGAAACTGGAGTTTTTATAATATCAATCGTTACAACTAGAGCCAATTAATAAAAGAAGAGGTGTGATAATAGTCTGAGATTGCATGTAAATACCAAATCCAATTTCCCAAAGGCATGGATCTCATGTTTCTTTTATTTCCATCTTATTACGGTTTGATAATCAAACATCCAAGATTCTTTATGAGTTGTTTTTTGTGCTTTCGACCATGAAACAAGTCTAACGTTACCATATGTATGCAACAAATCAACCAATTAGTGAAATAAATCCAAGTTACAACTTGACTTAATTAATAATTTATATAAAATATGCAATTTTTATTACTGTAATTTTGAGAACTTATAACAACAGTGGCTGATTCTCAAATATCAAACGAAAATAAGTATAGTTTATGATAGTAGGGCGATACCTTCCCACGAACGAGAGAGTTCACATCTTAAAGAGCATAAAGTAAATTAGTATCCTTCACCTGTTGCTCGTGAAGTTGATCGAGAAGGCCAATCAAGTCTCCAACAATATGGAAAATAGTGTAAGAGGATGGGTCCTTAGGACAGTCGGAGTCTCCATAGCCTCGGAGGTCGGGTGCGACGGCATGATACCCATGAGTAGCCAAGTGATTGATCTGGGAAGTCCAGGAAGACCATAGCTCAAGAAACCCATGAAGAAGCAGCACAAGGGGGCCTGCTTCTGCCCCTTTTTCTGCTATGTGTATCCATATCCCATTAGTTTGGATCCTTCTATGTTTTATGTCCATTGCTTTTGTCTGCTGAATCTTCTCCAAAATCATCCGTTTCCCTATATCACTCATCATAACTTGTCACGTGCAGTTTTTCAATTTTTTCTTATTATTTGTTGACTCGACCGAAGATTTTTCAATTTTAATTTTTTGAATGGTCAGTGCCTTAACTTGCACGCTTTATTTTATTTTCTTTTTCTTTTTAAAATTTACAGCTTTACATAACATATTCTTTGATTTTATTTTAATTAAATATTAAAATACTTCTTAACATTTTGTTATTTATCCAGTATCTTTTATATTTTATAAAATATCATAGACCTTTCAATATTTTATAATAATATTAAATATCCTCTTAAAAAGTTTTCTGAATAACGTGATAGTTGATGTAATGTTAAAGT
The DNA here is from genome assembly GCA_028565735.1 of Pinacopodium congolense. Lineage (NCBI taxonomy): Eukaryota > Viridiplantae > Streptophyta > Magnoliopsida > Malpighiales > Erythroxylaceae > Pinacopodium > Pinacopodium congolense. The sequence goes on from JAOXYD010000136.1 coordinate 22,521,508, forward strand.
AGTGACTTATTTTACAACATGTGACTTAATAAAAATAATAGGTATCTGTAATATTTTTTAAAATACATAAGAGTGTTTGATAAATAATAAAAATTTAGAAAAAACTTTAATATTTACTATTTTATTTTTATTAAGGGCCTTCGTAAATCGTAATTGCATATAATTAATTTTTTTTATATTTTCAATACATTGATGAAAAACTCAATTTATTATTCACTAATAAAGTCACATTTTAATATATTTATATCCCAGAAAAATAAATTGAGCCTTTGGACTATTCTTTACGCCATGATTATATAATCATACCTTATTTTGAGAACAAAAATATAAAATTTTATCTTAATACTTTATGTCAAATTCACCTTTTATTTATAAGACCATGAATTAGTCGGACTTCTGAGAAAGGAAAATAAGGATATTATATTATCCAAAAAGACAAAATTCACCAATTATCAGATCGTATACAATAAATGCTAGAAAAAGTTCCAGATTCGGTTCGGGCCTCCATAATTGTTATGACCCGTCGTTTGTATACCTACTAAAGCCCGGTTTAAGCCCCAAAACAACGTACACTTCTCTCTTTCGAGAGCGTTGAGGTTTGAGCCTCTAGGTTGCTGAACTTTTCCCTCTAGCCATACACCCAATGGGAAAGAACAAGAAAACGAAGGGAAGTGGCGGTACGGAACCAAACAGCGAGTATAGTGCTAACACTGTCTTCGTTTCGAGCCTTCCCTATTCTTGCACCAATGCTCAGGTAAAATTTTTTCTCTCCTTGTTTCCTTCCAAAGCAGAGCAAAGCAGCCACGAAAGCAATACCTTGAATTTTAAAAACAATTTGGTGATACTCTGTTTCTTGCTTGTCTATTGTTATTATACAGCTCGAGGAAACCTTCAGTGATGTGGGTCCTATCAGGAGATGCTTTATGGTTGCGAAGAAGGGTGAGTGTAGTTGAACCTTAGAAATCGAATGTGATGTTTCTTAGTTCTGAGTGACTGTTAAATTTTGAAGACGTTTATTATGTGTTATTTTCACCATGTTGACGATGTTTGTCTTTTATTTTGTTTTTACAGGGACAACTGAACACCGTGGTTTTGGTTTTGTGCAATTGTAAGATTATTTTTCAGTTTTGTTTTTTCCCCATTATGAATTGTCTCTATGCAATGCTAAAAGATTTACGGAAATTGAGTTAGTTATTTTCTTCTGGTTTATATTTTTGGTGCTTATTATGTTTTCTATTTTTGAAAATTTCTTTTTCCAGTGCTGTTACAGAGGATGCTAATCGCGCAATTGAACTTAAGAATGGCTCGTCTTTTGGAGGTAGGAAAATTGTAGTCAAACATGCTATGCATCGTGCACCCTTGGAGCAGCGGCGGGCGAAGGCAACTCAAGGTTGGCTTGCTTTTATTACTTTTTCACTCATTTTGTTACTCTGCTTAGAAATTGTTTGGTTGAATGTGATCTCCATATTTTTCTTTTCCTTTAATTAGTGACTGAGACAGATGATGCAGCCAAGAAAGTAGCTGATGACAGTGGTCTTACCCCTAATGGAGACAAGGGTACCTCAAAAATTCCTGAATCAGGTTGAATATGATTGTGAGATTTAATCAATTATTTGTGGAACTCCTGTTAACTTACAGCTTTCTCAGCTAAGTATGGTACCTTATCTATGAAATTGCAGTGAAACATTTGGAGCCAAAAAAGACAGTGAAACTTTTCAGCGATTTAACTGATAAAGATACTTGTTCAGAAAAACAAAGGTACTTTAACTTTCTCTCTGATTCTATAGTGTATGATCATTTTGGGTTTGATCTGATTGGAAAGGCTTGACATTTAATCTAGAGATCACTTCTAAAAAGATGAGGATTGAAGCTAAGATTGTACTCTATACTTCATGAATCCAGTGAATTTTCTGTAAAATATAAAATTTAATAGAAATCAGTATCAACTTACAACATAAAAAATATATTTTATAAAAATTATTGCTATTCAATTTTATTAAAATATTATTTCTTTATTACCTCACCACCATCTAAATCATATTCAATCATATAATAGGAAACCTTCTTCTCATCCAACGAAATACTTATAAATGAAAATCAATACAATATAAATAAAAGTTGATGAAATGAATAAAATTATTCACAATTTTAAATTTAATATTTTCCATGTCGACCTGTAACCAATTTTGTGCATACATCAATACTTCCAAATTGTTTGTAGTCTGCTTTGATGTGGATTTACTAATCTACCACCAGTAATAAAAGTAGATTTAGATGCAAAAATAGAGATTGGAATGTCCAAAATATCTCTAGCAATTCCTTTAAATGATAGATACTTGGTTGTGTTAGATTAACACCAAGTCTATATATCAAAAGACGAATTGTGAGGAAAAACCGTTTCCAACAGTAGACAAGAATGTAGAAGATATCTCTAACAATTCTTCGAAGTGATGGATACCTAGTTGCATTAGATTTCCAGAAGCCAATGTATCTAAAGATGGATCATGATGCAAAACCATTTCCTCCAAATAACCTTGAAGTTCACTTTTGTGCTGACTATAACATGCAGCTAACAAACTAATATCAACTATATCTTTTAAACTTTCTTGATGAGATGCATGATTATAGAATGAACAAGAATGTCTACCATCGATACACTTGTACTTCTTTTGATACTCTTTAACTAGGTGTTCACCAAGATTACCTCTTTTTTTTTTCCCCGCCAATATCATCATGAAAGTCTGTCGGGATAATTTCTTGGAAAGAAATATGGTATCAATTTCAATTTATATCTAGGGTCTTAATTTTTTAATCCATGAATTTTGTCCCAATACTTGTCAAACTTCACAATCATTTTGTCTTCCATGCTACTAATAATACTATTTGAATTCACTTTTGTATCATATAATGCAATTCTTAAAATGGATGGAAAAAATTCATTTGTTGTAGGATATTTAGTCTCTTAAAACAGCTTACCTCAAACTTTTCATAGATCTCTTGGTAATTTTCCAATCAACTTTTGTTTGCAAAGATTTGTATAAGGCTTCTATAAGTCTCAAACAAGAGAAGACATCTTTATAAACCAAAGCAATATTAGGTATCAAATTTGTTGAATTCTGCTGAGTTTTACAACCATGACTCAATTTCTTAGAGTAATTTGCACCAATTTGACGTGTTTCCTCCTTAAAAATTTGCTCTCTTTTTGGTGATACTGAGCAAAATGCAACATTATCTCTTACTCTTTCAGTTCCATCCACAATAATTGTCAACCCATCATGGAATATTAAATTAATTATATGCATACGGCATCGCACATGGACTAACTCTCCACCCAACATTAATTTACTGCAATTCATCTCAATCAAATGTCTATCTATGACAAAATCATTGGTGCAACAATTGTCTTATGTAACTGTAGACATTTTCTCATCAATATTCCACTTAATCATACAATTCAACAATCCATGTGCAATGGGCCTAAATGTTAATATTTACTAATATTAATAATGCATATAAAAGATATTAAAAAATGATATTTTTGATAAATAAATAATTTACCTTAAAATGCGACTTTGGAGAGTCCAAAGTTCATCAATAAAATGTATAATGACTGCCATAAATCCCTATCTTTGGTTATTAGTTGTCCACATATTTGTAATCAATGTAATTCTGTTAGTGTTCTTCGGCAGTATCACAAGAACTTCAGATTTTTCACGAGCATAAATCTTTAGGATATCATCTTTTGCAGTATGTCAACTAAGAACTTTAGAGAATGGTTGGAGACCCATTGCATGTTCTCTAAACCCATAATGATTAACAATAGAAATAGGACATTTATTTGTACTTATATAATATTAATTATATATAAGTACAATTAATATATATTAATTGCAAAAAAAAAAAAAAATTTCCAACAGATTCTTAGAACCCAGACAAAACTCCACATAACTTATCATCCAAACAAATCACTAAAATCTCAGAACCATGAAAAGAATAGCAAGCAAAAGAGTGAAGATCAATGACACATTGATGATCGGAGAAGAGAGTTGAGAAGATAATTTAGAGCAAACTGTATAAGAATATGGCTATAGTTGATACATAGGGGATATTCTTGAAATTTTCCTATAGTTCTGATGGCATAGAGGACACTCTTCATGTAGGAGTGTGATTTGGTGCTTGAAGCTTAAGGAGTTTTGGAAGCATTTACATGTTGGGATGTGATTGGTGCATGAGGATTAAGGAACCTGGAAGCATTCATTTCGAAATGCTTATAGGCTTCTAATAAGTGATAACTCTTTGTTTCTTTGTATAAAATGTCACCATGAGTACATTCATACTTGATTAGGATCTAAAACATACATAAGAGGTTAGGTATTTCAGTTACATCAATTGCTAGGTCCCAATTATGTCATAAACAGAGAATAATAATTAGAGTTATATATTAGACCAAAATTCAAGAGATCAAAGAATTAGTACTTTAAATATATATCCTCAACTTTAAATTTCACGTAATATGAAACACATTTAGTTAAAATTTAATACAGTCCTGTAAATTCATTATTTCATTTATTAGTTATATTCTTTTCTACTATAAAATATTTTTTTGGAAAATAAAATCAAATATGTGATAATATGTATATATTAGTAATAAGCATAATTTCCCTATTTGTTAAACCTTCTTTTTTTTTTCAAAAAGAATATTAAAACTTATTCATTTGCTAAACCTCATACCTTTGTGGTGTTCTTAAACTTGCAAGCATTTGCAAAAATATCTTCTTAATTTGCATAATATTAACACATGCTTTCTATCAATGAAGTCACCAACTTAAAGGAACAAGAAAGAAATTCCTGTCTTTAATTTCATTTTTCTGAGGTAACATCATTTAGAATGAAAATTTCAGTATTATATATATGTTTATAATATTAGGGTTTGGTACTATGTTACCTGTACCCTATCCATATCCAAGATGAACTCAATAAAAACCAAAATTATTATACTTATCCCAAACCTGAACCTGAATCAGGTAAAATTTGTCTGGTATCCATTGAATATTTACCCATTGTTATTCCTACTTGTAGAGGGCTCTGAGTTGCTTAAGATTTTCATTTGGATTTAGTATGACTGAGTTTAACGTTTTTTTTTTAATAATTATCATGATTACTTTACATTATATAGATAATCATAGCTTCGAGCATGTTTGGATTCATTTTTTGTTTTGGTTTTTGGTTTATGTTTTTTTAAAACAGAAATCAAGAAAAAAAGCACAAAAAAATCAAAAAAAAAAAACACAAAAATAGAAATGAAAAACGGAAAGAAGAAGTTGAACCAAATGACCCCTTAGTTTAGATTATATAGATATTATAGCTTTATAAATGTGCTAGTTGAGATGTTGGTCATCACTATGTGACTTAATTTTCTGGGAAATGTCAGTTTTTTATGTTCATTGATATATGTTGAATCTAATAGAAGTATCAAGTCATGACACACAAAAATAATTATATATTTTCTGCTCACCAAGGACACCTGTGTGATTTTTATACTTCTATAATCTCATGAAGGGTTGCAAGGACTGTAGTATTTGGTGGTCTATTGAATGATTGCATGGCAGAAGATGTACATTCTCTTGCCAGAGAGGTTGGGACTGTGTGCTCAATTACTTATCCTCTTCCTTCGGGAATACTCGAACAGCATGGTAACAGCGTGTTGATTTGTCTTTTTTTTTTTTGGGTGATGAGTTATGTTAGTTTTTGAGAACTTTAACAAATTTGAAAAATTATTCAAGGACTTGGACAAGATGGCTGTCAATTGGATGCATCAGCAGTGCTATATACAAGTGTTAGAGAAGCTCGGACATGTGTGGCAAAGTTACACCAGAAAGAGATAAAGGGGGGTACTGTTTGGGCTCGCCAACTTGGCGGTGAGGTAAGAAAATATCTTACTGCCACTATATTGATCTTTTTATTGGAATATTGATAAAATAACCAACATGATTTATATTTTTTATACTAAAAGTTTAGCAATAGAATCTTATAGGTTGGGCCTCGTATCTGGAAACTTTCTTTGACATGTGCAGTTGGTGATAATGGGATTATCTGTTTTCTTTCTAGTTTCTCATGTTAGTTAATTTGGAGATCCAAAGAATGAGATCTGTCATCATGATTGAGTATATTTTGTCTTGTGTCTGTGGGTCAGGGTTCCAAGACTCAGAAGTGGAAAGTTATTGTCAGAAATCTTCCTTTCAAGGTTGTTCTAACCTGCTTTATCACTTTCATCTTTTTATGTTTTCTGAGCAATCATGCTTCTGAACTACTATCATGAATATCAATGCAGGCTAAATCAAACGAGATAAGAGAACTTTTCATGTCAGCTGGTTTTGTCTGGAACACACTTATTCCACATAATTCTGAAACAGGGTATGTAAACTTCTCAGGCAATTTTCATTTTTGGATGATTTAATTTTTATTCCTCCGCCTGATTTCATACAGAGCTCCCAAAGGCTATGCATTTGTCAAATTCACATGCAAACAGGATGCAGAGAAGGTACGGCCTGTGGACTTTTCTTTTACTCTTATTCTTCAAGGAAGGCTTTGTATTGTTTCTGGAATGCCCTTTTACTTATTGGTATATATTTCTTCTTCAAGGCCATTCAAAAGTTCAATGGACACTTGTTTGGCAAAAGGCCTATTGCTGTTGACTGGGCTGTCTCAAAGAAAATATATAGTAGTTGCCCTAATGCATCTGTTGCTCCAGAAGATGGTAAGTTTGCAGTTAACTGGATTTTATTGTTCAACAAAATATTTTCTTTGTGCGGCGGTAAAAAAAAAGAAGCTTTTTGAGAGAGAGATACTATTTCACTAATTGAGTCACGGGTAGTAAGTTTGCAGTTAACTGGATTTTATTGTTCCTTCTTACTATAATGTTGTTATATATTTCTACACAATGTGGTAAGGAGGAATGATTAAGTAGAGAATAAAGGTGTTTGAGAGAGTGGAAAGATGGTTTGTCAGAGCTTGTTAGGTGCCCAGCTTTCTTTCTTCTGCTCACATTTTTATCCTCCCACCCATCTTTCCCTACTAACTACTGGTATTAGGCTTTTAATTACCTGATTTATCCATTGAAATCGGTAGACGACTGATCAACAAGAAACTAAGTGCATGCACGGTCTTTGTAGCTTAGGAGTTAGATGGTTAAAGTGTGATATCTCTGGTTTGACTATTTTGATCATTTAGTGCAATTTTGGGCACTTCTACAGGAAATCAAGATGTAGACGGGAACAGCGATAGTAGTATTGATGATTCAGATGACGATGTTGCTAATTTAAACAGCAAAAGCCCACAATATTCAGGAATTGATTGTGCTTCAGATGACTCAGAATCATCGGAGAAGGAAGGCATGATCACCGGGGTTGATTTTGACAAAGAAGTAGATATTGCAAGGAAAGTTTTTGAGAATTTGGTCTCATCCTCCAAAGATTCAACTGCTTTCATGGATGACTCAGTAATGCCCAAGGGAAACCAGGAACGTGATTCTGATGCCGGCATTACCCAAAATAAATTGCCCAGTGAGTCTGAAATACCTTCAAAATCTACCAAAAATACATCTACAAATAATGAACAGACACTGGGAGATGTTGATTTGCAAAGAACAGTTTTTATCAACAATCTTCCTTTTGATGTTGATAATGAAGAAGTTAGACAACGGTTCTCTGTATTTGGAGAAGTGGAATCCTATGTCCCAGTTCTTCATCAAGTCACCAAGTAGGGACATCTGTTGTTTGACTTGCTTACTAGTTTTTGCCTACTTTTGTTGTTATCAAGAGATGTAATTCTTGTTATTGCAGGCGACCAAGGGGGACAGGATTTCTCAAGTTTAAATCAGTGGATGCAGCTACTTCTGCAGTTTCAGCAGCTAATGTTGGATCGGGTGTAGGGATTTTTTTGAAAGGTAGGCAACTGAAGGTCTTGAAGGCTTTGGATAAGAAATCAGCCCATGATAAGGAATTAGAGAAGACCAAGATAGAGGGTCGTGATCACCGCAATATTTACCTGGCAAAGGTTGGTCCTCTTTGACCTCACTTCAAAAAATTCTTAACGTCCTATGCCTGCTTGTTTGCAGTATCATTGCATTATGCATGCCATGTTTTCGGTCTGATATTATAGATTTTAATTTTTTTGTTTTTTTTCTTTTGGCTGCCTGTTTTTATTTTTTGACTGCCTGATTTCTTAATAGGAGGGTGTTATTCTTGAGGGGACTCCGGCTGCCGAAGGTGTTTCAGCTAGTGATATGGCAAAGAGAAAAGAGTAAATTCCTTCATTTTTAGTTTAAATTCCTCTCTAAATGTTTTGAGTGGGAATGTGGTTGAGACAAAATCCTGCTTCTAACATGGAGCTGCATGCTACATGTACATTTAAGCACGCTGTTTTATGAAAAAGGCCAGAAGGTTTGCCTGAGACATGAATGACAGTGCAAGGAAGCTATTACAGTGCTTTCTGTTTCTGTGCTCTTTCACAGTGTGTTAATTGCTTATATTTTATTTTCGAAGTCTGTGGCCCCTTAATATTCAAGAGTTTCGACGTACTTTGGTTTTTGACAAACAAATAAAGTGAGGTTGATGTTGATAAAATCTCTCTTCATGTTCATGATGCTCAAGTAAATGTAGATCTTGCTAACATTTGACATACCATTTGAACTTTCAATGCCCTTTAAAATCTGCAGTTTACAGGAAAAGAAGTCAAAGAAACTCGAGTCCCCAAATTTCCACGTTTCAAAGACTAGGCTGGTTATATACAATTTGCCAAAGTCGATGACTGAGAAAGAACTTAAAAAGCTTTGTGTTGATGCAGTCATCTCTCGAGCTACAAAGCAAAATCCTATGATCAGACAGGTCAGCTACATCTGCAGTCCTGCAATCCTTCTATAGCTACTTTACATTCCTATTTCATTTTCTGTTATCTAAGATGGTACATTTGTCACTTGAATATCAACTATGCAGGTAAAGTTTTTGAAAGATATGAAGAAGGGAAAACTTATTACAAAGAATCACTCACGTGGAGTTGCCTTTGTTGAGTTTTCAGAGCACCAGCATGCTCTTGTCGCCCTGAGAGTTCTTAATAATAATCCTGGTAATGTATTCTATTTGTTGTTTAATCATAAGTTGGCGGCCAGTTTATTTTTTAACTTAAATGCAACCTCTGGCTTTGTATAGAAACTTTTGGTCCAGAACATCGACCAATTGTGGACTTTGCTCTTGATAATGTTCAAACACTAAAGCTACGAAAGGCCAAGCAACAAACACCACAGGTGGAATACCATGATTTGGGGAGTACTCAAGAAAATGATGCATCACAGAGGCCAAACACATTTACTAGGGAACATGAGAAGTATAAGAAAAGAAAATCCAGAGGTGAGGATACGTCAGGAAAGAACTCTGAACAAAGTAAAAAGGGTGGCATGGAAAATGTGATTTCTGATGCAGATTTCTCTGAAAATCTGAGGAGTAAAAGGAAACGGAAGAGCTTGGGAAGTGAGAACAAAACACAATCTTCAGAAGATAAATCAAAACACAACATACTGAAGGTGAATCGGAAGAGTCAGGCTGAAAAATCAAGTAAAGACGATATTACAGCTGCAGGTGCACGCAAATCAAAACCTCCCAAGGAAACAAAATCGTTGCCTAGAAAGAGGAAACTGGCAGAGCAGACAGAGCAACAAAATAAGGGAGAAGACAGTTCAAAGAAAAGAAAAAGATCCAAAAAGAACAAAGAACGCTCAGGGGGTGATTTGGTGGACAAACTTGATATACTGATTGAACAATACAGGTCCAAGTTCTCAAAGCAGAGTTCTGACAAGTCTGGTGGTAACATGCAAGCTGCCAAGAAGCTTAAGAGATGGTTTGAATCATAACTCTACGTGTTTACTTGGCTTTGTCACAACAAAAATTGACAGATTCTTCGCAATAGAGAGTTGCATTGTATTATGAGTTCATATGTTTTCTGTGACCTAAAATTTTGACAAATGTGAGGCATGCGTGATCCTTAGTCGGTCCATTTAGTAGAGCAGTCACGTGATCCCGCTTGACGTCCTTCTCTCACTGTATAATTTAACATATGTAGTGGTTATAGTATCAATATTTTATTTAAATGAATTTCATAAACTGTAGGGGCAAGAAAACTAAAGGGCAATATTCTGGACACTATTTTTAGAATTAATTTACGTCAATATTCAGGTAGTAAAGTTACGGTGGTTTAGTATTGTTGATGGTTGTGATTTTTAGTTGTAATTTTTATATTTTTATATTAATTTTTGTGTGTTGTATTTGTTTTTTGTGTTTTTTTAAAATTTGTGTGTTATATTAGTGTGTTGTTTTTTATATATTTTGTATTATTTTTCTTGAATTTTGTATTTTAAAAAAATTAAAACTAAATAAAAAAGTCGTACTAAACATGGCTTTATTGATCTAGGAGTTGTAGCATAACTCTCCTAATACAGACTGATACTGAGATTGCTTACATGTTTGTTTTAGTTCGTTGATTCCCAAGTTAATGTTAAAACAAGAATTTATAAATAAAAGGGTTTAAACTAAGAGCAAGGTATCTTTTTTTGTTTTTATTTTTTATTTTTATTTTTGTGTATGTATATTAGTTTATGTGATATTTTTATTAATTTTTATATTAATTTTTAAATTTTTATATTGTATTAATATATTATTTTTTTAATTCTTATATTATTTTTATTAAATTTTATATTTAAAAAAATAAGAAATCAAATGATACCAAGCAAGGAACTTGCCTGTCACTTAACGTCGAGGACTTGAGACGTTACCCCCATAAATTCGAGATAATAGACCCTAGCTAGTTATTCAAACATTGATATTGTGCTTAACGGCATTGCATTTAAGGACAACAAAATTGCTTTGGGTTGACTATTCATAGTGGAGTTATTGCATATGAACGTTAAGAAATCTAATAGATAAATCTATCTTGTCTTCTATTAATAATTGCCATGTGAAAAAAAAAAAAAACTGATAGTAATTTAGTATTATATGTGATAGCTCAACCTCGATAGTGACATTTCATTAAAAAAAAAGTTGAAAAAGATCTCCAAACCAAGTGGTGTCTATTTCCTGAACAAGGATCCTATAGAGTCATCACATGGTCACTGTACTTTTGGTTCACCGCAAATGATGCTAAGAACACCTCTTGTGTAGTTGTTAACGTTGTTGTGCAAATTCCACAACTATACTTACTATTTACCAGCTATTGTGGTTGGTGGGTCACAAAAAGAGTGTCCCCTTCTTTTTCTAAAAGCATGGACCAAAGGTTGCAATTAACCCAACAGAATCCTATTTTATGCATCACTTCTTTGCTCATGCCTCAAGCAAACTTTTTTTTGGTTCCTATTGGTTATGATGCTCATAATTTAACCACCATATTAATGTTGTTGGCACGGCTGCCAAAATCTTTGCAAATATGAACATGGTTTTCATTTTACTTATTCTGCTTGATTTAAAATACACAGGAACAGGGAATTTTGACGTTAAGTTTTGTAATAATCCTTATTCTAAGCCCTAATAAAGCATTAAAAACATGCTTGGTCCATACAAGGGAAAATTTGTTAATATATTGACATGTTTTTTAGAAGGATTAGTTTGGACAGGAGCTTATGGCACATAATATATACATGAGCCACTATAGTCTATAGCTGTCTAAGCATAAATTTGCAAATACAAAAATCTTATGAGACTTGGCTCCATTTAATATGAAGTGTATATTTTTTCATGATCATAATAACTTCACACATGTAGATTGGTAGGAATAAATATAGAGTAATTATATCAAGAAAATTCAATCTCCTCTAAGGAGATGTTTAATTGGATTGTAGAATGTAGTTTTTTGTGTGTGTAATTTTTGTATTTTTTTCCTATTTTTGTACTGTATTAATGTTTTTTATATCAATTTTTTTAAAACTAAAAAACTAAAACTAAAACTAAAAATTAAAACACAACTAAATAAGGCCTAAGAAATTAACAATTCCATGCTTATTTCTATAAAGCATAGCTAGCTAACGCCTTAGGGGTCATTTAGTATTACTGTGAATTGTAATTTTTAGTTGTAATTTTATATATTTGTATTAACTTTTGTATTTTATTCTTGATTTCTATATTATATTAGTGTGTTATTTTTTTTTAATTATTGTATTTAACAAAATAAAAAATTAAAATTTAAAATACTAGTCATACCAAACAAGCCTAGCGGCATCCTTAGAATTATTGTGCTCAGTCAGTTTATGTATTATTGCCAACCCTCTTAATTCCTATTTATGATGCAATAATCATAGTTTTCTTTTCAACAAATTCTGTTTTGAACAAGCGTTATTATTATATTATTATGTTTCATTCATAACTCCTAGAACTGAACAATGTGTTGTGTTTACTTATTAGTCAATGTCGCATAGAATCCGTAACTTTAACATCTCATAACTCTTTTTCTTTGCTTATTCTCTCTGTTTCGTGTAGGCCAACTGTGAAAAGCTTCATGACAAGTAAACTTTTGTCTTACCTCACCCAGAGCTTCACTATATTGTGACTTTTGATTCTCTTTCTCCCCACACGTTTCATCTTTTCTTTTCTCACTTCTCTTAAACCTCTCTCTCTCTTCCCTCGGAGAACAAAAGAAAAGAAAATGGAAGCTAGCTCAGCTACCAAGTTTCTTGCTTTCTGTACAGTGTTACTATGTTTAGGTCTCCAGTTGACAGAGTGTGACGTTACTTATGACAGGAAAGCTCTTATCATTAATGGGCAGAGAAGAATTCTCTTCTCTGGCTCCATTCATTATCCCAGAAGTACTCCTGAGGTAAACTGTTGTCAGCAATGCGAGGTTTTAGTGCACTTATGGCAAGGCAACCGTGTTTATGTTATGTAGCTAAAAAAAATGCAGATGTGGGAAGGACTTATACAGAAAGCTAAAGATGGTGGTTTGGATGCCATTGACACTTATGTCTTTTGGAACCTCCATGAACCTTCTCCTGGAAATGTAACTTGCTTTATCTCTTCTGGTTTCTTCACTCTGTTCAATCCTGTCGTGTGTCACCACTAATTTCGTTCACTGTTCTTGAATGATCGTTTAGTATAATTTTGAGGGGAGAAATGATTTGGTTCGATTCATTAAGCTGGTTCACAGAGCTGGACTTTATGTGCACCTTCGCGTTGGCCCCTATATATGTGGAGAGTGGAACTTTGGGTAATGAAGCAAATTCATCGTCGAAAATTTCCGTGGTTTTACATTTGTGTTCTTTCCTTAACAACGTTGTTTCTCATATGTTAGAGGATTTCCAGTTTGGTTGAAGTATGTTCCTGGCATAAGCTTCAGGACAGATAATGAACCTTTCAAGGTCTATCACTGCTTCTTTTCCTCTGCATGTGTGTGTTTTTGGAAGGGTGGATTTTACAATGCTGAATTAAGAGAGTCGTAATTGGTTTAAGTTATTACATCTGCAATGACTGTTATCTCTTTATCTTATAGTCTCGAAATTGCAGATGGCTATGCAAAATTTCGCTCATCGAATAGTCCAAATGATGAAGAATGAAAATTTGTTTGCATCTCAAGGCGGTCCTATCATCCTCTCCCAGGTGTCCGTTCTGGCTCCCATGAAATGCTTCAGAATTACAAACTCAATGGACTTCATTGCTCGCTAAAATTCTGTTTGATGCACTATAATTATTTTCGTGAGTTGTTTTAATTGTGTGCAGATTGAGAATGAGTATGAGCCTGAAAGCAAGGCATACGGTGCTGCAGGTCGTGCATATATGACTTGGGCAGCTAATATGGCTGAATCAATGAAGACAGGAGTTCCATGGGTTATGTGCAAGGAATCTGATGCGCCAGACCCTGTGGTAAAACTTCTTTTCTTAAGCTATATACGTAACAGCATATATCTGATATATATTCTTTTCATTTTTCTTCATATATATATATATATATATTTCTCATGTTCGTACTACCCTTTTCTTTGCCTTGGGGACATTGGAGAGCTGTTTAGTTGCAGTCATAGAAGTTAAGCAGTAGTACCCATCAAACAAGTTTTATCACTGAGTGGGAAAGAATGAATTGAAGGATTTTATAAATGGTTTAAGCCTGACTTCAGTTTGACTACAAGGAAATCTGAATCATGCCTATGTTTCGTTTGATAGATCAACACTTGCAATGGATTTTACTGTGACTACTTCTCTCCAAATAAACCCTTCAAACCTACAATATGGACTGAAGCTTGGGGTGGTTGGTGAGATTACATCTCCTATCGCTTAAAAGTCTCCAGTTTCCCTAGGGATTTAGTTGACTTGCAACTTCTTTTTCTATAGGTTCACAGACTTTGGAAGTCCAATCTACCAACGCCCAGTTGAGGATTTAGCCTTTGCAGTCGCTCGGTTCATGCAGAAGGGAGGCTCTTTTGTTAACTATTACATGGTAAGTTCTCTCTGCAGTAAATTTGTACCCATTACTCATTTCATGTACCAAAAGAAGGAACTGTTTCATTAGTTACTTGGCCTATACCTATCAAAAAAGGCAAACACAACTTGCTTTATTCTGTCCTTGAATTTGAAGGAAACACGGGTATCTGAGCTTTGCACCAGGCAGAAGTTTAGGTCCTGGGGGAACTCCATAACCTATCATTTACTTTCTGTGGAACTTATTCCGTAATCTCACATATTCATTGAGGACTTCTCTTTCATTTTCCTGCAATAACAGAGCAAAGAGGTCACTATAAAGTAATTGCATGTGGCATTCATGTCTATAAGTCCTTATGGACATCACTTTAAAGAACTTTACCAGGGGCAGTTAATTGCCTAAGAATCCCCAATTTGCAAAGTTAGTTTAAGTATTACAAGTCAATCTGATTCCTTTGTTATTCTCTTCAGTATCATGGAGGAACCAACTTTGGAAGAACATCTGGAGGCCCTTTCATTACTACCAGCTACGATTACGATTCCCCCATTGATGAATACGGTGACCAGTCTAAACGAATTTTGAAAGTTGAACTAGTGTCTTTATTGGATTTCCAACTAATAAAGTTATCCTACTTTGATAGGTTTGATCAGGCAACCCAAGTATGGCCATTTAAAGGATCTTCATAGTGCTATTAAGTTATGTGAAAAAGCATTGCTCAATGCCGATCCTATCGTTACGTCTTTGGGAAATTATGAGCAGGTATAATTTCTTATCTCATATGGTTACAGAATCACAACCTAAAAACACCTTTATAATGACATAATTTTGAGGCAGACAGCTCCTTTGAGGCCATTGACAACTTTTACTAGCTCTCTGAAGATATCTTCCATGAAACATTCTCTACATTCAAATAAATGGCTGCAAGGAAGGAACTAACTAATGCTTTTCAGGCACATGTATTCTCCTCAGATTCAGGTGACTGTGCAGCTTTTCTATCTAACTCCAATCACGGATCAGCGGCAAGGGTCAGATTCAACAATGTGCTCTATGACCTGCCACCTTGGTCCATCAGTATCCTTCCTGATTGCAAAAATGTTGTTTTCAATACTGCCCAGGTAAGTGACTTGGAACTTGACAAATATAACAAAGAGATCGAGAACAAGTTAAGAAACATTAATAATATGCTTCAATCCCACAATTTTGCAGGTAAAGCACCAGACTTCTCAAGTGCAAATGTTGCCCACTGAGAACCAAATTCTCTCATGGGAGACCTTTAGTGAAAACATATTATCAGCTGATAATGACCATATGATGACTACTGTTGGTCTCTTGGAGCAGTTGAACGTAACCAGAGATACAAGTGACTATTTATGGTACACAACCAGGTGAGGTCCAGTCAATTCGCTCCACCTTCCAAGTTGTATTTATTCATCATAACGAACTGATAAATTATATGTACTGCCATTACAATTCTACCATTGTATGCTGATCCCAGCGTCGAGATACGTCAGTCGGAATCATTCCTACATGGAGAAAAACTTCCCACTCTCTCGGTGCAATCAGCTGGCCACGCAATGCATGTCTTCATAAACGAACAGCTTTCAGGTACATTTTTCAGCTCAAACATGGACCCGGTACAGGTGCTTTAGGGGAAATGCGAACGCAAAGAACAAATTAAAGGAAGAAATAGCGACAAAGGATATGTACGTAGAGTGAACCATGTCTCATTTTGATAAAGAATATGTGGTTTTGTGCTCCTATAATGCAGGATCGGGATATGGGACTCGAACAAACAGGAAATTCACTTTTACAGGAAATGTGAAGCTGCATGCTGGAAGAAATACAATCTCACTGCTCAGCGTAGCTGTTGGGTTGCCTGTAATTTCTCCAATCCCTACCATTCTGATCTTTGTTCACTTTTTTTTTCCCCTATTCTCTGCCAATTTTCTTGTCCGTCTCTAATTTCAAGCTGTCAATGGTTGAAGAACAATGGTCCCCATTACGAGGCATGGAACACAGGAATACTTGGACCAATCGTTCTCCGTGGCCTAGACCAAGGGCACATGGACTTAACTTGGCAGAAATGGTCCTACAAGGTACAATTACTTCTGTCTCTTTGATGTCTTTATTCCCAGTAGTGCTTCTTCTTCTTTCTTACTTTTTGGTCCTTGTGAATTTTCTTTGTTCATTGATTTTCAATTCATACATTCTTCTTCGTGTAGGTTGGTCTTAAGGGAGAACAAATGAACCTAGGATCTCCCGACTCAGTATCATCAGTTGCTTGGATTCAGGAGTCCGTTGTAGGAGAGAAACAACAACCTTTGACCTGGTACAGGGTAAGTCGAAGAAAACAAGTTTATCTTAGTGCATGTCTATAATGTTTCACAAAATGTCCAAGGTCGGATAATCATGTATTCTGATTGAACTTGCAGGGCTATTTCGATGCTCCAAAAGGAGATGACCCCTTGGCTTTGGACATGAGTGCCATGGTAAAGGGTCAAATATGGATCAATGGGCAGGGTATTGGAAGATACTGGACTCTCCCTGCCCGTGGAAATTGCACTGCTTGCAGTTATGCAGGCACGTACAGGCCGCATACTTGCCAACTTGGCTGTGGCCATCCAACTCAAAAGTGGTAAAAACTTTACCATAATCAATTGAGTGCACTCAATACTAAATTTGAAGACATTACACGGGCAGATGCTAACTTGTTTTTGACATTTGAATATTTGCAGGTACCACCTACCAAGGTCATGGCTGAAACCAACTCAAAACTTGTTGGTAGTGCTTGAAGAAATTGGAGGTGATGCATCAAAGATTTCTCTTGTTAAACGATTGGTAACAAGTAGATAAAGCTTTTTTCTTCTTTTCAAATAATACCACAAGAAAAAGAAATGCTTCTCAATTACACAACCCAGTTCTTCTCTCTCGTCATTTTACAAAGATGAGTATTAGAAAAGTAGCAGCTCACCTCCAAGGACCACGTATGCTGCACCAAGATCACCATCCTAGTGTACCAAATTCTACCTTTTTCAGGTAAAGCATTTCCTAAGAAGTAAATACAAGGGGGGAACAAGTAACAAAAGTCTTTGCAAGAAAAAGCTATGCTACAACTTAAGCCAAGATTTAGGTACTCCCAAGTCCTAAAAGAATATTATCTTTTGAGGGCAAGCAAGTCAGTGGATTCTCTATTCTATTTCTTTTGATTTGGCATGTAATTAAATTTAATACTTAAAATTTTAGAGCTTGTTTGCTTTTTAATTTTTAATTTTTGTTTTTAATTTTAATTTTTTAAAATATAAAAATTAAAAAAACAGTAAAAAAACATATAAATATAATATAAAAATTCAAAAATAGTACAAAATAAAAATATATAAAAATTAATAAAAATACACACAAAAAAATACAAAAAATAAAAATAGAAAGTTGAACTAAACAAACCTTATTTTAACGAAAGCATGACATAAGAAAAAGAAAGCTTAAATCTAGTCAATGTATATCATCACACATGCAAATAATCAAATATTGGCTTGATGCTAAAAGTAGGAAAAAAAGATCAAATTAAAATTTAATATTTATAATAAATTGTTAGTTGTATAGCATTTTTTTATTTTTTAAAAACTTTTTAAAGGGCCTATAATGCTAGTGTAGAGCCCAGTTGTTATTATGAGTCCCACATTATGTTTTAATTGAGACAATGATGTGCTCTTCTCCACTCCTCTTCAGCCATCAACTCCACCCTTCGTTTCACTGTTTATGCAGGTGTCCTAGCTCCTCTCTAACTACTACATTTGATATGTCGCTTGCCGTACCCACTTCACCTAGGAAATCCCTATGCTTGTAACCATCCCTGTTAAGTGAACTTGCTTAATTGTTTACTACAACATATCCCTCAACTTGTGCAGCTCTCTCTGTCGGCAATCATCTTCAATAGGTGGCATGTGTTTTAGTTTCCATCACTTTGATGATGGAGAAGGATGCAGAGATCTGTTGGGTTTGAAAGAAAAAGAAAAGAAGATCGATGAAGAGAAATGGAACTTTCATATTTATTTCTTGGCAAAAGATGAAATTTATACATCAAAGCTTGAAATACTTTTGCAGGGGATTAGGAAATAACAATATAAAATCTTCAAAAGATCCTAAAATAACTTAACAACTGAAGAAAATCTTAACTAATCTAACCAAGTTTGCAGCTTCAAAGTCATCACATGTTTAACACTCCTCCTTGGCTTTGGTATTGCAAACATCAAGCATTTTTTTGTTTGTTTGTGCTCCTATAATTTAGCTGTTAGGCTTCTCATGAACTTTTCCATCTGTCATTTTCAAGCAGTCAAATCTTCCTTTGTCTTCCACAGTAAAGGAGTGAAATCCACCTTATTGGCCTTTTGTGTAGATGTTCTTGAACTTGAAGAACTCATTTTGTTTTCATCATATATAGAGTTCTTCGTCTTAATTATATCTTTCTCAGTGTCACCAGCATGGTTTTCTTTCTTAAAATCCAATGTAAATCTTTTATTTTGCATTTTGATAACAGTCATTTTCAAACAGGACCTTAAAGTCTTTATCGAGCAACTGACAAACACTTAACAGATTTTTGTTTATTGTAGGAACATATAAGACATCAGAAATTAACTTCAAACCTGAATGCCCTTTAATTGCTATAATCCCCTTTCCTTTTGCTTCAATGTAGTCTCCATTTCCAATTTGGACTTTGGAGATAAAACTTGTATCAATTTCTCTAAACATCCTTTTTATCAAAAGTCATGTGATTTGTGCAACCACTATCAATAAGTCAGCTTTCATTTGAATTGTAGTCGGTTAAGCATGATGCTGCAAATAACTCCTCCTCCTCAAGTTATTCGTTTATAGCTTGCTTGACTTCTCCCACATATTTTTGCACTTTACCTATTCTTTCAACATGTCCTAGTTGTCCACACTTATTGCATCTTACATTTGGCCTCCACCAGCACTTATATTCTGGATTATTTGTTTTCTTGCAGTACGAACATGGTGAAAAAATCTGAGCATTGTTGTTATTAATCCTCTTTTTATTGTATGAATTTACTGGAAAAGCACCTTCCACGGTTCCTTCTTGTCTCATGAGTCTCCTTTGCTCTTGTGCCTGTAATGAGCTTGTTAGAGTAATCCTTGATCGTTTCTGACTCTTTCATTTTTTGTATCTCAAATTCTATGATCAAGTTGAGCAATTCCATTCCTTTGATTCTTTCATTCCCCGCATATTCCTTCTTTAAGAAATCCCAAATTTCCTTTCTCTTTTTGAACGTCATGATCCTAGAAAAAATTGTTAATGTGATTGCTGAAAACAGGCAAGCTTTTGCTTTGGACTTTCTCTGTTTCTTTTCTTTGTGAGTTTTGATTTGAGCCACCGTTGGATTTGTAGGCAACTCCGGAACATCATAGTCTTCATCTATAGCTTCCCACAAGTCATTCGCTTCAAGGAAGGCTTCCATTTGAACAGCCCAACTTAGATAATTTCTACCATCAAACATTGGCAGAGTAATGGCAGTGAGAGATGATTATGAATCCATTAATGTATGGTTTTGTTTTGTTTGTGGTGTGGAAAGACGTAGGATGAGTTATGAGTTATGAATTATGGGTTTGTAGGTTTAAAGGTCCCTTAAGATCAAGAGAGCTCTGATACCATTTTGTTGGGTTTGAATGAAAAAGAAAAGAAGATCGATGAAGAGAGCTGGAACTTTCATATTTATTTCTCAGCAAAAGATGAAATTTATACACCCAAGTTTAAACTACTTTTGCAGGGAATTAGGAAATAACAGTATAAAATCTTCAAAAGATCCTAAAATAACTTAACAACTTAAAAAAAATCTTCAAAGTGATCACATGTTTGATAGTATATATTAATAATTTTGGTATGCAATGAATGCTTACTAACACTAATGGCCTATTGCAGAGTGTTGGTGATAATTTATTTTTTCTTACTTTGCCAGCCAAGAAGATTCATGTTGGGTAGCGCAATACAGGATCTTCCATCTCCATTAAACTACCCATTAACTGGTGCAACATCCAATTCTTAGGTTTCGCTCTATCCGCTGTCTTTGAGTCGGGTTGTCCCTTACATTATTGGTGGAAGGCTAAGTACGAATGCCAACTAAAATCAAAATTTGGTGATAGCAACGTTATGTTCGAGGGTTGCCTACCAGTTGGTTCTGTGCAATCATCCTGTCAGAGAAATCTCCTACTCATCCACTGGTATGACGCTGGCTTCTTGAAGAAACTCAAGAAAAATCATCACAATTGTTTCAGTGACGACTGTAATATGTACAATGAGGCTTCTCTACTTCTATAGTAGTTACTTTGATAAGAAGGCAAAAGAGTGCGGGATTCAATTACTATATGGTGGCAATGAGGAATAGTAATGCTATACAATTTTACCACACCATTTCTAAACATGAAAGTGAGAATAGAACCCCAGTCCAAAATATGAAATTTAGCATGATACTTATGTAAATGTAGATTGTATACAAACCCACTAGCTAGTATTGCTCCTCTGTTTTGCAAACTCTCTTCTAAGTGTTGCATGTCTTCCTTATACAACACTTCGATCAACACTTCGACGACACTGCGACTAATGACCAATGACCAATGACCAAAATGAGTGATGATTAATGACACTTCGATCCGAGGATATAAGTGATAACATTTCACGGAATCTAGAGAGATTTTTCTCATTAAACACAAGCTTTTTTAGTTTAGATTCTAAACTGGTATTGATAAATATGGAAAAGAAAACAACTTGAACTTAATATCCCGAAATTCAATCTATCCCAAACCCAGACCAAACAAGATTCGGCATAGCTAAACTCGTACTAAATGTAGATTGTCTATCCTTTAAGTAATAGAAATGTATAGCTTATTCATACTGCAGTGCCTCAAAGGCAACTGCATAGTAGCAACTACTATTACTTGAGCAACCACCCTCAGCTTAAATCTCCAAATTTACTAGGTTAATTACAAAATCTAGTCAAAATCCTTGAGATAAAAGAAAATAAACACTATCACTAATGTTTCCACATAAGAACATGTATAATTTCAAAATGGAAAAAAGTGGCATGACACAAAAACATTGGAAATCATACTGTCAACCATGAGGAAGCAACCTAACGAAATAATAATAATACTAATAAGGCTAGATGCTAGCCTCTCAAAGAGAGGGGAGAAAAAAAAAACAGTTTATTCTCAATTTTCATAGCATAAATCAAAACCAAATAAAAGAAAACACAGTTAAATGTTCCAATAAATTTAACTTACTTCTAAATGTTTAAGACATTTCAAACATAAATTACACTTGAATCTAAATTTTGTATCTTTAATTTTTTAAAATAATTTATTGTTTAAAACGGTCAAGATTTCTCAAAGGAGACTTACGAACTATTATTAAGGAAAAACTCAAGGAATAATAATATATCAGGCACTACATGTCTGCATCGTACCACTTCATTACACAAGATACAAAATAAGACATGACATGAAATTTGAACTCACTGAACAAACTTCATTGTACTAGGTTTGCCTATTTAATCATGTCACATTTACAAAAATGGTCTTTCTTCAACTTCTCCTGGGAGGCAAAGCAGTTAAAAGCCAAAGCAGAAGATAAGCCTCTATGAAGTATTCATATGTTAGTCTCTTTGTTGCTTCAAAAAGGTGCCCACTATTGCATAAATGGCTTTAAGCAACAATAAACTTGCAACGGTTTTAAAAAGTGTTGCTAAAGGTTATTATAATGCAACAATCTTTAAAGTGTTGCCTTTAATAGTATAAAAAGACAACGATAATCATAATTTGTTGCTATAAATAAAAAAGACAACAAAATAAAATGAAGTGTTGCTTTAAAATCTTAAATAAGCAAAAACTAGAACTGTTGCTAATTAAAATAGTTTTAAGCAACAATGAAAGTGTTGTTATATTTTAGATTGTATATTTAATATTTTACTTTTAAATTTAATTTCTAAATATTTTTAATATAAGATATTGGATATTTCAAATATATTTACAAATTTAGAACTTTTTATTTAAAAGTTTAAAAGATTTTAGAATTTTAACATTAAAATAAAAATATTTTTAGAATTAATTTAAAATAAAAATAAAAATTTATCATGAGAATTGAATTG
>JAOXYD010000136.1:22557455-22572327 GCA_028565735.1 Pinacopodium congolense
GTATGTGTGTCACAATGTATTTGAAACTAATTATAACTGGTGCATTCTGTAAGTGAACTTTTACAGACAGAAAGGACATTGAATCACACTCGCCTGAATTAAGTATAAAAAGAGATGAAGCTATGTTTTGTACAATGAACATTATAAAGCAATAGAGGATCCATTACAACTAACATTGAAATGTCCTAGGATAACAACTGCGTAAAAATGTCCTAACATCAAGCATGTACTAATTTTCCCAACCTTTTCAATTTGGAAATATCAAAACAAAAGGGAAAACAAGGCCTAAGAAAGGTTTATCTCATTCATCAACCCAACGGCTTTATTTCAAAATACAAGAGTGCCACCAGAAAGTCCTAGTTTTTCAATAATCTGCTTCCACCACTAGCTGGCCTAGGCAATAACATTTACATACATTTTAACCAAACAGAAACAACTCACGCCTTGATGGTAATGCACTCAAATCAAAAGCTTACTGCGTCCAAATTAAAAAGAAAAGAACAACAATATAAATCCAACCCATATCGTTTATCGTCGACTACTAACCCAAAATCCGGAAAGAATGTGAAATGCAAAAGAATCACAAACTAATCACGTGTCATTATTTTAACTCGAGAAGGAAAAAAATAAAAAAGGAAGAGCCACTGAAACTGAGGAAATAAACCTATATTAGGACACCGAAAGAAGATATCATAGGATCAGGATGAACACTAATCACCACCTGAAACCTTAAAACAAGAACAAAAATTGCATCAAACATGAATT
This sequence comes from Pinacopodium congolense, assembly GCA_028565735.1. Taxonomy (NCBI): domain Eukaryota; kingdom Viridiplantae; phylum Streptophyta; class Magnoliopsida; order Malpighiales; family Erythroxylaceae; genus Pinacopodium; species Pinacopodium congolense. Next base: position 22,558,221 of record JAOXYD010000136.1, read on the forward strand.
GATCATCCAGTAACAACAATTATAAAAGAGAGGGATGGAGAAAAGAAATGACAGAATACCGGGAAACGCTGCCTCTAGGGCCGTCCTGGGTAATCTGTATTGCGCTTAGTTCTCCCCGAAGCGAATTGCCAATAACTCATTTTAAGTGTTTATTTCGAGATTGTCTCAATGATCTGAACATTCGATGCAATAAACTTAAATACAGTAGTGCTTTTTCGTTAGAACAAAATTATATTTAATTGATTTTTTATTTGTTTTTAATCAAAACAAAAGACTATTACAACAAACCTTATTAACTTGTATAAAAATGAAAGAGTGCCTAATTCAAAAGAACTACACAATACCATATAGAAATAAGTAAAAAATTTTAAATATTAAAATAAAAATAAAAAGGACAAAAGATAGAAATCTAATATAATTAACTTTATACTATTTATATTTTGAGTTAAATACATTGAAATTCTTTGATTTTTATTACAATCTTCTTTTTAAAATATTTTTATTTTTATAGTATTATTCAACTATTATTTATTCTTTTCTTCACTTTTATTAATTTTTATTTTATTATTCTATTCAAAACAATATAGGAAATTTTTATGTTCCACAAAAATGTTGTTATGAAATTATGAATGAAAATAAAACTAATAAAATATGATAAGAGAGAATGTGTAACATTTAAATAATATTATAAAATAAAAAATGATTTGTAAAATATAGTAATTAAAATAAAATTTATAGCCCACAAGATTTGATATAATTAATCCTTATATTTTAAAAACAAACAAAGTAATTAAAAAGTGCTTAAAAGAAAATTGGATTATACAATAATTATATAATGTTTTAATTAAACTTGTGTAATAATAAAGGAAGATCTTGTCATATAAAATAAAAACAATCATCAAATTTAAAAATTTTTATTCAAAATTTAAATTAATTATTGAAATATATTGAAATATAATTTCTAATATTTTAATTACAAGTAACAATATGGTGCAACATATACTACATCTTGATAGATTTGTTGAATTATGCGAGTAACATGGATTAGCTCTTTTAGATAAAAAAGTAAAAATAGGTTAATCAGAAATAGAATTCTTAAAAATGGAAATAGATGGCAGTGGAATTCAATCACAACCGTTATCTTAGCAAAATTTTCTCAATTTCCCTAGTAAACTTATAGATAAAAATCAAGTCCAAAGTTAATAACATCGTTAAAGAGAGCAATAATGATTTTCATTTATCAAGTCAACTAAGTTTAAATCAAGTCTAGATAAACCAAAAGTAAATTTATCTAAAAAATAAATAGTTCATGTATTGTTGTTCGATAGAAAGTATAAATCTCTCATTCTCTCATAATGCACCTGTACAGACACCAGTCTCGTCCAATGTATCAATCTTCGAAGAATTTATAGTTGCCATGAATATCGATATTCTATACAATATATAAGCGATCTCATGAGAGAATTATTCGATCATGCAAATTATTTAGTATTGTTCAGTCATGGACCAGTGTCATCCTTGAGTACGTAGGGGACACTAAGAAGCCCAAGCTTTTACTAAAAATTGAAAATATGATAGATAGTAAGTATCAACAAATAAAACTAATTAAAGAAGGCCTACAAGTGGTAAAATAAAAGATAAAAAAGAAACTATTATGATAATCTACTACAATTCTGGGATACAAATAAAGAAGATTAGTGGCCTCAAAGCATGTTACAGTCTCAACCTCCATAGTAGAAGTAGTAATGACAGACAACCTTCTACTCTTCTATAAAAATTGCTCCTCCAACTAATAGGAACATTTAACCGAATGTAGATTTCCTTAAATCTGCACATTTAGTATAGTTTGAATCCGAATATCCTATTCCGTCAAGATGATTTCACTTTTTATACGTGAGGATATAATCCTTAGTATCTTATAAATACCTAAGCACTTTCTTTAAAACTTTCTAGTGGTTCATTTCAGGATTTCTTTAATATTAGCCTAACATTCCAATAATAAAACTGATATATAGTCAAATGTATGTTTGAGCGTATATTAAACTCTCAAATACTGATGCATAAGTAATAGGCTCTATTACCTTTCATTTCAAATTATTCTTTGGACATTGTATTTTACTAAATTTGTCTCCTTCCTGAATTAAAACTATTCTTGTAAAGCATTTAACCATCATAAATCTCTCTTATACTTTACCAATATAAATTGTCTGAGATAATCATAATAATTTTTATGATCTATTACAAAATACTTCTATTCCTATCACATAACATACTTCACCCCATATCTTTTATTTCGAAATTCTTAGAAAAAAATTCTTTATATCATGCAACAAAGAAATATGATTAGCAGTAAGAAAAATATTGTCAATATATAGGACTAAAATAATGAAATTACTCCCGTTGAATTTTGTATAGATACACCAATAAATGATGTTCTTTATAAAACTATATTATGTAATGGTATTATTAAACTTAAAGTACTATTATTAGGAAGTTTGTTTCAATTTATATATTGACTTCTTTAACTTATACATCAAATTTTCCTTTCCTGTAGTTAAGAAACATTTAGGTTGATCTATATAAACTTCTTCTTCCAAGTCACCATTTAGAAAAATCGTTCTTTACGCCTATCTAGTGAAGCTCTAAATAATAATGAGTCCCCAAAATCATAATAATCCTTAAAGAGTTTTTCTTTGAAATTAGAGAGAAGGTCTCTTTATAGTCAATGCCATTTTTTTTAGTGTCACTTTTAAAACAAGCCTACCTTTGTACCTTTTAATGTTGCCTATTGAGTCTCGTTTGGTCTTAAAAACCCATTTTCAACCTACTTGCTTTAAACTTTTTGGTAACTTAATTAGTTCTCAAACTTTATTATCATCCATTGATTTTAACTCTTCTTGTATAACATTAAATCATTTTTCAAAATTGCTACATTCTACAGCTTGCTTGAATGAAATTAGATCCTAATCAATGCTTAAGTCACATTCATATTCAAGTGAATAAATTATATAGTTATTCGAAATAGCCGGTCTTTTCTATCTTACAGACCATCATCATGTTATTTCTTATGACATTATTTGTTCATTTGTAATTTGTACATCATTAGCTGGTTCGTCATTAACAGGTTCAAATTATGAGTTTGGAATATTAATTTGTTGTTTCAGCATGTTGCATGATCGTGATACAATAAAAAGAACAACAATCAGGGAACCAACTTTAGGTGGAGGAGTTTCTACTTGAATCTTTTGAATAGCTAACTTTCTTAGTTTTCCACTCCCAATAAATAGACCATTCTCAATGAACCAAATATTTCTAGATTTAATTATTCTTATATTATGGTTAGGACAGTAAAATTTGTATCTTTTTGACTTTTTGAGATAGCTAATAAAGTAACCATGATCGATCCTCACATCAAACTTCTTTTCATATGGATTATATATCCTTAATTCTACCAAGCAACCTTAGATATAAAGATGATTTAAATTAAGTTTCCTTCTTGTCCACATTTCATAAGAAGTTTTAGGAACTTCCTTACTAAGAACCCTGTTAAAAAGATATGCAGTATTTTTTAATGCATGCATCAATAAGGATAAAAGTACAGTATTATAACTTAACATCCTTCTAACTATATTTCCTATAATATGTTTAACATGAAACAGAGGTTCAACAAAAATAACAGCAAGATTGACACGATATAAATAACTAACTAAAGCACTAAAATCATAATAGTACTTGTGTTTATATAATTAAAAAAACATCGATTCCAATCTTAAAGTTAACTCTTACATCATCCAACTTTGTAATAAAAACTAAATTTTTAGTACATAAAATAGTAATACAAAGACACTTTTCTAAATCCAAATGACATCTGGTGTATAAGATCAACCTGTACGTCCTAATTCCTTCTATTTTTACCTTCTTTTTATTCCTCATATACAATAACTTATTAGTTCATTTTATGAATTAGATTGAAAGTAATCCCTATGTAATATGTAATACGTGAGTAATTGTACCAAAATCTAACTATTAGGGTATTATTAGGTGCTTGAATAAGGATGGATTCAAAATATACTGAAATATAATATATACTTTTCTTTTCAAACCAAGTCTTTTGTTTAGGATAATCTTTCTTAAAATGATTGATTTTTTTTGTAGAAGTAACACCTCTTTTTCTTATGGATTCGACCTTCATTAAGTTTTTTGAGAGCTATGTCTTTATCCTTGTGTTTCTTTCTTGATTTGACCTTCCTGCAACTCGCTTTATAATGAATTGTGAGATAAACAAAATGCTCTTTAATTTTCTTTAATCTCCCTTCTTTCCAAACCAGCATGACCTTAATTTCATAAAGGTTTAATTTTTATTTAAGGATGTTATAATCTGCCTAGAACTAACTAAACTCAAGAGGAAGTGATTTTATGCAAGAAGGATTCACTCACATCCATACCAGTCAATTTAAACTATGCTGCCATATTTACCATGTTTGTTACATCATCATGAATGGGTTGTAAATAGTCAAATTTCTTAGTCGTCAACTCACTTATTAAGTTTCCTATAATATACTTATTAGTGATGTTTGATTAGGAGTATTCTTTAATTTTTATCATGGGCTCCTTTGCATTGTCTGTTTTAAACATTGATAGCTTAACTTTTGCAACTATCATCATTCTCATTAAGTTAAAGCTTAACCTATTGGACCTTTCCCAAGTCTCATAAAAAGACTTATTAGCTTCAGTACTAATCTCAGTTATAGTTGCAAGTTTTTTATTTGAAACTAATGATAAGTCCAACTATGTAACACCGAGTTGAAACTAGATTTGTTCGAACCAATTGTTGCTTGCAAAATAAACTATTAATTTTACGCTTAAAACTATAAGTGTATGGGTCGCAACTTGTAGTAAAAAGCCGATATCAATCCCACGAGAATTGTAGTTAAACACCACTCAATTTAGGTTATACTTTGTTTAAGAAACCGATTCAAACAAATTTAAATAGATAAATAAAATGAAAACAAACTAGGAATAAAAGAAAGCAACGCAACAACAGCCAAAAATATAAACTGAAACTCAGAGAAATCAAGATTAAAAGTTAGGACTTATCGTTATCCCTATTTATTTCCTTTCGGTTTAATTGATTCAATTTATGCTTGGCTCAAGATTTTCTAATATTTTAGTTACCCTCTCTTAAGGTGCAGCTAGATGTCACTAGTTAAATAAATTAGGATTAACTTTGGGATCTCTTGATATGCAAAGTCTTTCCTAAACATTCAACTAGATATAAAGCGATCCTATAGGCAGTATATCAATCTATTAAAATCTCTTCCTAATAAATCAATAACTTGTTATCTAAAGATTTATTATATGCCAACTCTAGTTGTACATTTCACACAGATTACTAAGCCCACTCTCTCGATTTATTGCAAGGTAGAAGCTCAATAAATAACACAAATATTTATAATACTAAATCAACAACCAAAGTGTCACAAATAGTTCAAATAACAAGTCCTAAAACAAGTTTAGCCACTGATAATAGAAATAGATTCATCCATACCCATATTATCCAAAATATAAAGCAAAACGGGAAAAAATAAAAATAAAAAATATATAATGATGGTTGTCTTACCTTTGGTATCTAGAAATATGGAAAAATGGAGGCTTGACGAAACTCTTGAAGCTGGAATCCCGAATCTCTAACTTGGAGCTTGTGTCCTAGTTTGGAGAGGAAGTCTCCAATTTTTTTTTTGGTATGTGTGGCATTGTTTTTCTCTCTCTCCTGAATGTTATTGTTGAATCTGCTCCTTTTTGTTTCACCTAGGGCAACTTTTCCATGTGATGCCGTTTTGGCATTCATTTTTTATTTATGTGCATTTTGCTTCCGCTGGAATGGTCTTGAAGTTGGCCTTTGCTTGGTCAAAGCTGGAGAGGTTGGTCAAAACATGAGAAGGCTTCTCTCCTGGACGTTTTGAAGGTCTTTGGTCTTGGCTTGGAGAGGAGACTTGGTCAAAGTTTAGAGGTCTTGATTTTGTCAAACCAGGAGAGGAGGAGCTTGGTCAAAGTGTCAAAGGTTGAATGGTCCTGATCAAAGGTTTTTGTCCTTTAATGACTTTGCTTTTCATCTTATGCTCCACACTCACTTGAGAAAGTTTTGCTTGGAAGCCACCATCTTGGAATTAATTTGAATTAAAATTAATTCCCTGTTCACACACCAACTTTGCATGCATGGCCTTTGTAAATGTAGGCCATGTTTTGTATGGCTTCAATATTTAGTTTTGGTTTCTTGTTTTGTTAAACACAGAAACCGAAAAAAAAAAGTATAGAAATCGATAAAGACAACACACTAATACAGTATAAAAATAAAAAAATAACAGCACAGAAACTGAAAATAACACACAAAATCTGAAAATAACGCATAAAAACTATTACAAAAGCATAAAAACCACAACCAACAACAATACTAAATGATTCCGAAGTATGTAAGGCTAATTCTTGCATGAAAAGTTGCATCCTCTCCCTTCATATGCTAACGTTTTTGCTCATTTGATTTATATATTTTTCTTTTTTTTTTCAACACAAATATTCTTCCATCTCTAATTCATTCCAAACTTCTTCCAAATTTTTCCTATATCAATTCCCAAGATATCCATTCTCCATACCTAAACTAAAATGATTAATTCTTACCCTAAATCATCACTAAACAAATAAGAAATAACAATAACAATAATGATGATGAAAAACACACAAAATGAGTCTTAGTCATAACAAGTTCATCCTAAAATGTAAAGGAACACATGCTAAACACTTAGAAAAATATATGCTAATGCACAACTATCACCAATCCACATAGTTCAACTTGTTGAACTTAATTAGCCTATTTCCTAAAGCAAACAAATTAGTAAATGCTTCAAACATAATATAAACTCACACTTTAGTGCTTTGAGTAATCTTAAATGGATTCAAACAATAATAAACTTAATTACATATTTAAGTTCACCTTTGGGTAATACTTGAATACATAACTTTGACCAATAAAAATGCCAGCAAAATGCATTTTCATGAATAATTAATCATATAACATGCATGTTATCTTTGAATATATAATCATATTCACTAAATATATTGATAAATCCCTTTAATGTAATTAATCATAAGCAATGATCTACCTTTAAGTGATCTCCCAATGTTATAATTAATTATCTTAATCGTTCAATTCAACTTTTTGTATTATTTTAATAAGATCATATAATCATGAACAATTGAAAATCCATAATTAAATGTTTAAATCTCTTTCTAAGGTAATCCACATTGGTAACTAACAAAATTTCCATGTAATAAACATTTAATTTGACAATTAACTAATGAACGTCATTTATTTATATAATTCAATAATGAGTATTAACATTTTATGAATAAATGACTATTTATACATGAAAAAATACAACTTAATTAGTTTGGTCACTTTGGTGGCTTACATCCTATTTTTGATTATAATAATACCATGTATGAAATAAATATACAATATGAGAATTTAATTTCAATCCTAATGCCAACCAGAAACATAATATAGCACTAATATTTCCAAAATTATAGTATTCCATAGATAAAATATATGCAACACTTATGCGTATAAACGAAAATGATCAATTAATTAATTATAACCCAAAGCAAAGAAACCTCAGTTAGGGTTCAAAATGAAAGCCTATTAACTCAAACTATTCACCTTAGCCTATACCAATATATATGTTTTATTATTTTTTATTTTTAATCAAAACTGGGGAGCGCAAATGTATGTTTTGTAATCCCAATTTAGCAGGCATGTGAATTGCCTGGTCATCATATACACATGTCTCATCTTCTTCCTCCAAGCACAAACATTCAGTCTTTTTTTTTTCTGGTTTCTTTCATGGCTTTCTTCTTGCAAGTGTTTCTCCCTTAAATCAAAATCTTACCAAACGTAGCCACCATCAACAGCACCGATAACCAAGAGGATAACCAAATCTAAGTTTTCTCACTCTACAATCCATTTGAGTTTTTGTTTTTGTTTTTCAATCTAAAAATGCTAAGTGATAACTCATTTATTTCACTCACAAAATGCACCACTGAAGTGCAAACAATTAAAAATTTTACTAGGACTCAATTCTCTATAAGCCAACATTTATTGCTCTATATATACATACTTTTTTTTATTTAAGAAGCATTAATAATAACCATGGACAAAATTTTCAAAAAACTTAAAGAGGCAGATGACAGAAACAATATTAATAATAATCATTGACAGAATTTTTAGAAAACTTAAAGAGGCAGACGGCAGAAATAAGTGTTATTATTGTGCTCTAATACTAATTGAAGCACTTAAAGATCAATTATAACACTTGATTACACCCAAAATTGTTTAAAGAAACACATCTTAATCCATAATTTTGATATGAATTATTAATTGATGTTTTTTTTTGTTCTTTGTCTTCTTCTCTACTGTTTCTTTGATGATTAAGAAATGACAAAAGGTACAATTTCATCCCTAAAGTTTTTATTGAGATTTTGGTTAAACCCTAATATTTTATAGCGTTTAACTTAAGCCCTAACATTTCAAAATCATTTAAAAAATCATAACTTTTTTGAAATGTTTAAAAACAACCTTTATTCATATTTTCGTTAAATTACTGTAAAAAATTACCAAGTGTTAACATATAATTGGTCTAAAAATTTTTGTGAACAAGTTAACAAAATTAGCTCGACTTAAGTTTCAAGTTCTTCCATCCTATTGCCTTTTTTAGGACTTGACAACTAATCAATTATGGCAATTGGCCAAGTAGTCAATGGTTTATACTTACCAGGCCGGTAGTCTTTCCAAGAAGAACTTCTCAAAAAGTATTTTAGTCCGCTGCTACTCAATGTCTTTACAAAATACTGATGTTTTTATTGCTTGTACAAACACAATTTCTTATTTTTCTGTATGGCGTAAGTGCCTTGGTCATGCTTCTATTGGTGTTTTGAAACACATTTCTTCTATTAAAGATACGTTTGATGACTTGACTTCAGTCTGTGATATTTGTCCTTTAGCAAAGCAGTCACATTTGCCTTTTCCTACTAGCACTAGTCGATCTACTCATATTTTTCAACTTCTTCATACTAATCTATAGGGTCCATATCGTCATCATTCACTTAATCGCGGTCATTATTTTCTTACCATTATTGATGACTATAGTTGAGCTATATGGACTTATCTTCTACATCATAAAACTGAGGTGAGCGGTGTTATTGAAGCTTTTTGCCGGATGATTAAAACTCAGTTTAATATTGATGTCAATTCTATTTGATTAGATAATGGTACTGAATTCTTAAATGAGAAATGTTAAAATTTATTCAAGCAGTTGGGTATTTTGCACCAACGATCTTGTGTCTATACTTCGTAACAGAATGGAGTTATGAAAAGACACCATAAAAAGCTTTTGGAAGTAGCAAGGGCATTAATGTTTGAGTCTTCACTGCCTTCCATTTTCTAAGGTGAGTCAATTTTAACTGCAACATATATCATCAATCGCTTGCCTTCCTCTACCTTACATTGGAAATCTCCTTATGAATTGTTATACAGTAAACCTCCCTCTTATGATAATCTTAAGACCTTCAGTTGTCTCTGTTTTGTCACAAACATTACACCTTATAAGGCTAAATTTGATCAAAGAGCATTTCGTTGTGTATTCATTGGACATTGTTCTAGTTAGAAAGCTTTTAAAGTTTTTGATTTGGATTCTCATCGAATTTTGGTGTCCAGAGATGTTGATTTTCATGAGGATCGATTTCCTTGTAAAGGCTTGTCTTATGTTGATTCTACTATTCCTTTGCCTGTTATTCCTGATTCTGACAACTCTGTTTTTTATCAGAGTTCTTCTAATTCTATTCCTACTGATCCTGCTGCTATTCTCGATTCATATGCTATTATTCCATCTTCTTCTGTTCCCTTATGTTGTAGTAGTAGAAGTTATCAGCGTCTTGCTTGGATGCAATATTTTTTGTGTGCATCTCTTGATTTGAATGCTACTAATGTATCTCCTTTATAAGATTGAATTGACTTTACCGTTCCTATGCATTTGCAGCCTATCACTTTTCATCCTGCAGATTTATCTTTTTTGGAAAATATGTCTCTTCTTCATGAGTCTTATAGTTATGCTGAGGCTAAAGATCATCTTGAATGGATTAAGGCTATGGATAAGGAATTATCGGCCTTGAAAACTAATCACACCTGGGAGTTAACATCACTTCCAGCCAACAAGAAATCAATTGGTTCTAAATGGGTGTTCAAATTGAAACTTAAACCAGACGGCTCAGTGGATAGAAACAAGGCTCGTTTGGTGGCTAAAGGTTTTAACCAAATTGAAGGGGTCGCCTATACTGAAAGCTTTTCTCCAATGGCGAAGATAGTCACTGTGCATCTCTTCATTGCTATAGCTTCTGCTTTTGCCTGGCCTTTATGTCAATTGGACATAAACAATGCCTTTCTTTATGGGTTTATCAATGAAGATGTTTATATGGTTCCTCCTACTAGATATAACAAGGCTGCTCCTAGACAAGTTTTTAAGCTATGTCGTTCTCTTTATGGCTTGAAGCAGGCCTCGCGCCAATGGAACCATGAATTCACCATGCGTATCCAACAATTTGGTTCAGTTCAGTCCTCTCATGATCACTGTCTGTTTACTAAGCCTTCTGGTTCTGCTTTTATTGCTTTATTAGTATATGTGGATGATGTCCTCATTACAGGCCCTCTTCTCTCTGATATTGAATCTGTCAAGCAATTCTTAGATTTCCAGTTCACTCTTAAGGATCTTGGTTTTACTAAATACTTCTTAGGCCTGGAGATTGCTCGGTCTGCCCATGGTACTCTTCTTAATCAACATATGTATATTTTGGACTTAATTTGTAATGTTGCCTTGATGGATGCTAAGTCCTTTGCCACTCCCCTTCCTTCAGGTCTCAAATTAGTTGCCGATGGTGGTCCTCTTCTATCCAATCCTGAGTAGTATCATCGTCTGGTGGGTTGCCTTCTCTATCTTGGGTTCACACGGCCAGACATTTCTTATGTTGTACAACAACTTAGTCAATTCATTCAAACACCTCGTCAACTCCATTGGGATGTTGTGCTTCATGTCTTATGGTATCTCAAAGGTAGTTCGTCAAAGGGGTTGTTCTTTCTTATTCAATCTACTCTTCAATTGTCAGTGTTTTCTGATGCCGATTGGGTCTCATGCGGTGATACCCACCGATCATTAATTGGTTACTACATTTTCCTTGGCAAGTCACTTGTTTATTAGAAAACAAAAAAATTGTCTACCGCCTCTTGTTCCTCTACTGAAGCTGAGTATCATAGTATGGCAGTGACAGTGTGTGAAATTCAGTGGCTTTCATTATGCTATGAGATTTCTAGATTTCTCATGCATTGCTGATACCTTTTTGAGTTGACAACCAAGTTGCAATTCACATTACAGTTAGCCCTGTCTTCCACGAATGCATTAAACACTTAAACATTGACTGTCACCTCATTCATGATCTATTTAAGGCTGATTTTATTGCTTTGCATCATGTTTACTCCCATCATCAACTTGCTGATATGCTTATAAAATTGTTACTTGCTGTAACTTTTATGTCTCTTTTGTCCAAGTTGGGTTTGATGGATTTTTCATCTACTCCAACTTGAGGGGGGCTATAAAGGTTGATGAGAAAGTCTACTTACATGCTCTTGCATCTTCCTCTTCTTTCATTTTAGCTGTTAATGTCTTTAGTTGTTATTAACTTAAACATTGTTCATATAGTATCCAAAACAGGGGCAAACAGAATGTTTTAGTTTTCTCTTCATTTATAGTTATTTTTGTTTTCTTTAGCTGAGTTTTAGTTATATATAGCTTGATTACACTATAGCAAAGGAAGCTTTAGCTAACAGCTAAAAGCGTAGTTAGAAGTACAATTATTGTTGCCTTATCATTAAGGCAACAAAATTCATGTCGTTAAATAAAGTGGCACTGCTATTAATGTAAGGCAACAAACCTTCTTGAATAGACAACGAAATAAATAATATCGCTTTAAATTTTATTTAAGGTAATGGAATAGCTCAAAACTATAGCAACAATATTAAATAGATACGACAACAATTTGAATCTTTATAAAGCAATAGATTGACTTTGTTTAGGCAACGATACTAACAAAAGTAACAGTTTAATATATCATTAGTAAGGATATATTAATGTAAAAATAAATAGTAAAAAATCATTCATATATTAATATTAATAAATACAACAATACATAATATTAAAAGTACTCGTTATATTTAAAATACAATAACTAAAATATATTAATGTATGTCATAATACAATGATCTGAACTAGTCTCTTCTCCTAACCAAAATACAATAACCTAATTAGTCTCTTCTCTTAACTCCTTCATATCTTCCTAGAAGTTATGTGTATGCAGTTATTGCAAATGCTTGATATCTTCCCTTGACATGAGACACTATTCCTTGTAAACCATTATGTAAGCACGCCTTTAAGGGATCTTCTAACGATTTTCTTCTCACATAACATAATAATTTAAGTCCCTACATCTGTTAGACAGAAAACCTACCCCAAAAAACAAAAAAAATCTTCATTAATATCAATTTCAGCAAGTAAAAATCTAAAGTTTAAAGATGAGCCTACAGGGTATTTGTTTTGCTATTTCCTAACATACATAGTAGCATCAGGATGGAATGACAATAAAAAGATGGATTTGTCATTAGCACACCCAAACACCACCTAATAACACTAAAAATTCAGTATGCCTACAACAGAAAAATAACTTGCCAAACACAAAGTACTAGTTTTATCTTACGTTCAGGACACTTTGAAGGCATTTGATAAGATGGTCTAGTTGGTAGACAATGTGATCATCGAACTTTAATTCAAACCCAAGAGAAGGTTTCACTAATTGAAATGTATCTTGTACAGTGCATAGTGAATTATACAATTTAAACCCAAATTATGTATAACATAATTGTAGCAAATTCATTTTCAAATGAACACAAATTGTAGAGTATTTTACCTAACTTTTTAATGAAAGGACTCATAGAAATCATAGGATAGTCAGATTTCTCCAAAATCTATCAATCAAAAAACAAAACCTCAAATCAACATATTTCAAAACATTTTATTCACTCAAGCAAAATATCAAACATATTGAGAGCAATTACTGCAATGGTCGCATTCTGATACTCCTTAAAGAGTGAAATCGAAGGAAAGCTAGCATTCAAGCAATGACTCCTCGAATCATTCTCCTCACCAACCGTATAACTAGTCAGAGAAACCTTTGAGCTCTCGATCTATGGCGATAAATAGGTCTTTGGAGACTTCTATGGTAGCAGCACGTCAGTAGCCACAGGAATCCTAACCAGAGCCAAAGGACTAGTACTTTTGCTCACTTTTGATGCACAAGGTCTCGCTATCACAAAATTTGAGCAATTTTCTTTTCAGTAATAGATTGAAAAGAAATTCACAAAATTAATCTCTAACTGTCGCTTTCCTTTTGTTGTAGATTCTATAGCCATTATCGACTTATTTAAGATCCTTACCACATTTAAAACAATGGGCTATAATAGGTTGAAAAAAAATGAAAACAAGATGTTACCCTTGCAGAAGATGAGAGATCAAGTGGAAACCAAAGAAGATGCAAAATAGGGGAGCGCGCGGAGGTTTGTGACTTAATGCGGAAGAGAATGGGTGATTAGGGTTTTTATAATTGCTTAGTAAAATCATTTACATATATAAGATTATGTAAAACTATCAAGCAGTTCGAGAGTGGTTAGAATGGGAATAGCATTGATAACTATAAAACAAGTCATGTGTTTGATCCCCATGAGTTGTTTTTTATTATTTAATGATTCCACTTTCGTTTTTAAGCTAATCAGCGTGGAAAGAAGCTCCGTTCATTCGACCATCACCATTTTAAAAACTTATATACTTTTTAAAACCAATTTCGATTTAATATGTGGAGAATTAATAATAAAAATATAAGTTATTTTTAATAAAGAAATTTTATGTTTAAAGATATTTTCATATTTTTATTAAAATTAGTTATTATTATCTTATAAATA
>JAOXYD010000136.1:22586671-22597367 GCA_028565735.1 Pinacopodium congolense
TTTTTAAAACACGAATAAAGAAAAAAAAAAACAAAAAAAAACACAAACACACACAAGTACAATACAAAAATTGAAAAAATAGTACAAAAATTTTAAAAATAAACAAAAACAAAAATAAAAGACAAAACGAAAAGCTGAATCAAATGAACCCTTAAATTTTATGTTCTTGATATCATAGCAAACAAAGTATCACAATAAGAAAACGTACCCCCAAGCTAAAAGAAGAACCTTCTCATAGAATACACTGGACAACTCAGAGTGAGCGAGACTGCATAAAGAAAGAAATAGAGAATATTAGTTACATATGAAACTGATGATAATATAACATAAGAAAGAAATTTATGAATCATAAACGGTGACTAATCAAACACTAAGCATGCTCTGTTCAAGGATATTGCCCGGCGGTTCTTGATAATAGGAATTCTAAAATACAGACATGAGTAAAGACAATCAGGAAGCATACTTATGCCAAAGGTTATATGCAACTTAAAAATGAGAAAGGTTCAATATAAATATAATACCGAACTGACTTTTAGTAGGTTCAGAAACAAATCAGATTTATCAGTATCAACCAATGAATGGCAACAGTTTTCTGCTGAGTTACCTTAGGGCCCATAGTCGAAGGTAAGAAGCTGTGTTTGAGACTGCTCCAAGTACAAACTCAATAGTGTGTATCATCTGGTGAACAAAAACTTCACTGAATTCAAATTCCTCATGATCATGGGCGTCATCACTCACTTCCATTTGAAGAGACTCGTCAGTTCTCTCAATAGGTGTATATAACTGACCTTGGTGCCCCTGAATATACAGGTCTGTCAGATCATGGTAAAATCAAAACAAAAAGCAGAGTTCTTGAACATATAATGAAGAGATGCAAAACTGGGAACTGCAGCTTACATTTTCATGTTGTTTTTTTAGAAGAAAAGGCTTTGGAAGCAGCATCCAGGGTACAGAAACAAGAGCAAGCAATAGTAACACAACCTGAGAACATAGTGCATTAGATAAATCAGTGAAATGTCAACATCTCATCTGGCAGCAAGATAAGTGCGCAAGGCAATGGAAAAATGGCACCAACCTGAACAGTCTTTTGCCCAGGGAAAAGCTGGTTTTCCCCCAACTCATCAGTGGGACTTAAGAACATGTAAATCATTACATGGTATAAGTCAGCTTGTGAACCAGTGCACCACTTCACAATGATGAGGAGTGATAAATAGCCAAACAAGCCATTTAAAAATATCATTTGTGGAATAAATTGGAACCTTGCAAAAATGCAAAAGAGAAAATAATTTAGAATCATTACATAAATAGAATACCAGCTTGACAACCAATAAGAAAAGTTGAAGCAGTTACCATCCAGACTGTGCAACTTACCAGATATTCAAGCTGTTCCCAAAGTATGTTGCATTAAAATAACTTACTATAATTCCAAGATTCATTTGGGCAACTCCAATAAGAATTGACATCTTCATTTTCAGAGAGTTGAGGAAAGGCAGCTCACTTCGGGAACCATGCCATGCAGGATCCACACCAAATGGGTAAGTAGAGCGTACCTTAATCAAGCCATCTGTTGTAGAATCCCTGAGAGGAAGAAAGCCACAGATTATCAACCATTTGGAACAGAAGATACAAGAAAAGCTTCTAGAGAATTTTCTCTAAACATATGTCAAATACCTGCAGGAGAGATCGCGGCATCCATATGCTGATCGACCAAATAGTTCGAAGGGTACAGAGAAAAATTCATTATAGATCAAGCCAGTGAAAATGGAGAAGAGTGCCATCATCATGATGACATAACGACCACCAAAGGTCATTTCAGTTATATCTCCAAGTTTCTGTAGTTCAGAATAAGCACAGATAATTAGGATGCTAATGATAGCATGTATCTAAACAATGAACGACATTATGATGATTAGTTCCATATAAATCTGCACATATAAAAGATACTTATAGGTGAATACATTCGTAATAACTCTCATCTGTATCTAGAAAGGCAAAAGGGAAAAAAATGCCATAATGAAGCTGGACATCCAACTGTGATCAGCCTCAACAAAATCATACACAGATTACCTGGCCAGAAAGTTTCTTTTCCCTTACTATAAAGAATAAGGTTGCAAGCAGTAAGCATATTCCATGTCCCCAATCACCAAACATGACAGCAAAAAGGAAGGGAAATGTAATAATTGTGTAAACTCCAGGATTTGCCTCTTGGTACCTGGCCACACTGCATCAACAAGAATTCACAGCAGATTGGATCAATTAGTATTAAATCCAACAGGGAAAATTCACAAAAGAACATATCTAAGCACACAAAAAAAAAAAAAGTAAACACACAACAAAATATTGAGCTATTTTTAGCAACAGAAGTACAAGAAATTGTGCTTCACCTTATGAGATATGTTAATCGAACACCATCTCATGATTCAAATAGTACACAAATACAAAAGTACATATCATGATAATTATTATTACATAGATGAGGCAGTAACAGCTATTCATGCAATGTTACCATGTCGCATAAACTCAGTAACAAGCATCAAAAGAATGTACAGAATTATTCCAGTCAATGCACAAAAGACAGGAGTTAAAAATGTGGTATAAATAAGTTTGTTTAATGGTAAATGATGGAAGAATGAAAGTAATTCATTATTCATTAAGAAAGCAAGAGCAGGAAGACCACTCTTAGGTGACACTCACCCATAAGCATCAACAATTTCCTGGAAAGCAGAGGTAAATTTGTTTGTACAGAAATACGTAGGTGGAGACTCTCTTGTGTGCAAAACCTGGAAAATGGTTCCAACTTGCGAGTTGGAATCAAATGAAGCTCGCTGCAATGCATCCAGAATCTGCAAAGATCCAGTACTAAGATGTTAGATAAAAAGGAATTTTCAATACGAGTAACTGAGGACTGTGGAGATTTGAAATTTTACTGAAAGCATGAGCCATTTTTAAAATCAGAAAAAAAATAAAACCTGTTTTGTGGCAAAGACTGGACTCCATCCCTCGGCAACAAGGCATTTCTTTGTCACATCAAGACTGAGCATGTTCAAAATATGGTAGATGGATTTCTCCTTCCTTACCTTCATGAGCCCAAAAAAGCATAATTAAACATGCTTAAACAAAGCAACAGAACATATATGACACATCAAATTGACTCTGAAAAAAGAAGCTTGGTGTTTATCCGCACTACATGACCAGAACATAAAAGTGGTGAAAATTTCATGAAATAGATATATTTTCAACGAACCAAAGAGTTCCACTGTTCAAATTGATCACTAATTGTTTGAAGCAAATTGTTTCTCTGAAACAACCCTGCATCGATGGTAGTCTTCATCTCTGATAACCGTCTAGATACCTGAGATTCAAAGTGAAAGATCACAAGGGTAATACTTTTAAAAGCCACTATAAAGAGCTGTAGTTGTTGCATGTCAATCTAGAAGTAGAAAAGTGTTGACACAAAAGTACTTGATCTCGAGGTCTGGCAAATCATTTTGAAAACTTCAGTAGACCGAGGACTAATAAAGCCCAACATAAGGAATAACAAAGCAACAAAAAACATGCAGTTGGCATTATGGGAGGACTTGAAAATAAAGACTATTCTGAGATTGTAAATAAAATAACAGAATTTGAAAGAATGTAGAGCACATACTTCAGTCATCATTTGAGCTTGTTTGCCAAGATCTTCGCTGAAAGGATACCGATTTGCCCCAAATGCTTCACATATTTTGAGTATTTTGGTCTTTGCCCTTTCTCCAGAATAGAAGACAATGAAAACATTCTTCTCGGTCTGCATATCAACAAAACTCAGAAATGAATACACCCTTGGCAGATGAAAACAAGTTTAGAATAAAAAAATTTTAAGCTGTAAGTACTTTGTTTATCATGGACCAAGTAAACAGGAATAAAAAATTCACAATATATCTTCCAGTTAAAGTGAACTCCCTTGAGGAATCAAACAACTAGGATCATCAACATCATTCATTCAGATTTGAAAAAATTCCAAGCAAGAATTATTACAAAATACTCATCGGCATATACATTCAAGTTTTGTCGCGTCAGTCCACATTTGTATTATCATGACAGTGATAGAAGAGGCATATAAAATGGCAACTATTTGTTGGTAGAAAAGGCACACAAAATGGGAAATATTCACTGGAAAGATGATCAAAAGTCATTGTCTCAAAAGGATGTGAATATGAAGGTTTTTCCTGATTTATAGCAGGAAAGCTACAAATCACAACTTCTCCACAATTACATAAGACATAGTGACTATTGCATGCAAAATACTGGAATTCTCTGCACAAAATGCTTGCCTTCCTATAATAGAGTTCAGCTCTATTCTACAGAAAGTTTTCATATATTTATTTTGCATGGGACTCCAAAACAACAGAATGATATTCTGTCACTGCTGTATAAATGTTTAAAAGGAAAGAAGTAAAACCTTTTCTCCAGAAACAGGATCAATAACAGCTTCCTCCACAGCAGCCTGCCTGATGAACACATTCCCCCTCGTTGCACGGAATATGATCCTTTCAAATGCCAAAGACTTCTCTTTTGGAACAAGGCCCGTAAGAAATCCCAATTTAACCTGTTTTGATGAATCGGCTGATAGTTCCTAAACAGCAACCAAAAGAAAATTGACATGAGTTAAGAGGAAGAGATAAAAATACCACAAATACATGACGTGGCATTCATACCTGGTCCTGCAATAAAGGAGTGCTTAGTGATTCTTCACCCCCGTGCTGGGATTCCATTTCTCTCTGCTGAGCAGTCGCACTGCTTAAAGCCGAAGAAAAGAACCCACTAGCCTACAAGGAAGAGTATTTGCATTTGGGTAAATTGTATTTTGTTTCAAAAAAGTAGGTTCATCCAAACCCAACATATATTATATGCAGCAAAAGAACTCCAATAAACCATACAAAAACCATTGGAGTACCTTCTCAAGAGCAATCTTATATTCTACCAGTTCATTATACGTGCGCTGTAATTTTTCATTATTTGCATTCATTTCAACTAGCTCTGCCTCAAGCTCTCCAAGTTTCACCTGGCACGTCCAGTAAAAAAAAATAAAAACAAAATATCAAGGAGTGTAGCAATCAGAAGATTTCATTGTTACAACATTTCAGCCATACTATCAACTTCTTTACATACCTCTAGATCATCCTTATCTATGTCAGCTCGTGTCACAGATTTCTTTGGAGGTGACACTCCCGCCTTCTCCATTTGCTCCCTAAAAAAGCGTACCTTGCGTGCCATTTCTCCAGATTTTTTTATCTTCACATATGGGCAAAAGTTAACAGTTGCATTGCCACCTCTTCTTTTAAATCGATATTACATTAACAAGCAACATAACACGAGACCTGGCACTACTTCAAAAATTGAAAGAAGTGACAATGTTTTGTAACATATTCATATTTCATAGTGTCTACTCCCTCCTTGTTAGTCAACTTCATGAACATACTGCTTCAACTATAACACCCAAGTCATAAAAAATTTTCAAAGCATTGTGTTTCAAATTTCCCCTTCTGCCTCAAACTTTAAACCTTTTTTCAACGTCAAAGAACTGACAATGTTACTCGGTTACTAAATCCTCAATTATGTCAGTCACTGTTCAGGTGAACAGTGACAAGTGCCAGCCAACATGTCATGGTATTCATGAGTTTCGCTCGAGCTCAAACAAAAACACTGGAGAATTGATTTCAGATGCGATCTAAACTTCGAAAAATACAACACAACAATTTACATCACCTATTTTATACTATTATCAAAAGAAGCCCAAAACTCTAGAAAAACAAAATCGACAACCCGAATAGCGCGTGATAGTCTCACCTGACCAGCATAAGTTCTTTGAAATGGACTCTTCTCCGCATTGAGCTGCAAAGTAACACCACCAACAAAAAAGTCCGATCAAACCACAAACAGCGCACAGAAGCAGTAAGCTACAGAAAGACTAGAAGAATCTGATAAACTGAACAGCGAGCATGTGTGAGTGATTTGGGGAGTGTACGGACGTCTTTGAATTGAATGAAGCCGAGGTCGCCTAGGTATGAGACGGTGAGATGAGAGGCCTCGACGGGGATGATGAGCTGAACCAATTGCATAGCTTCCGACCGGAACAGATCCATCGGCGGGCAGCATCCTCCACGCGCCTCCCCCATTTCTTTATGCTAAGCGGGCCGCTCCTATACGGATATTAATCTCCAAGACGATACTGAAGGATATTGATCTCTCAAGCAAATGATTTGTAATTTTATTGATTTACCGTTTATAATTATTAACACATGAGATGATGATGAGTGTGTGTGTGTGTGTGTGAGAGAGACAGAGAGAGAGAGAGAGAACAAAGAGTGAAAGACTTGTACGTTAATTGAGGTTCTTTCCGATTTTTGCAGGTAAATAAATTATTTATTATTTCCTCAACGACGTCGTATGATAATCTGGCAATTTTGTCGATTGTGTGGAGGTGATCAAGCATCCCGTGATGGATTTAACAAGAAGTTTGAGTTAATATTGTCAGTTTTTATATTACAATGAAAGTTGGACTTGAACCTTCCTTTTTTCAATTAGTACGTTAGTTAAAAAAATAAGAACAAATTAACTAAGGTCATGTTTATTTAGTTTTTATTTTTGTTTTAATTTTTTATTTTTTAAAATACAATTGATAAAAAAAACATAATAATATAATATAAAAATTAATTAAAAATACATAATAACCAATATAAAAATACAACAATTATAATAAAAAATAACAATTTACAATCCAATTAACCATCTCCTTATACTCATGCCTAAATATATATATATTGAATGTTTGTTTTCTCATAATTATAGTTCAAATTAACTAAGTTGTTATACTCATGCCTAATCATATATATATATATATATATTGAATGTTTGTTTTCTCATAATTATAGTTCAGGTATTAAATTATCATTCATTTGAAATAAATTATTATTCTTGCTTATTAGTACGAAGAACACGGCGTGTCGTCTAAATAGATATCCTCCTGAGGTCTCTACTTATCGGATACTACTCAATATTGCCTACAATCGCCAAGTGTCCAAGACGAAGTCTCGGGAACGCAACCTCAACCATGATACAGCGAACAGAGTACACCCACTCTTTTATCATATGAGTAGAACCATCAAATATTACGCACAACTGGAGGCGGATAGGCCCTGGTTTTGGAATCTCGGTTTACTTATGTTCTCTGGCCTACTGGCCCATACATTGCAAGTTTCATAACTTTGCGGCCTTTCAACATAGAAAGTGAATCTATTGGTAAATTTTAACTATACATTGCAAGTTTCATAACTTTGCGACCTTTCGGCATAGAAAGTGAATCTATTGGTAAATTTTAACTACACACTGTCAGTAATTAATTTCAACAAAGCGTTAGTAAGTAGCAGTGGAATGGGTTACCTAACTTGTGATCTGTTCGAGGAAAATTAGGTGGCTGTGGAACGTGGAGAGGTTTAACATACTGTTTTTAATTAAAATTAATCAATCATGTAGCAATGGGTGACTAATTGATAAGCGCTCTCATTCATTTATGTTGAGCAGGTTCGAAAATCCAATTTGTTTATGTTTAGTTGGATTATAAATTTTAATTTTTTGTTGTGATTGTTATATTTTTTTATTGAATATTTTTTTTTCAATTTTTGTATTGTATTAGTATGTTTTTTTTATCGATTTTTATATTTAAAAAAATAGAAAACGAAAACCAAAAATCAAAATAGAACTAAACAAACTCTAACTCATATATCTAAATTCCGGTTTGCTTAGCTCATATACCTAAATTCTAAGGTGTTTTAAAAATAAATTATCAAAACTAAATACTATTATTAAAAGTTTTTTTTATTATATGGAAATAGATCATATAATTGCAGGATATTATTGAACAAAACTACATGCAATAAAAAAGATTTCAATAATGTGGAAAGTGATACATCTCCTGCAGCACGGTTTCCATATATTCGGTTTTTATCACCAAAAGAAAAGAAATTTATCCATTATCTAATAAAAGGTGGAAGGTGTGATTTGCACCCCTATCATTTTAGAAAAAATCTAAATTAGTTCTTGCCATTGACAAAAGTCAAGGGAGTTTAGTCTCTTCAAAGATGTGATAAGTATATCTTGAGCTTCCTTGCTAAAATGTTGAATTTGTTCTTCGTGCTCTCTGTCTTCATTTTTCGCAGTTCACAAAGAAACCCAAAGTCTGGTGACTTGGAGAACATCAGGGAAAAGGTTATGTTCAACGTAAATAGCTTTGATAATATAGTTATTCAGGCAATTTTCTTTCTTTATACTCTTGATAAGGATGTTAATTCAATCTCGATGAGACTCAGGAAATGATACTCTTGGCATTTCCCAGAGTTTGTGAAGATTGTTAATGACAAGTACCTTTATGCAAAAATCACTAAAAAAAGAATCATTAAGGACAATTCAAAATTAACTAAAGAAAAAATCCGTGAGCTAATAAAAATATTAGGAGATGAAGATAAAGCGAATGGAGTTGTGGAAGCTGCTAAAAGCTTCAATGTGGCAGTATCTATCCTCAGTTGATTTAATTAATGTACAACAGTTTGCTAAGAGGGTGATGGACCTCGCGAAATTTAAGAAGAAGGCCCATGGATATTTGATTGCCAAAATGATGGACATTGCACCTAATTCGGCCTCCTCAATTGGTGAAATTGTCTGGGCTCCTTCAATATCTCATGCTGGCAGTCTTCCAAATCCAGACAAGTGCCCGTCTTCTATTCTTCAAATTCTTGGGGTTTTAAAGGCCCTCTCCGGGATACTGAAAGGTTACCGGCCAAGCATCTCCTCAAAACAAAGGACGCATGGCTCGTTATTTGGCAAATAAATGCTCCATTGCATATCGTATTGATTGTTTTGCGAAGAGTGGCACTGGTGTTTTTTAGTAGAAACTGAGGAAGCAAGTTGAGGAGCGACTTGATGTCTATATCGAGTGACTTGCACCTTAAAAGAACATCGACACGGTAAAAGCCACAATTGGAAGTGCTCCAAACAAAGGTGATAATTGATGGAAAAAAAAATCAGAAACTCACTAATATTTGCACACAAATAATAGAAGAAAAGTTTTTTTATAATAGGTTTTTTTTAACTCGCACTTGTAGATGAAACAGTGGAAAGTTTTTTGAAGTGTCAAAAGAGAATTTTATACTAATAACTTAACGCTATTTAATGTCAACATATAAAGAGTGAAAATTTTTCAATAATACAATTAAATTTTCATAATAGCCAAAACGGATCAATCTATTTCTATTTTATCTTAACTCTTTTTAGGTAACATTAAATAATACAAAGTTAAATAATCTAGACACATAAATTTTTAAAATGAATATTAATTCACATTAATTGATTTAGATTTATACAATCAACAATTCTTCAAAAATTGCATTAGAATTTGAAAGCCAAGTTTGCTTCTAATACCTTCCATTAACTTGATTTTTGTATAATTTCAAATATTATCTATAAATTTTGAAAAAATATCATATTCGAAAGGTGTTGTAAAAATTGTGAGCAACTTGATCAAAAGATTTCACAAACTCTAAGTTAATATCCTTCTTAACAATGCATTTTTGTTTAAAATGAAACATTATGTTAATATGCTTGCTCCTAATTTACATAACATTGAATTTTTGGTTAAGGCTTAAACGAATTTATTGTTAGTCATAATTTTTGTTGCTTCAATTTGATATACATAAAGCTCTTTCAACAACTTTCTTAACCAAATAGCGTAAAAAGTACAAGAAATAGCTGCAACTTATTCTGATTCACATATAGAGAGCATGATTATGAGTTATTTCTTTGAACAACAAGAGATTGTATTATATCCTAAAAGGAAAGCAAACCTATTAATGCTTTTTCTATCATCAAGATCTCTAATAAAATCACTATTACAAAAACTCATTAAACTAAAATTTTAAAAAGATGAGTAAAAAGTGCAATAATCAATGCTACCCTTAATATGCCAAATAATTTTTTTTATTGCCTTCAAGTGAATTTTAAAAGATATCTCTATAAATCAACTGAAAAGTCCAACTGCAAATAAAATGCATGATCTTGTGCAAATTAAACACATCAGACTTTCTACAAGACTTTTGAGCAAAGTTGGATCTAAGCCCTCTTGCCTATCAAACTAAGTTAGTTTTATTTCACTTCCCAAATGAGTATTAACTAGTTTACTGTCTAACATTTAAATTTCTTAAGCACCTCCTTTGTATAGCCTTCTTATATGAAAAGAATTCCATCCTCCATTTACTTTACCTCTATTCCCAAGTAATAAGACATCAATCTCATGCTACTCATCTCAAACTTTTGGGCTGTGGAATTTCTAAATTCTTCAAACATCTTAAGATTGTTGTCCATAAAGATAAGATCATACACATAAATATAAATAAACAATAAATTACCTTCATTCATTTAAACATTAAAAGCATATTAATGTAAGCATTTACTAAAACCATTCTTTTGGAAATAATTGTTGATTTGACTATTCTAAACTCTTCGCACTTATTTAAGTCATCACAATGCCTTTTTTAACTTTAACACTTTATCTTCTAGACTTTCAATTATATATCCTATTTGTTGCTCAATGTAAACTTCTTCTTCTAAATAACCATTAAGGAAAGAAAACTTGACATCTACTTGATGAATCCTCCAATGATTCAAG
>JAOXYD010000136.1:22597467-22612911 GCA_028565735.1 Pinacopodium congolense
ATTTGTTAAGACAAAACTGAGTTTATCATCAACTCGATATGAAAATACAAGTAAAACCATTCAGACAGTCATAAAGTCATATAACATTACCCGTTGCATGGATGTTTTGAAGAGTTGGAATTTGTTAAGACAAAACTGAGTTTATCATCAACTCGATATGAAAATACAAGTAAAACCATTCAGACAGTCATAAAGTAAATCAACTCACATAGAACACGTGAAACTTGAAGTTTCTTGGAAGTTTGATCAAGCTTAAAGAGAAAATAATAACGTTGATTTGGGAAAATTATCAAAGAGAGTGGTGCTTAGGTTACTTCTACATTTTGGTTAATGAATAATATGAGCTTTTTAATTAACTATTACTCACTTTGTAGCAAAAGCATAAACTTTTTGGTTATATATTACTGATGGAAACCCCTTTCTCAATGACTTAATCCAATAAAGAATATAAAGAATGGCTTCAATAAAGTAAAACTTTTTATGTCTGTTCTCCACAAGCTCGAATAAACAAAGTTTAAATCTAAACTTAAAGCTCCACGAATTTCTTGTGACATTTCTGCTTCCTGAAGCAAGTCATTCACGTTAGAACTTTTGAAAATGGAAGCCCAATGACAACTGCTAATGGGGTAACAAATTGAGACGTCTAAACAAAAACTAATAAATTGGTTTGTAGCTTTCCTCATCTATGTATCAAAATTGAGAATCTGAGCTATTCTGCCATGCAAGAGAAACTACAAAGATGCGAAATGGCTTTACCTTGTAATTGAAAATGTCGTTTTATGATATACATATATATATATAACTTATCATGAATGCATTCAAGTATTCCTGCACGTTCTTCATATCCAAGGGCCACCATAGATGGGCCATGGAAAAGCAGAAGGACCACCCTCTAGTCCTACTAAAGTTACAAAAGGACGTTGGAAAACATTTTCATATTGAACATCATGCTAAGGAGCATTAATTTAATCAACAAAGAAGAAAAAGAAGAAAAGAATAACATTCTCCTTAGGGGTGATTCCAAGGTTTCTTAATTAAGGCAGGTGATGCTGTGTCAAGGGTTGTGGTCACATGTTACCATATGTTGTTTTCTATAATCAATGTCCTTTCACTACAATCTGGGGCTAATTTAAGATAATTGGTTGAACCATGTCCTATATATTTCTTTTTGTTTCCAGGCTGATGCCAGGACTTCTTCAAAGTGAAGTTATTTCTTTCAAGTGTAGAAGACATTTTTTATGTGAGTAGATTGGGAAAACCATCTAGCTAGAAACTACTCCTGGAAGAGAGAATCCACCTTATTATTATTGATTTAAGTTCTCAGGGAAGTAGAAGGATTCTAGTATATAAAAACTGAATAGAAAGGAGTGCAAAATACAAGTCTTTGTACTGCATGGTTTCACTTTCCAAATACGAAGGATATATTCGAGTGGTTTTGTAATCGAGGGTATCAATCCTTTCCTATAGTTAGTGTGATTATGTCTTTAGAGTGTAATAAATTATTAGGTATGGGGCTTATGGAATGGTTTTCCAAGTATCTGTCACTAATCTTTTAAATTCTTGAAAGATGCCCTCTTAATCTTTACTTGTCTCTACCATAAAGTATCCAACCTAAGGTTTTAGCTTCTGCTTTCTAGTCATATAGGTTGATTCCCCAAGGCTTTATGTATGCAGACCTTGATTATAATAGCCATAAAGTCAGTATTTAACAAAAGTATAGTACTATGGAATGTTTCAGAGCAGAAATTGTTAATTAAGAGCCAGACATGCACCTAGGTTTATGAAGAAAACATGTACAAATGCTAAGAACATGCAAGCAATAGTCGGGAGAAGAAAAGGATGCATAAGAGGAAACAATTATATATCTTTTGTATTCATTTAGGTCTTGAAATATGAACAAAAGGGTAATCTCGATTTCAAGAAGAAAATCAACTTTCCATATTCCTGCAAATTGAATTTGCAATTGAACCAGACAAAACAAATGTATGGTATACAATATGTTGCTTCATCTTCATACCTTTTCCCGTGTGCGTGTGTTGGAAATGTATTTGTCTACTCTTCCTAAATGTTTTGGTTCTGACACACCATGCATTGGTTAATCAGCATGCAAAAAGTTCTCTTTAAATTTTGTTGGCGTGTTATAAAATACAAGAACCACATATACACAGTCCAGGTTCAAGCCGGCAAGGAAACGGATAATCGGGAAAAGATAAGCTTCGAAGTTCATAAACAAGTAAGGAAAACATAAACCCTCATGGACTCGAGGAAAAGTGGCATTAAATAAGAGAACAAGAAGACAAGCTTAGCAGACACCTACTAACATAATATCAGATTCAGTAAACTATTGTCAAAAGACACGATCATATGACTTATTTATTTATTCATCAATGAACATGATATGGTCTTCTTTTTAATTCAATTGTAGTTGATTTCCAGAACAATTATGGAGCAGATTTCATTGAATTTATAATTTAACAAGGGTGCTGGGGTAGAACAGGTTTCTTTTGAAACTGCTCCTCCTTTTCCAAATGAACAAAGTGGGATCCTCAGGACTAAGATTTTGGGTGCAGGAAAAGTTGCGTACCAGACATAAAAGCACTGAGAGGAAATGGGTATTGAGGAGCTTGAGATTGATGATTTGTAACACCTGAGGTTGATGCTAATGTGGTATTAACAGTAGTTAGGGTATTAACATTTGCGGGATTGTGAGGCCCTGTAAGTTGAGTAGAGGAGGTCTCGCCGACGCCATAACTAGCAGTTTCCGGGCCTTGATCATAAAGAATACCCTTGAAAATCCTTCCACCAATACTTACGCTTGTCTGATATGCAAATTGATCAACTGCATCATCAACAGAACTCACGCGAAAACAACGAAAGGTCGCTGCCGAGTTCACTTCAGCTGGAAAATTCCCCACCTGTAAACCTAAAAGGTCCCCAACCCATCAAAAAGCCTTCATCTCTGGAAATATTTAACACAAATTTATGTTGTAACAAGAAGATGTATAAAGCCAAGCCAATTCCTTCACTATCATGTCTACGTTACTGTCGGAATTACACCCGAAAAAATGCTGCTAGGGTTACTATGTAGGTCATGCTCATATCAAAGCAAAGGTACGGTGTTTTTAAGCATTTATTTCACACTCCAAACAGGACATAATATGTAGATCTACAGGCATGACGAGTAAAATGTACCTGTTGATGGATTTTCTCTAAGCCTTTTAGGGTTGTAACCTTGGGACTGCTGTTGATGAATAGCAGCAAGATCGTTAAGTCTCTGTCGCCTTCTGTACGCAGGAACCCAGGTGCTCTTGACGTGTGTTGGGCACGGAAACCCTTTACTCTTACAACACGTTCTGCATCTCATGTAAACACAGTCCTTCTTGGCTTGGTTTCCACAGTCTTGACATCTTGCTCCACCAAAACCTTGATGTCTCATCATCACGGCTAATAGGATTCATCGTCAATAAATACACTCACAGCTCATTTTCGTTTATTTGCTTTCGACTTCTGCTAGAACAATTCTCTTCGTTTCTTCTTCTTCTTCTTCTTCTTCTTCTTCTTCTTTCCTGCTTGTTGCTTGTAAAAATCACTAGACTCTGGGTAGGGGTTTTCTTCTTCAGTAGAGTGGCTTCTTGGGTTCTTCTGGATAATATGACGGAGATGGTAAGTGTGCTATATGGGTGGTTGGTTCCTAGTTTTGAACTTTGGAATCAACTTTTTGCTTCATATATTTTGTTATGATTCATGTGACTTTGTTGGGGACTCCAACTTTTGCAGATACTGCTTAAACTAGTGGGAATTGTCTTGTTTTAGCAGACTAATTAATCGATGAATGAAAGCATCCAGGGAAAAACAGATGTTGTAGCCGCCATTAAAACATCATCATTTCAAGTTCTCGATAATGAATCAGACATGGACTGTTTTGAAGCCTTAAAACTAGCATGAGAAAAAGAAGCATAATTAAAGATTTAATAAATAACCAACATCTAGCTCCAAACAAACAAGAAAAAAACAAAAAAACTTTCGACGGATCTAACATGGCACTTTCCCTTCCCCGTGGATTTACTATTCAAAGATCTCATAATCTAACACGGTAAAGGTTGGATGAATTTAATGGAGTATTTCTACCAAATCTATGGTGATGTATTGTTTACAAAAAAGAAACTGAGAGTCGGACTGACAACTTCCACAGATCCTCCTTCCCTAGGCCTCTCTTTGGCTCCCCAATTCCCAAAACTATGAGTTACACACAGTGACCTCTTCTTATGTGGATAGGTCCTGCGGGCCGAGGGGTTCCAGTTACCTCCTCCTTTCAATGTACTTTTTTGGTACTATCTAAATGAATGCTTCTAGTCGAGGGATGGGATTGCATAGCTTTAGGAACTACTCATGCAGCCCTTTGCCTAATTTCACATCATTGATGTAGAAACATATCGAAAACAGTAATTGCCATTCTAATCCTATTGCTTATTGGTTCACGTTGCTGCAACTTTCCAATTTAAGAGTGTCAAATCTTGATTCTTGAATTTATATAAAGACCCCTCTCTTTCATTAATTCTTTAGAAAATCCTACGTCTTAAGTGGGTTTGATCTATCGTTTGTGTTAATTATTTTATGCTACTTTGTCAAGAAAGCGTGTAAAATCCGAAATGCGGTAAACATTGTATACATAGCATGAGGAATTTTTTTCGTTTTAGTTAACGATCCGTGTCATAAAAATAGAAATTTTAAGAATATATAACCAAGAGGATTTTCCTTATTTTGGTTAGAGAGACTTCCTCGTTAGATCTCAGAAAAAAAAGAGAGTATTGTAAGCATATTATTACAATTAATATATGAAAGTTTTATATTTTCACTGCTTTTATTGTCCTCATAATTTTTTCTACCGGGAATCATTTAAGACATGTTTGATTCAATTTTTTATTTTTGTAATATGTTTCTCTTTTTTTTTAATACAAAAACTAATGTAAATTATTCCTATCAATTTTTGTGTATTTTTATATTTTTTTAATCAATTCTTATCAATTTTCTTATTTTTATATTTAAAACTAAAACCATAATCCTAACCAAACAACCATACAAAACCTTCAATGGTTGAACAAGTTAACAAGAAGGTAAAGTAGGTCAAATAAATTAGTACGTGGTGCCCACCTCAACAAGATGTGATCTCCTTTGTGTTCATGCTTTTGTTGGATATTAACGACTGAATTTTTGGACGTTGAGGCTCGATTAGAATACTGTAATTAATTTATGTCTAATCCTACTATTTGTCACGAAGTTCTACACACTAATTTATAATCCAACCTTGGACACAAGTTTCATAAGTGGGACGTAGTGATAATGGTGAGGCCTTGATTTGTCCTTTCTTTCCATCTTTTAACTTCTTTCATTACTTGAAATCCATTTTTCACTTGCTAAATGGATAGACCTTTATTTTATGAGTGCGAGAGGAGCACTTCTTAAAGAGCCACCAACCCTTTAATTCATAAACTAAAATAGGGTTCGAGCTATGGAGGATTTAATAGCTAAATAAATGCAGCAGCTCTTAATGAATTCCACGGAACAAAGATAAAACAAAAAACAATAATAAGGGAGAGATAGAGAAGGGTTAGTTAAAAACATCCTAGGAATGCTAAAGCCAATAGGTTTATGCCAAATTGCCAAAAAGGCGAAAACAGTTAGTACCGAGTAATGCGCAGCCATCAAGGTGTCCTAGCCGAGTCACATTTGACGTTGGGCTATAGACAAGAAATTGTGGGTAACTCTACTGGTGGGATCATAATTCAGGGCTATAACCGGACCCAATAAACCCGGAACGGGCATAGTAAAATCTCAGGATTCCGCCACAATGCAGAATCTGCCAACTCAACAGATTGTTTGTGCAATATCTATGCATCCGAAGTTGTTCCTGCCCAATATTGGGTTTCCATAGCTCATTCATTGTTGGAAAAAAAGGGGAAATGAAGAGCCCAGTAAGAGAAATGAGCGCTCAAATATTGATGGGCTTAGTGTAAGCTCATCAAGACATTGGGTTGTTAGCCTATAGAACATAGAAGAAGGAAGGATCCTCCAAATTAGTAGCTCGTCAAAAAGTTATTTGAATAAAAGAAGCCCTCAGCGGCCAGAATTCACGAGCTTAGAAAATGAACTAAACTGACGCATCCTGATAACTAGAAAAGATACCGATTGGCAAAGCCATGAGAGGTTGATTGACGCAGAGAATTCCAACCGAAAGATGAATATGGAACCACCTACACATGTCCATACGTTCAATAAGTGCTTGAATCACAATTCCAGGGAAGTGCCGAACAATTGTTACTTTTGACTGTCAACTAAAAGAATGAATTCACCACAGAAAGAAGCAAGTACGACAACTAAAATCTGCATTCATTAAGCAAGTGTCCTCCCTGTACCCATCACCTACAAATAAGAGGGCCCTTCATATGAACAACTAGCCCAGGTCAAAATTCTCAAGTTGCTTATTACATCAAAAATCATATTCAACTAAATTAAAAAAAAAACACACAAGGAAAATAAAAAAGTAAGACAGACAGCACAAACATAATATTTGAACTCTTCTATAATATCCCTTACCATACACACTTGATGGAACTAAGGTAACATGTTCTGTTGCAATAAAGTCGGGATGTAAGTTGGTAAGAAAATGCTTCCAGATCATCATTCTAATCACCGTATCTGGGTAACTGAACAAAGCAGCCCTGATGCATCTGCACCGACCACTGCAAGATCACAGGTAGTACACAGTTGGCCTTCCTGGCTCGGCAGAAACCGAGAAGTGCAATATGGGCAAGAGACATCTTTCTGTCCTCGATAAATTGGGACATATGTTGCACCACATATTACAAATGGATTTCTGAAATCATAGTTCAACTCGGAGGCATCTGTCATATTCTTTTCTGCAGCCTGTAACACTTGCCTAGCTGTTTTTGATTGGTTCTCAACTGCGGGGTTGGTCTCCAATAATCGCCTGGCAAAGTTAGCTGCAGTTGCAAGGTTCTTGTGCTTGTAGCAAACCCTCATTGCATTTAGCAGGGCAAGCCTCAAGTGTGGCTTTTGAAGATTGCAGTGGGTGAAGTAGGCAGCAAGCTCCATCTGGCGTACTGGGTCTTGTACTTCCTTTCTACTAAGCTCCATTTGTAAACCCAAAACGTACTCCTTAACTATAACTATTAACTCCTTGACCTCATCTACCTCTTTTCTTGAATCTACAACAATCAAAGGAATTGTATGAAGAATACTGAGAAAAATTCGAAGTGCTTCACTAAATTTCCCAGCAGTAGTGGCTTTGTAACCAGCATTAACCTTCTCATCCAACTGCGTGAAACTGAATACCAATGCTGGCGGGCCCCTCACATTAGGACTCACAGACTCATTCCATCCTCTTTCAATAGCTAATGATGTCACAGGAAAAGATGCAAAGGCACGTAAATAGGTATGGCTACCAGAATGTAAATCAAGAAATATGGATTTTAATGGTGCAAAATTTCTAATTCCAAGTTGCCTGTTGAGCAACCGCATAGCAGTATCAAAATTGCCAGCTGCAGCATGTTCAGCAGCAAGTGAAGATCTCTGGGTCCAAACCTGGCTCACAGGCATACCAGGAGTTGGAGTCACAAATACTGAAGATCGGGAACTGACTGAAGCTCGTGGCGTGTCTGCCTCAGGAGGAAGCTCCAAGTCCTCAAGGTCCCATCCACCCTCTTCATTTTCTTCAGCCACTTCCCCATCTTCCAAAATAGTTGTTATTTCCCCATTTTGCAAACCATCCACATCAACCACGTCAAGTTCTTCACCCCAATCAGCTTCCTCATCTTCCTCTGCAGCACCTCTTCCTGAATTATCAAGCCCACCTTCAAATATACCTTTCATAACTCTCAAAAGTGGCCAATCCCCAGCACACATAATGGGAGTGGGTGGCATGAGAAGAGAAGCCCTTTTACCCTCTGGTACAGATGGGACATTGTCTCCCAACTCTATTGCTAGACGCTCAGCGATATCCTGTAGTCCGTGGACTTTAGCCATGATATACGCAAGTGGCAAATGACCAGCACTTTCCATGATTTTAACACGTTCTTGCACGCCACCCAAGTATAAGGCATTGTGAAACTGGCCCATGACATCATTCTTAACTTCTGCAATTCTAAGCATCTTAGAAAGCTTTTCCAAATTGCCAGTTATGAGATAAAGGAATGATAACCTCTCAAAATTCTTTGTCCTCTGATAGGCATATTCGACAATGCCTGCATTGCCTTGACGAAGAGCTTCCACCCCAAGTCTGTACCAATGATCTTTCTCATCAATTTCCTTAGCTGAAGCAACAGCAATTTGAATGTTTCCACTCTCCAAAGCTAAATTAAAACGAGTTCTTTCATCCTTCACAAAATGTAGAGCAACCTCAGGGAACCCCTTCTGCTGCAAATAAGCAATCATTGCCTGGCCACAGAGCTGAGAGTTCCTAATCATGCTCATAACATGGTCATATCTTTTTCTTAAAAGGGACAGTTTGAAGATATACTCTGTTGCATCAATGACGATAGCCCTATTCTTTCCATCTCGATCCAAGCAAAAGATAGTATTGCCAGAGACCTTGGTAATGTATATTGGGACATCAAGGGTTCTAATTATGCCACTATCACCATTTGGGAGGCAGTATTTGATGTGATTAAGCGTGGTATAGATGAAAACACCGTTATCATCCCAGGCCCCACTCTTTACGCGAATTGTCTCATGAAGAGTACACTGGTGCACAAGTTTCATGCTAGCAATGATGATGGCATGTTTGCTGAGCAATGCAACAGCTTCCATGTCATTAGACCAAACAACATATTTGACAAAAGGCGTTTGGAGATCTCCAAGAACAATCCTTTGCTGAAGATCAAATATAACCACTCTATCCTCAGCCCTGCAAAGTAAATTACCCGTCCCAGCATAAAATATTGCATCAGTAGCTATGGGGAGACTACTCTTTTTAACAACCTCATTCTTTAGATTCCTGACCAAAGCCTGATTGCTGCTTTTCTCAAGAACAGCAAATCTATTCCGTGCCACAAAGACAGCGGAGCCTCCAGCACCTCTCTTTGCCTCATGAACAATATCACCCCTACTAATGCTGTCTTTAGGTATAATATATAGCTCATATGAGCCCCCATCAACATCTGAGCAAACAAGAACAGCATTTTCTGTAGGGCTATATGAAAGAGTTCTAGGGCTTTGATTCAAGCTGGTCATACCAGGACGTCGAATGGGAATCACTTGTGTGTCTTTTTGAGTCGAAAACTCAAAAAATCGCAAGAAGCGATCTTTTGCATAAAATACAGAATCACCAGTAACTGCAAAGGCAGGCCTCTCTCTCTCTAATTTAAAAACAATCATGCCGCTATCATGGCCTGCAGCCAGGAGATTCATCTCAGGGTGAGATGCAAGTATCCAGAACCGGTCATGCTCCCTGCGGAAAGTTTGAAGTCCAGTTCGTTTAGTTACATCCCACACACGGATGCTCTTATCCTCTGAATTAGATACAATTATCTCCTGTTTGGCATGGAACATAACACATGACACATTATTCATGTGACCTCTCAATGTGTCCACTTCCCAAGCCTTTGTATCTGAATGAAAAGCAAAAATAGCTTATTCTAAATTTATGCCAATCATAAGTAACCAATGCATAATAAAAAAGAGTATTTTAGGAGCTATCAAGTGCTGGATAGTAAGGAAAAAAAGCAATTTCAACTCAAAAACAATATAATAGCAAACAACTAGAACATCAATGGTAAAAGTCATCGAAATCACTAACCGTTCATGCGCCACAATTTTACTTGGCGATCATCAGCTCCTGAAACAATCAAAGGAAGGGTGGGATGGAATGCAGCCCAGTTGACTCCCCGGTCATGGCCTTCCAAGACATACTTAACAACTGCATCCACACCACCAAAAAGATCTGTGTTCATCTGACTCAACCGAAGAATGTCATCAGCAGGGGATACGATCTTCCTTTTTAGGGACCCAATATCCCATACACGAACAGTTTGATCTAGAGATGCTGACACAACAAGGTCTTCTTTAGGGTGGAACGAGGCACACATAACATAATGATTGTGGCCCGTCAACACAGAAATGCAAGTCCGAGACTGCCAGTTCCAAATGCGAATGGTCTGGTCATCACTGGCACTAACAATCCATGGGTGTTCATGATGAAATTGGACACTACGAATGTAATCAAGATGCCCAAGAAGAGTGAACAGACATCTATGCAACTTGTAATTCCAAACCTTAATTTTGTAATCATCTCCTGAAAACCACCAAGTCATGTGATAAACGAGTACTATATATGAGCATATAACTAGCATGTATCTATATTCAGAACTAATTTGTACAAAACAAGTAATACTGGAAATAAAAAGTACAAGAGAGGCAGTATTAAATTCAGTCATACCTTGAGAAGTTTTTCGGGGTGCCAGAGCTATTTCAAAAAGTTAGCAACCTAAAAGTACAAAATTAATTTTGACTAGTCCGAAATATCACTAGTTGAGCCAATAATCAGTCAGTCCCAAATAGTACTGAATTGGGAAACACCACCTGTTGATCCAGGTAACATGTCAATCTGAAAGCTACCTGTTCAAATCCATACCTTCAACATCTGTGTAATGTATGCAAACCTTTGTGCTTAAGTTACTCTTATGCATGCATCCATATCTAGAACTATAAACTTGAACTTAGACAATTTTCGACCTCCCCCCTCCAAGAATGCTATCACTTCTGCCAGTATAAAACCATGATGACATTTTCAATGAACCCAAACGCAAAGTGCAAGGAAGCTAATCTATAAGTGAGAGACAATTATCTCTTTACATTATATGTGAATCTGGATTCCACCTTTGTAACAAAAAGTAAAAGTTCTCAATCTGTCACCTCTGCTTCAGGAAATCACCCTGGAGTTACTCTCCACATGCAAAAGAACATAAGAAAATACATGGACAAACTCCACTAGGTACACGTTCCCTAGATCCAACCCAGAATATAAATTCCCAAGATGACCAAAATTCAATTCTCTCTATTCTCCACATCCGCAACGGTCCACAAAGCATTTTAAAATGCACAAAAAACTGATTTAATTAGAAGTACTACAAATAAGCTAACCGACTTCCAGCATACTATAAAATTTACGATCTTCCAAACAAGAACGAACACAAAGCAGCACAATTGAGACAACAATTCAGAACAGGAAAAGACGCAAGTAAAACTCGCAATTACCTCCAGATACAAAAAGAGGTTGAGATTTGTGAAAATCAACGCCTCGAACGGGACCATCGTGCTCGTCGAACTTATCAATCAAAGTCCCCATGCGATAGTCCCATAGCTGGATCACACCACTGTGAAGACTCGCGAGGATCCAAGGTCTTTTGCTATGAAAACTCAACCCTTTCACTCTATTACTCTTGGTCTCGAACTTCGTCAACATCTTATATCATCCAAATACACACACACACAAACACCTAATAGAAAAAAAAAAGAATCACAAATCAAACCCCAAAAACCTAACCACTCGCTTAAACGAAACGCTAAATCTAAAAGCAAACAGATCTAAGAGAAGCGGCTAATACAAAAATGAGAAGTAAAAACAGAAATGACATGAAATTTACCTTAGATCTTATCAGTAAAGCACAGATCAAGATGTAAAAGATCCTCTATATGTATATGTATATGTATAGGTTTGCATAGATATCGAAAGTGTCTGTGGGAGTGTTTTAGAGATAAAAATTGAAGCACTAGATCGGGGGAGAGGAGAGAGAAAGAGAGAAAGGGGGAAAGGAGGGGTTAGTTTCAGTTTCTCTTTTTAGATCCAAGTCCAGACGAGGAGAGGACATAAAGGAGATTTCAAAAGTTCTACAAGGGTAAAAGAGGGATTTAGTTATAAGTGTATCGGAAGCTGGGCATCGCTAATGTTGATCATGCAATTAGAAAAATTTTAAAAAGTTATTTATTAAAAGCTTTTAAAAGTAAAGATATATATACGTAAATATTAATATGTGTGATGCTGAGCATAGTTAAATTTATTTACCTCGTTAGTATAAATTTAATAGAGTTAATATTTTTATTTTATATAAAAATTATATAAAAATTAATTATTTAATTAAAAAATTTTAAAATTATTTTCTCAAATGAAAAAATTTTAAAAAATTAATTATTTATGTATATATTATCCGTAAAACTAATAAGTTAAAGATGCAAACTAACCTTTTTAATGAATTTTATTTAACCAATTGAAACAAGGTTTTGTATTGGAGTAGAATATTTACTTTATTGTCCCTTTTATATTTTAATTATCCTTCACACATGTTCTTTACTAGTTTCTCTCTCTCTTATTCTCTCTATCTATCTTGTATATCCTTCTTTACCAGTCATCCATATATAAATTCATTAAATTTAATTAATTTGTTTGGGTTTGTGATTCCAGTGGTGTTTATCCTTCTCTTCGTCTCTCTTATTATCATTAGTCTACCTTCTTCGTCGTTGATCATATACCTTGGAGTCTACTCTTTCTCCTTGATTCTCTAGCTACAACTTCTAGGTTTTACTTTTCTTTAGTTCCCTCAATAACAAACAATCTCAAACTTCTAGTTTTTATACCTTGTATAATATTAGTACAGAAGTAGTCATCAATATTAAACTTAAACTAAATAAAAATAATCATAAGGAAAAATGTTATAATAAAATTAAATCAATAAAAATATAAATTCAAATATATTTCTATACAAATTAATCAATTTTATTTTTATATTTTCAAGTGGACATTATAATAGAAAATAAATCAAGAAAATAATTATGTGAACTTAACATCTCCTACTAGTACTAAGGTTAATCTAATGTGGAATAATTTTTCCTCTACTTAAACATCTTATTGAAATACTCAATATAATTGCATATTTTATAATGGAATGTTTAAAAGTGAAGAAATATATAAAATAAAACAACATCTTAGTAGTGTAAGGCTAATAATGCTTCTTACAATAAAGTACTATTTAATATACATGAGATGATTAAAACTTATTTAAAGCAAAAAGCAAAAAATAAAAAATAAAGAGACTTATAATGTTTCTTTTAGAGACGAAAAAGAATAATAAGCATTAAAAGATTTTAAAAAAATATTACTGATATAGATTCTTATTTTGTTTAAAAAGCACTTTTAGTTCTCAATTGAATTTAAAAAGCATTTTATACGATAAAGATGTTGTTTTAAATGTAAAAAAATTTAGACTAGATAATTATATCTTTCTTACATTTCTTTGAATGCTTTAAATTCACCATTTTCAAGAAGGAATAAATGCCATAACAACAATAAGTTACGGACTTAAGGCAAATCTTTGTTATAAAATTCATGTGCCTTTACTTCAATATTTGGAAAAAGAATGTCATTTGAATATGAATTTGTATAAATTTAATTAAAAATAATATAATTTACTTCTCTATTAAAAAAGAATGTCATTGATTGTGGATTTATATAAATTTATTTAGAAAATAATAAAATATACTACTATAACAGATGATTAGACTAATAAAAAAAAGAAACCCTTGATTAATGTCTTAGTTTATTTATTGTTGGAACAAGTTTTATCAAGTCTATTACCTATTGCCTTTGTAATCATGCTGCAGCTTAACTCCTCATAATTTCCCTCCCTTCCCTCTTTAATGATGGATAAATTAGTAGTGCTATCTGTTGCTCAACCAGAAGAGGCAGGAGAAGTGTTCAATAACCATATAGGGTTATTAGGTTCTCAATCTCCAATCAGCAATAAGAGGACATGATCATAGGTCATTGGGGAGTCTTCCCCCTCAATTAAACTCCACTTCTGTCCACCTAATATAAAAAGCAAGATAGTAGCACCTCCATTCCATATACTTAAGGAAGGAGCTAACAAATAGAGTTTTACCTTAGTCAGGTTCTTTATAGGTGATAAAATCCTCACCTAGTTATGCAAAGATGTGTAATACAACAATAGAAGAATGCGATGTTAAAAGAAATGTTTGTCAATAAGGAAAAAAAAATCTTCTTTAAATTTGGAAATGTACCTCAAATTGGAAAAACTCTGAAGTTGGGGCCATGGCATGTCAATAGTAAGCCTTTTTTCTTGCAAACATGGAAATAAGGTATTTGCCTATAAGATCTTTAAATTAAGAAAGTTCCTTTATGGATTAATAACTATAGCTTACCCCTAGAATATTAGACAACTAAGGGACATAGCCATCTTGTCAGTTATGTAAAAAACCAATTTGTTTATGCAAGTATATAGTTGTTCTAAAAAGAGTAAGCTTTGTTAGGATATGTGTGCTTATTAATCTTTAATAGACCCTACTTGAAGTAATTCCACTATTAAGGTTAAATGAAGATGATGGATTATTTAAAGACTATGTATCAATTTGATATTTGTGGAAACCAAGATCCAAGGCCCTTTGGGAGCCAAATGGGAAAATTTTCAAATAATTAGTTTTGAGGAACTAACTCAAGCTCAAAATGTTAAAAAGGGTAAGGATTTAGGGGTTAATAGGTAAGATGAAATCCTTAGTGTTGATCCACAATAAGAGAAGGATGCAAGAGAGGTTACATGAACCATTCTAAACTATGGTTCACTTAAGTCACCTACTCAAGCTAAAAACATTGACAATAGTGAGGATGATAGGGCTAATAAATAAGATGAAAACCCTAGTACTGATCCATAATAAGAGAAGGATATAAGAGAGGTTACAAAATCCATTATAAACTGTGGCTTACCTAAGTCACTTACTCAAGATAAAAATGCTAAGAACAACAAAGATGACAAGGCTAACAGATGAGATGAAATCCTTAATACTGATCAACAATAAGAGAAGGCTATAAGAGAGGATATAAAAACTAAGTTGTTTTAGTCACCATTCCAACCTCAAGCGCAAGCATTATCTTAAGCCAAAAATATTGATGGCAGTAGGGATAATAAGGTTAATAGACTAAATTAAACCCTTGATATTGATCCACATCAAATGAAGAATTTTGGACAAACTGAGGTAATACAAAAATGCATAACATTAAATATATCTCCTATATCAACTATAGAAACACAAGATTTAACCTCAAGTTAATATATTTAGAAATATGGAGAAAATAAGGGACCTGAACAACAATCTAGATGAATGTAATGTTTACTATAAAAGGAAGTCTAGGCGGAAGAAAAAAGGTAACTTCTTCCCCTAGTTATGTTAATATTATCTTAAAATATTATAAGGATAAATAATCCCTTAAAACAAATGACTATGTAATACTTTCTTAACACTATCAAGCTTAGTTTAATTGGTTTAATGGAAACTAAATTGGTGGAAAATAAATGCAAGAAACTTAATTTTTTTCAAAAATCATTAACAAGTTATCACCAATTATCAATTTCATCACTATAA
>JAOXYD010000136.1:22613011-22630125 GCA_028565735.1 Pinacopodium congolense
AAAAATTAAATAAAATAATGTGATTGAACTTAATTTTAAAGCTATAAAAAATAAATAATAAATTATATTTATAATTATTTAAAAAATTAATAAATACCAACTGTAAAATCGTTGGTACTATACAACGGTTATAAGGTTTGCAACTGTTGTGCATGCAACATGTAACCGTTGACCATGCAACTGTGTAACGATGCAAGGTTGCATGGTTTTCCAACCGTTGCATGCATGCACAACTGTTGCAAGTGCAACCGTTGCACTTGGTCAACAGTTGCATGGTTTGCAACCGTTGCACCATGCAACTGTGTAACACAACGGTTGCAAGATGCAAAGGTTGATGTCACTGTTTTAAGTTTTATTTATATTTATATTTTTTATAATTATAAATACATATTTTTATTAATATAATTTTTTTATAATAATTACAACTTCTCTCTATCAGGTAACATCTTCTATTTTTAATTTACAATTATTGTATTTTTTAAAATAATACATCTTTCTATCAAATAAAATTTCATATAAAGTTACGTATATTTTTAATATAAAGTTAAATTTTGTTTAATTTTTTAAATATATTTTTTATTTAATTGATCGGCGATTTATAATTGCGAATAAACTATCAGTTCACAATTTTTAAATTAATATAACCATAACCGAAAGTGTCAATAACGGTTCCGGTTATGATTTAGAACCGTTGACTACAGTTACGGTTTTTAAACTGTAACCACCGGTTATTAACTTTTATCTTATATTCTTTTTCTAGTGTCTAGATATATAAATATTTGCAAGTTTCACAAATAATCATGACTCTGATAACACTTTTCAAGTAGAATTTTCGGTGAGTTATGCATTCAAAGGAAATAGTTATTGATATTTAAGTAATAGATCATTTTCATTTAATAAAACAAAAGCTTTTAATTTATCAAAACTTGTTATAATATCGAAAGTTAAAAAAATTCATAATAACTCTTCATCTTCCAAGTTTTCATAATTTGCATCTATAATAATGTCAATAACTTGTTGAAACAATCATGTAATAACTTCATTTATATCTGAAACAGAATAGGAAGGCAAAATTTTTAGTTAAATATTAGACTCAAACACAATTTATGAGTTGATTTTTAATTTTTAAATTTTTTTAAAAAATTAGTCTGGCCGGATCCAATGTAGACGTCTACTTTGCACAGTCAAATTCTCGTATTGCTTGGATGTTGTTTGGTGAAGGGGGCGAACCACAGGGCCTTAATTTTTGTGCAGTCCCTGCAGATGGATTCGGCCATTGCAAAAGTTAGACGTTCCTTACTGGGCCCTGGGAAATTAAATTGAGGACATCAGGCTTGGAAAAGCAATTAATTTAGAGATGTCAATGCTTGCGATATAGCCAGAAGCTCAATTTTATGAATGCTTTGTTGACTTGAATCAATTTCTCAATTTATTGATTACTAATTTATCAGTTAAATTGTCCTCCAAATAATTTATTCTAAAGAATTGTAGTTGTGAATTTTTTGTTATAAAAACAAATGTCAAATAAAAAAACACTAAAAGCAATTTAACTCCAAACGTCAAAATTAGCCAAGAATTATAAACATTTGGATTTGATTGGAAATATAAATTAAAAACATTCGTTTCACTTGTAATTAAATAAAAAAAGGAGTTAAAGCATGTTCATTTAAGAGAAGCAACTCTTCATGTAAATCCTCATTAGAAAACTACAATGTGAAGGAGATTCTTTAATACATATTAATTACATAACAGAGCTTTGACTTTCAGTTTCGATACGTTTTTAAATTCTTCATCCTTTTTCCTCAAACAATATAATTTAATTTAATTTAATTTATGAAATTTTTAGATACCTCGAGCTTTGCATGGTAGAGTCAAGTGACTGAGGCAGAGATCTTAGAATGTTTGTGTACGATCCACCGCTACCGAGGACAAAGGAAATACCGAAATATGAGGCAGAAGTTTAATGGTTAACTTGCCTTTCCCTTTTTCTTTTTCTTTTTTTTTCAAATTTGAGAATTTGAGACTTGTAATAAAAGAAAAAATTATATAATATTCTATTAATAGCCTTTCATAAATATTTTCATATAAAATATTCAATTATAGTCATTTATTATAAGATTTAATTGTATGATATTTTACTGATAATTTTTTATGACCATCTTAATTTATCTTATATGAAGATGGTTATAAAAGGTCATCAGTCAAATATCTTATAATCAAATCTTATAATAAATTACTACAATTGAACTGGCTTTGTTCATTCGATCCCTGTCAGACTTCTTTTATATACACAACACATTTGTTTCTTTTGCTCCATAAAATAGATAATGATACTCCTATAGTAGTTTCAACCCAAATGATGTAAGAAACAGGGAAATACATATCGTTTTTCATTTAGACATTTAAGTTTAGAGTCGTCAATTTTAAATTAGTAAGTAAAGAGAAATCAATTAAATTATGGTTCAAGATCCTTTCTCAAAAATATAATATTAAGGGTTAAAAACACTCTTAACTTTATTAATCTAACTTCAAATATTAAACTACTAACTGGAATTTTTATTTTTAACTATTAAATGTATTCGAGTTTATAATATTTTTTTTTATTTTATTATTGAAATTTATATTCTTCTATTTAACATTACATTTGCTTTATTCTGAGTTCATAGATATTTCTATTTTTTAATAATCTTTAAAATTATATATATATAAATCAAGAATCAAGAATCATAACTAGTGTTCAATGACTCACTTTTTACATTGATTCTAAATTTTATTGCTCCATTTTCGTAATCCATAGCTTCTCACGTATAAGAAGAATGAGTCTCTTTTTCTTTTTTTTAACTTTAGTGAAACTCAAAATCAAATTAAAGTAAATGTACAGACTATGCTTATTTTATTTATTTCACTGTTTCGTTCAGTCCAAGCCACAACTTAGCACCTATGTCCTAGTGCCATATGAGCATTAAGAATAGATGTACCACATGTTCCATAGCACTGCTTTAATATCCCGAAAGTCTCTCTCCATGTGAGCAAGTGCTGCGTTACAACTACAAAATAATTGAACAGAGAATCGTTCCTCTCCTTATCTCTTTAGCTTTTTTTGGCTCATGACAACTTGCAAACATTTATAGCTTCTTTTTATAGTGTTTTTAGATGCCCGAAAAATCATGCATATCCGGGCCCTGAAAAAGTGCTATTTGTCATTTAGTGTTAAAATTTTTTATTATTTGTTCGTGCTTTCCCATATAAGTACAACGTGTATATCAGTCAAAGGAAAGAGGCTTGTAACACAGAGGTACTCGGTTGAATTCTTCCAATTCAATGCGTGACATGAGAGATTGTAGCCACCTCACTGTGGTTAATGCGTGGTAATAATTGTTCCTTTTGAAGTAGATTAGCCCATTAAAGTTAGTATAGTAAATAGCTGGAACAGAAGTGTGCAACTGGAGAAACAAGATCGCAGGCATTTAATATTTGTGTTTGCACTGAAGTTCCAAAATCCCGTACGATTACAACCAAGTCAAGCTTCATTACAAGGTTTGGCTCGGAAACGTGAACTGATAGTCGAAATTCGTAACTACTCGGATGATATTTGATGGAGTTTGTCCAACCATAACTTGAAAATATGTTTGATTCTACATTTCTTGCCATTATTCTGCAATCGTTTATAGAGTCGCATCGTCATCTGAGTACAGCATCTTAAAAATTTTCACGAGTATTATGTAAGAAAACAAACTTTCTAAACTACAATGATGCAATACGAGTGCCTCGAATCCACGAACAATGAGAGCGCAACCGAAAACATTGACATATTGGGACATCAATCCTGCCAAAAATTCGTAAAAAGTCCAATAAGATTGCTTCTAAGTTTATGCTAGACAATGATGAACCAAGTAAGTCTCCCCAACATTTTAAATTACGAAGTCAAAACTTATAGCAAATGAAACAACAAGAAGTAAAATATTTATTGAAACGTCCAAATAGCTGTTATCCCACTTCAGTTGACATTTGAAATTGTCATAAGGTAAGGGTAAAAGGTAACGTGAGAAACTTGCATGGATAATTGCCCACAACACCGACTTGAATGGCAGCGTTATGATAGATTCAATATTGTTCCTTTTTACTATGGTTCATGTAAGAGATGATGTTTAAGATATCTTCTTTTATAAAGATTCAAATTGATAAAAATTTACCTTCTCAAAGAGAAAAAAATTCTTTATTCTTATGAGGCAAAAGGGTTCTGAGATCAATCCATGGACAGATTCTGTATTTACATAATGGAAGTAACCAGCTTTGATCTCCCACAAGTTGACAGGGAGTTCGTCACCCCTTTCTAAAAGTCCCATTTTAACCTTGTCTTTCTCACGATAAATATTAATATATAGTAATCAAAAGTTAAAAGAAAGGACTAAGAAGCTTGGCCCCTATAAATAGGTGGTGACTGAGTGAAAATGGCCTTCTTCTTCCAACTTTTAAGGCACCACTGAAATAAGGTAGTCGTTAAAGCTGGA
Organism: Pinacopodium congolense; assembly: GCA_028565735.1. NCBI lineage: Eukaryota > Viridiplantae > Streptophyta > Magnoliopsida > Malpighiales > Erythroxylaceae > Pinacopodium > Pinacopodium congolense. Next base: position 22,617,523 of record JAOXYD010000136.1, read on the forward strand.
AAATTTAAGCTTTAAGCTTTAAGCTTTAAGCTTTTCAATACATTTTAATAATAACCTGAAAGCCAACTTGCTCTTCCCTTCTTTACTACAGAGAGAGAGAGAGAGAGAGACAGAGAGAGAGAGAGGGGGGGATTTGGTATCCATCCAGAGGTTTCTCTAGAGTCAGATACAATCAAGAACCCTGAGCTTAGCTGTTTATCCATAGCGCCCACAACAATTTTGTCACTATCCTTATATTCACTCACATTCAATATGTATCTTACTTATTACACAGCACAGCCAAAGCAGACATTTCAGAGAGATAAAAGAAACTGAAAGAGACGAGAAGTATGAAGATCAGGTGTGACCTGTGTGACAAGGCAGAAGCTTCAGTGTTTTGTTCTGCTGATGAAGCTGCTCTCTGTGAGGATTGTGATTATCGTGTTCATTTTGCAAACAAGCTTGCAGGAAAACATTTGCGCTTTTCTTTACTCCATCCTTCTTTCAAAGAATCCCCTCTTTGTGATGTCTGTCAGGTGCTAAGATCCTTCTTTCACTTGTCTCTTCTTCATTATTTTCTGAATCTGTTTATACTAGAAGCTCAGATCTTGCACTCACTCTTCATTTTAATACGCTAGATTCATCGAAAGGTAGATTCTAAACTTGGTGATGTGTGTGTGTGTTTTTTTTATTATATTCATTCAGGAAAAAAGGGCCTTTCTTTTCTGTCGAGAAGATAGAGCAATTCTATGCAGAGAATGTGACCTTCCCATTCACAAAGCAAATGAACACACCCAGAAACACAATAGGTTTCTTCTTACAGGAGTCAAGCTCTCAGCTTCCTCCTTTTCCTACCCAACATCATCTTCCTCCAATGACTTGGATGCAAATGGTAAAAGCAGCAGTAAAATCTTGCAGCCATCTTCAAACAAGCAGGGCTCAGTTTCTGGCGAGCTTTTCCGTTCTCCATCCGTTGACAGATCATCACCTTCGATAGGATACAATGTCGACCATAACCATACATGTGATAATGGTTCAATCTCCACAAGTAGCATATCAGAGTATTTGGAGACACTACCGGGTTGGCGTGTAGATGATTTTCTTGATCCTTCGTTGGGCTTCCCAAACCTTTGGAGCACACCCTACACCTAAAGACACGAAACTCTGCTTTTGAGGGCTTTTTTTCTTTTTCCCTTTCCTTCTTGACATCTGTCGCAACTCAAAACACCTTTCCCCTGACGATGTTCGCGCGGTATAACAAACGCAGACATTTGATCACCTTTTGCCATTGGCGGATCAAAATCTTGAATGCTACATAAGTTGTTTTTCTGCAGAACTTAACCTCCTGTGCCCGTATAAATAGAAATGTCTACAATGGCTTACCTGGTGATGAATCCAGAGAATCGTAAATAGTATACGGTAAGAAAAAGGCGTGATGAAGTTTTTACAATTCCACAAATCACACCACCTAGCGAGAACACGTACGTTCTGTTCGATCCTACTTTATATGGCATGATCGGCACTTGTTTGAAGTTTGAAAACGCGTGTTCATATTCAGTGATCGCTTTCTGCTTTTTTTTAAAATACATTTTCGCTTGATATTTTTTAAGACTACACAGAACACGTCGAAATAGTAGGGCTACAGGCACAGTAAAACTCATGTTCTAAAATTCAAAACATTAAACTTCAAATACATGCTTTGTAGGTCGCTACTAGCAAAACATACCGATCAATAAAAGAATTCCTTACTGGAAAAAAAATAAAAAATTCAAAAGCAAAAGAAAGATTCCAATACCACTAGTAAACTTCAGCTCTAGCCCCAAGGCCATTCGATTTACGGTTAAAAACCGGCGGTAAAGATAAAATCCGCAACCCAATAGCTGCTCTTCACTGTGATCGCAACAGCTTTAAGAGGCTCTCATATCTCCCAAAGCCCAAAGTTTCAGGCTTAAATACTTATTCTAAGACCAACGGCCATTGTAATGCAGCAAATGACTCTAGTAGATGAAAAGGATTAAAGTCGTTATGCAAATGAAGTCTGAGACCTGTACTCAGTTAAGATGAAAGCGAAGTGAAGAGCCAAAGAACGGATGAACCAGTGTAACCTTATCAAAGACCATAGAAACATATTTCTTGAGCACGAGTTTCAATTTTCTATACATATGCTAATAACAGATCGCACAATTGTGCCACATGCTCGAGAAGAAGCAACATTTTAAAATCTGAATGCAAAGGTTCTTTGTCCCTTATAATATGACTTATTTTACAGCCAAGGTACAGGTAAAGGAACAATATAGGGATATACCTTTCTAGAAAATTACATACAGCAAACCAATAAAAGAATTGCATTCGGTATTGCATTGACAAAACCTGCAAATAAGAGGGAAAAAGAATCATAAACTTGAAAAAGTTAGTTCCCCAGGTTGGAACATCAGAAAATGTTGATTTTCATCTTCAAAATTTATGTCCACAATGACACAATGCAACAGATATCTTCCTGGCTTACTTGTATATCAATGCAAGAGATATATACAGATATACATAGTTAGTCCATAAAAATGTAATAAACAAGCAAAAAAAAACTGTATGACCTTCGTTTTGGAGGGCATTCATTGTGGTATCAAGAAGCAAATGCAAAAAGCCTATCTGCAATCTTTGTGCGACAAATTGGACACTCAGAACAAGCAAGAGAACAAGATTTGCACACTGCAAAAGATAAATGAGAGTTATACAAGTGAAAATAATAGCTCCAATTACAAATAATAGAAACTGCAGTAACTTACAACAAAAATGTCGACAAGGTAGAAGAATAGCTGCTGTCAATGATTCAAAACAAACTTTACACATATGGGAATTGGCATCTCCATTTCCTTGGCTCTTTAGTTCTTTTTCCTTCATTTCTTGCATTCGTGCCTGCAAGAGGAAAATTTAGAATCTAGATAAGCAGACTAAAATATCAACTAAAATCATCAAATCAATAAATCTGAAATTGGTAACCCCTGGGCATCTACTTATACGCAAAATTTAAGAACCTCAAGACAAAAATAAATGTAATTGGAATACAAGAGGATCAACCTATGCTGTTACTTATAAGTGAAGAACACAGATCAACAGTCATCCACCTAAGTAACTTTTCAAAGATTGGAGATCAGGAAAACTAGAAAACTTCATCCCGCATTGATGCCATTTGAAGGCCAATAAACATATCCATTTTATACAAGTTAGCTTTCAAATATGTAAAAGAATATTTCTTGCACAGAGGTGCCTCAGACAGCCCGTTTGAGTATGGATACAAAAGTTAGACACAATAATTATAGATGCATCCACAACAATATTTACCTTCAAGCGCATGACTAAAGGCTCTTCTCTAGGTGTTTCATCAGCTGGTTTTGATGTATCCAATACTTGTGCATCTGTCAAATCAACACTACAGTCAATACCATTGGTTTTTGAATCAAAAGTGTGATCAATCCCATCAGTACTCAAGTCAGTAGTAGTTCCCCCTTCTTTCTTCAATCTAGCAACAAGCACCCACATGTTGGCTAAATCATTTTCTAAAGCCTGTTCCCTTTTCTTCGCCTCTTCAGCCTTTTTCCTATATTCCTCTTCAATGAATGCCTTTTCAGTTAAGGCTGCCTCAAGAACTGCCTCCCGCTGTCTCCGTGCCTGCAATTCCATCTTAAGATCATCAGGACCAAGATCCCATGATTCAAGGTCAGCAGAATGCATTCCAAAAGTATCATTTCCTCTGCCAGAAAACCTTCCTTTCCTCCCCTGTCTTGTGCCATCCGAATACTTCCGGTTCACACCGTTTAAAGATTGCATGCCTGCATTTCTGGAATGTGTTGAATCTCGAGCAGCAACTAGTTCTTTTTCTAACTTCGAATTCTGAATAGATAGCTTGGTGACTTCACTTGCCAAATTCTTCAGTTCAACTGCAGCAGCAGACGCAAGTTCCTTTGCATAGGAGGCCTCTTCTGCTAGTTTCTGATTTTGAACATTTAACCCACTATTTTCCTCTGAAAGCTGAACTTGTTCTAGCTTCAACTTTTCATTCTCAATCTCCTGTTCACATATGAAACTCATACTTAAATACATTGTTCATGATGTAAACATTGGAAAAATCTTAAATATGCTATGTGGCCCATCACAAGAATACTAATCTAATTATTCCCAGTAATCCAATGTTCCAGGAATTTGTTTCGAAGTAACACCAATATATTATGGAAATGAATCAAAGACATTACATAAAAGCAAATGCTAAGCAGTTTCAGATCATGGTGGAAATTTAGACCAAAAGGTTCAGTTCTAAAATTTATCAACCGGAAAGTTGCTCAGTCCAGTAAGTCATACATTTGCAGCAAGATATACCTGCAACTGAACTTTCTTTTTCAATTCGTCGACAAGTTCCTCAGGGAAAGAATGCTCAGAAGATAATGATAATTTATTCTCAGAAAATGTTGCCAACTGCTGTTCCAGGTCACTCACTTTTTCTTGTAATTCCTTGTTCTCAGAGCACTGCCAATAATCAAGAATATTCACAAGGAAGAACAGGATCCACCACCGGTGAAAGGGTTAGCAGTATCCTCAACAAAGAGGGAACAAAGTTTCAACTACAGTAGTAGTATGAAAAAGGCAAAAATAACCAAGGAAAATGAAACCATGCATAATGTTTGTCAAACCTTAGTTTGCAGTTGTTCCTGAAGGATACTGTTATCTGCTGATTTTATCTGCAGAACAAATAAACAGATTTAAATAAGCAAGAAATTCACTATCCACCAACAGAAACAGAATAAGGCCCACTATATCAGTCATATGATTCTAACAAGAGGCACATTGTAAGTCAGTAAGACATAGTAAATAGCTTCAACTAAATTCTGAAGTTAATTGAGTTGTTGCTGACAAGGATATTCAATTGTTTAAAATCATTTTTGGTTGTTAGCAAGAGGATAATTGAATTAATAAAAAAGGAGAATAAGCTAAATGACATGGAGTTCTTTTATTTTTTAAGTATTCATGCAAAAGTACTTTTTTTCATCCTCGTCCACCACTGTGACAGTCATCTGGTGTCAATCCAAGCCATGTTAAGCGTCCAAAAAAGGGAGGTTCACATCGCAGTTTCAGACAGCCAAATATCAAGAGACAAGATGCTCACCTCCAGTTCAAAAGCCTTTTCATTACACTGGGTCATCAGTCTCATAACTGTCTGTTGCAAACAAATTAAATTGGCAAAGTAAGATTCCACAATAGGAAAGTCAAAATGAGTCCGGGAAGATGTAAATGAATGTACCTGCTGCATATCCACCAATGATGCATTGGCAATTGAAGCGTCCCCATTCTCATTGAGTCGTTGTTCTAGTGCTCCCATTTGCCTTCTCTTTTCGTAAATCTCACGTTCCAGGTTCTGGATCTGCATTTAAGAGATGTATCTCTTAATCAAGGCTTTAATAAGCAATAAGCAAAGATATTAAGTTTTTTGAGAAAGACTTCGTTAATTGGTCTGTTTGTTGAAAACTAAACCATACCATGTGTAAATGCAGAAAAAACGATCATGTGAAATTGTATAATAAGGAGCAGCCACAAAAATGTTAGCCCAAATTCATCACCACATAAACTAAAATACCATAAGTTGGCTGGCAACCACACAAAATATTATTGACAAAATTAAGAGGTTAACGCAAAAACTTGCAGATAATTTCAGAGGATTCCCCTTATTACTGAAAATGAATCTCCTGCCCTTTAGGACAAGAAGAGAGAGGGAAGGAGATGATAGCTAACTCCTTTTACATCATGATGTTAACAACCAATTCCCCAGCCTTCTCTTTGCTTTTGAAGCTAATTTTATTATACCAATAAAGATGCTTCTTTATGGGAGAGGAGAGGATTACTTGAGTTTTTGAACCATCTGGATCATTTACCGACTGCTCCACCAGGCGCTTCAAGGTACTGGTACTGAATGCTATCTCTCCAGCAAGCATCTTAACCTGCTCAATAAGAAGGTCCATCTGATCCTGCGTCATTCCCCCCTGCATCAAAGCACTAAGCAATCATTCACACACTTTACTTCATAGGATTTATATGCACATGTTGTGGAAACCAAAACACAGAGAGATAAAACTTTTAGGTCCTTAAAAACAGGAAATTTTCCAAGAATCCTTCCAATGAGTAACAATTAATAAGAAACATTAACAAAAACGAAAGGGTACATCTTGTCTCCAGTGAGAATTAAAATTTGACAACTCCTCATGACTGTTTAACCATTGCTCTTTAACATGAAGACTCGGAAGAGCATTACAATTAAAAAAATTTCTGATCCCAAAAAACCAACAATGCTGTTACAAGGTCTACCATAGCAGTCGATTCAGAGTTTAGGTAATCACAGAAAATTTGAGTTAGATGAAACTGATAACAACAAAATCATCAGATTGAGCCAAATGAAAAGCAATCAAAGCAAAGAAAGAAATTTTTGGAATATTAAGAGCCTTGAGTGGACAAACAAGTATGCAAGCAAGACTAAAGAAGAAAGTTTTGCCTTTAGCAATGAGAATATGTAGCCAAACAAGAGCATTTCTTGGATTTATGGCTAGGTAGTTAATTAAAAACATAAAATGTCGGATGTTTAACGTACAGCTGTCAGTTTAGAAGCAGTTGTAAGTTCACCAGCTTGAGTTGATTCAGTAATTGTACTGCTACTCGGTGAAAGTTCATCATTCCACTTGCTAGAAGATCTTTTGTGTTTAAATTCATGTGATCCATCGGTTGGATTTGCAGAAGGAGAAGATGTAGAGTCTCTTGCACTCTCACTTGTACCCTCTCTCACAACATCAAGCTTCAGAACAAAGCAGAGAAAAACAAAACACATCAACAACCAACATATGAAAAAAAACAAATGAAATTTAAATGCAGACACTAGTTCAAAAGTCATAAATGCCCATACAAATAAAAGGAGAATGAAAAACAAAAGTAACTAATGGATAATCAGCCACGTGGAGATTAGTGAAAAGAAAAAATAATGAAGACTAGCAAGTTAACGGCATTGAGCAACCAAAGATTGAACAAAAAGAGGTCAGGACAACAAACAGTTACAACTTCATAAAAAACAGTTTGATACAACAGAACAATGTTAATGCAACCATGACATTGTTATAAAGGATACCAAACGATCTCCTCATGCTCCCAGGCCAAGTTTGTGGTGGCAGATTGTAATAATCACCATTTTCTAGATTTTTAATACTCTGTGTCTTGGTATCTGAGATATTACCAGGATCCCCCAGTGGCAATAAAACTTGTATGGAAAAGCAAAAACAAGAAAAATAATCATCAACAGAAGCAGGCCCTAGTCTTCAATACACAATTAATAACTTCCTTGAACTGAGGCTTACCACTCAAAGAAGAAAAAGAATCAGTCTATTCAAATTAGTTGACATTTTATCCTATGTAAAAGATGGAAACCGAACTCACATCATCCTCAACGGAATGACTCCGTTGATGACCTGGAGCACCACTCAAACCAGGAATTGTATCCTTCGTGGAAACAAGTATAAGCTTTGTTAGCCTCTGGATTCTACTCATGAGAGCCGCCTTGGCTTCCTCTTCTTCCTCCAATCTCGACTGCATCTTGACTTGGCCTTCTTCCAACTGTTTAATAGAAGAAAAGGTTAACTCCAAAGGCATGACTAGATCAGATAAGAACATGGATGTACGAATCCATACGGTGGATTTGAGAGAGACACAAAAACAAAAGCAAAATCAACTGACCTGTTGTCGTAAGCTCATAATCTCTTCATGACTGACACCAGGAAGCATCCCTTTCTTAAGATGATCAAGTTCCAGTTTGAGGCTTGATATTTCTTTTTGGTACTTCTTAATCAAAGATTTCTCATCAATAATCTGGCCAAACAAGTATTAGAATAGGCATCAAGCAGTACCTGCGATTAATTATCACGGCAAATGACATCAAATAGCAAGATCATGCCCTACCTTGTTACGTGAAGCATAAATCTCTACTCGCTTTGCCCTGCTAGCAAACTTCAGAGTATTATGAGTTTCCTCCAAATTACTAGATGCAGGAGTAACTGTGCAAATAAGCTGTGCCAACATGACTTTCAGTAAAACATTGAAAACCTTTGTTTCTTGTCAAAAGATAACAAATTGTTGACAGTCCAAAAACTCACTGAAACATGTCCATGTCCACTCAGTGAGGATTGCAGCAACCGAGTGAGTTTGGAGTCTCGATATGGAACATGAGATGCCCTCCCTTCACTCAACTTTCCAATTACCTTTACACGTGAGAACCACAACGTCAATAGATTTCCCTAATTTCCTATTACAAACAAGCCAAATATACTCTTCAAACCACACAAGTTAAATGTATAATCACATAAATAACCTATTAATTATAAGAAACAATGAGTCTATTATCAGGTTTCTTTTTATGTTCGATTCAACTTTCTATTTCCGTTTTCTGTTTTTATTTTCATTGTTTTTTGTGTTTCTTTTCAGTTTCTGTGCTGTTTTTTTTAATTTCTATACTATATTAGTATGTTATTTTTTCGGTTTCCGTACATTTTTTTTTATTTCTATGTTTAGAAAAAAAATAAACCAAAAACCAAAACAAAAATCCCAACCAAACATGCTCTAGAAATTCATCACCAAATAAAGAAGGAATATTCAAAATACCAGAAATGTATCATATTGTCCCACTAACATTCAGTGCTCTTCTCTTTTAAATGAACAAAGAATGACAGGACAAGAAAGTGAAAACAAAAGAAATTAGAGACGCTTACAGTTCCAAGAGTTAGAAGACTTTTGTTTATGTAAGAACCTTCCTTTCTCCTTAGTCCCGTTGTCTCAGTTTTTGAACTCTCAGACCCAGCTAGATCAATCAGATTCTAAAATATAAGACAAGAGACAACAACAAATTAGCCAGAGTTACAAAAAAAATGCTCAAAGCAAATTTCTGAAATTTGAGCAGAGTATAACTTACAAGTTGAGAGAAAATCACTCCATCATACTCATCACCATGTGCACTACTCTCAATCATCTACGAGCAGAGAATCAGATCAATGGAAAATACAATTGGAATAACAACCATAATTGAGAAAGTCCACAGTAAGTACAAATAGTTCATAGAGAAATGACAAGATGAGAAAATAATAGCATGCATCAAATGTGAGTGTTGCAGTAATCAGCCAAAATTTCCCCTAGTTTCAAAAGTGTTTCCATTTCAATAAAGGAGAGTCCAGCCAAAGACAAAGGTTTTAATTCAAACACGCTGATTTATTTAAAAACATAGGGAAAATACAACACTGACTGTCTGAAATCATTACTCCATGTCATTAGCAAATAAGCATGAAATCACATGCATACATATAGAGAGAAGAAAGAGTCAGATTTTAAGGCTCACCAAGTGCAACTACATCCACAGACAGCCACTTTGTTTTCACAACTGATGAATAATATTAACCCAAATTACACCTATGGTAATTCCTTTCACAACATGCACTAAGGAAAAACCCAAATTATAAATTTGAACCTTCTACAATGTGTCAAAGCATTAACTAGAGTTATAAAACAACTCACATTGTTGCCCATGAATGATGCATTAGTACAGGTTATACATTCTAAACACTAAATAGGCCAGAAAACAAGGAAACATGCTAGTCACTCTATTGGTTAATGCATTCAAAATTGTGTGAATAAACGTACCAGATTGGGTAATCAAAGTAGCCAATTATAAACCAGCATTAAATTGATTATCAATATAATGACTGATGGCAACAGCAGAAAAAACCCTTGTGAATTTTGATTAAAAAAATTTTAGACTCACATTTGACATTAGACAATTGATTATTACACAGCACTACTAGCTTACCAGTGTGAATATTGTGTGGCTTCGGCTACTCAGCAGATTAAAATTATTTGAACCAACATGACGATGTTCTGTCAGTATCGAGTATCAAAGGAAACTGTGATCAGAGAACTTTCCATACATAAAAGACATAGAATGATAAAAGAAAACATGGTTCCCCCAGATAACTACCTTCTCCAGCAGCAATAAAAGAAAGTGCATGCCCAGGAGACAAAACCACTTCTTCCTTTATACCCTCCACGTAGGTGCCCTAGAAAAGCGGCACAAGGGAAACCATGAGATCAGTTATCCAATACAAAAGTTCCGATCAAAAGAACTTGACACCTAACAGCCTATCTTATTTGCTTGGCAAATATCTCAATTAGGCGTACAATTAAACATTTTAGCAAGCCTCTTAGTTATCAGGCTGAAAATTTTACTGCAGTCATCTTTACTCAAGCAAATTAGTGGTCCATTATCAGACAAAATTTAATGTTATTTTGCTCACAAATGATTATTTTTATGGTGCAAGTAAAAGCAAAGAAGTCAAATGAGAAAACAAATAAAAAAGAAGAGGCAAAACTCATTAAGATTCATTACAGCACCTGTGCATCCTCTCTAACACGAAGATTTTGTCCTGTTGGATCAAGTAAGTCATTTATCACCTGATATCAGAAATTTGCACAGAACTATAAATTATATCACTTTCAGTTTTAAGAAAATGAGCACAAACAATTACTGGTGAATTATTAAAGTAGAATTTATAGAAAGATGAAAAAGAAATTAAAGCTACGGATACAATATACCACATTACCAAATCCAAATTGAACAAAATTTCATGCACAGCATAGATGCGAAACACATATCAAGTCTCAGAGTCATATTTTAAGTCGCAATTAATTGTCTGTGTGGGGCAACTGACCTCATTATAGATTTCAAGATACGAAACACGCAGTAAGAACTCTCTTCCTGGAGTCTGAAGCAACAATGTAATTTAGTAATTCAGGATTGGTATAAAAACTAAGAAAGGACTCATTCAGGATTGCATCATAAAATGCACAAAATACGCACATGTATTTTGTATGTTTTCTGGTCAAGTATGGGTAGCTAAACAGGATTGATTTCATACAGACCAGTTTCAAATAAAAATAGAAAATATAATGGTGATGTTTTGAACACATTGAGAACCTTAAATTTTAAGTGGTAATGATGGGAAAAACACTTACATCTTGTATCATGCTGAAAACATCCTTTATGGCCAATGGTATAATACCAGGTGAGTTTTGATCTCCCTGTACGTATTGAGTTTTGAAAACATAAGCCAATACAAGCTAATTCTAATTCTCAGATTTAGGAACTAAATTTCAAAAGTTAACCATAAAGAAACAATATGCATATTACAAGTAAATATAAGCTCAGTGCTGAGAGATTTAGTGAAGCAGTATACTACGGCCTCACAGCCCTCCTCGTAAGTCAAGTAGATCCTAACAGCACAATTTGCAAGTATGACTAATTAGTAGCTACTACAGATCAGTGTAACTTGTGGGAAACCCCAGAAAATCATCTCTACGTAAATTAGAGGACAAACACCATTAGCTCTTCATTTCATCACATTCGGCAGCGAAAACTACCTCAACGTCTCCGTCTATTTATATGGTGAAGTACATTTTAGCATCAAATACGATGGCAAACAACAGCGAGCAATAAAATGAACTTACATGCATAGTGTGTGTCTTTCCACTACTAGTAACTCCATAGGCAAAAACAGTCCCTGCATTTTCAATAAGGAAAAAAAAAGTTTAATTAAAGTTTCTAGCAAATCCAATCGATCGAGACATTTATAATCGGGACATCTACACGTTACCATTTACGCCTTCCATTGCAGCTTTAACCACTGGTCTCGCAGCTACTTCATATACGTCTTGAGTTGAAGTATGTGGTCCAAATGCTCTATCTGCCAATGTACAACAATCAGCATTTTCTCATTTTGACAACACCAATTGACGGGAAACAGAAAACTAGATTAAAAACATCATTGACCAATACCAAATGCATAAGCTGTTGCCGGGTTATACTCATTCCGGACAATTTTGTCCCCATCCGCGTACCACGCGATCTCATCCCCTCTCTGGAACTCCCTATCACTGTAACAAACAGGTAATAAATCACATTACCTCCAATAAAACGAATCTATTCCGATTTGAGCCAAATAGATCGGATCCACTGCACTCAGATCTAAACAAATACCTCAAGGGCCTAAACCGAATCGTCACGGATATACTATCTCCATTCCTCGGCGCATCAATCGGTTCAGCACCAATCATCTCCTCCGTGCCGAAAGCGACGGGCGAGCGACCGCCGTAACCGCGCTGGCCGGAGTGCATTGAATCACAGCGACCGCGGCCAGGAGTCATGGATCGGGAACCGAATCCGCCTCCGCCAGAGTTGAAGTAAGACGAAGCAGAGGAAGAGCATGAGCGAGGCATGAGCCTGTTGTTCACGTTAGAAGAAGCTGAAGACCCCACAGATGAGTAAGGACTCGATGGTTTCCTATACGAGAACGGCGAGCTGCTCCGGGCTCGGGACGACGAAGCCATAGCATATGAATTGTGTTTACTTCAGTTTTACTCTCAGCGAGTCAGCTGCTGACTTGGCAGAGAAGACAATAGAACAAAGAAGAAATGAGAAAAAGAAGAAGAAGAAGAGGAAGAAGAGGAAGAAGAGTAAGAAGAGAATAATATGTCAGTGAGGTCACATGTCAAGCGAGACAAAAG
>JAOXYD010000136.1:22652921-22677246 GCA_028565735.1 Pinacopodium congolense
CTTCAAGATGGCTCTTCTACCTTAGGTTCCATCAACCTATCTTATAAACATTTCAAACACTTAAACATTAGTAAGAAAAATGTTTTGTCATCATCAAAACACATGATTAGAATCACGTTGGTTCAACGATTATATTAAATTTATGCTATTATTTTTTTATACAAAGTTGAAATAATGTTAAAATTTTCATAATAGAATATTATGAGGGATTTTATTTAATTTTACAAAAATTAGAAACTAATTTATAATTTTAAAAAATTATTCAAAATGGTACTGATATCAATCGATACTAATATCATATCATTTTAAAACTAAATCCGGTGCCGGTATCGGTATGAAACTTAAAACATTGGCTCTAGTCCACCTTCTTCTCTTTTTCTTTTCCCTTCTTTGGTTAGCGCCTCTCTCTGGGCCCACTTTCTCCTTGCTTTCTTCTTTTTACTCCAACAACTCTCTCAAACTTTGTCTTTGCCTTTGCTCCTTTCTACCTCTCGTTTTTAATAAAAGAAATTTGCCTTTGGTGGGAGAAAAACAACAAACATCACGAGCTTATGATTTTATATATGTAACATCCTGGTTTGTTACAAAGTGTGGCCTCATTCTATTTTTTTTTGACTTAATAACCTTACGTTTTGGGTTGATATAGCTCGGCAAAGCATATGTAAATGTGAGATTTCTTATATTAAAATCGATAGCACCATTACATATGACAAATATTGCCTATTTGCCTCTCTGTCGAGGACTTAAATAACTTGTATCATTTTGACTTCAACTTCTCAAACTTGTCAAAGCTATAACCATTAAGAACCTTCTTGAAGTGGTACTCATTTGAGAAATTCTCCTTGAGGTAAATGGAACTGCCTTTTCTCCTTCAAACTCAACTTGCAAATTATTGACCACCTTTGTTTTGCACATCAATTTGGGCATTTCCTTTTCAAAATGACTAATAATGTAAGCATGAATTGTAGTTGCTCCAACATGTTTCACAAATTTATTTATCCGATGATCATAAGCCTTGTAAATGTATATATCTCAACTTCAAATAATATCAAATGTCATCGAATTCATCCATATCTTCTATCCATATCATATTTTGTATATGTTATCAAATATTTGTTAGCTCTTATCAAATATCTCAGTTTGTATAGATTATCTCTTATGTTCTTGTAACAATATCATATATATAAAGGATATGCCTTTACTGTAATCAATGTACAGAAATATTCAATCTTTTTTATTTCTTTTATTTTTACATGATGTTAGAGTTTTCCTCATAGAAAGGAGTTTTTTTTTGGTCTCTCCTTCTCACTCCAAATGTTCAAAGTTCTGGTTCTCTTTATTTTATGAGCAACAGTCTAATTTTGCAAGATTTTTCCAGCCTCTACGTTCACTATTATATAAATTCTTATACACTAGAGTATTATACTCTCTGCTTTAATCACGAAACTTCAAATGACATCCCCAAACTTCGTTGTATGTGCTTTTAAACTATGCTCGAATCGACTGTCTTCACCACCTCTGTTTTTCTAGTAGGTTGTAGAACTCGACAAAGAAGATGACAAAAATGACGTCGTTTTTCCAAGGATAGATAATTGGTACACATCATTAAGCCCGTCACGTGTCCATCAATCATTAGATGGAGTCTTTCCACGTCATTATCACATTGTGTCACGTGTCAATAGCTTATTGGTCTAAATATGCCACATTTGCATCCAGGTTGTCATCTAAGTCAACACTTATTGACATGTGTCCCAATTTTATTCATCTATATAGAACTTCATCAACGTCACATTAGCCTCCTCATCTTTCTAATTCAGTTCAGTTCGGTTTGCTTCTAAGCCATTGACCATTACTTTGACCAACTAGTTCACCCTCTTTTTATCATGGTTTCTTCACAACCCAAATCAATTTCTAAGGTTTTGAGGTGCTCTAAATCTATTTTTTCAGGTAAGATTGATCAAATTTCAACTTTATACAAAAGTTATATCCTTTTATTACCTTATTTTATTATGTATATCTCTAAAATATCTCAACACATCCCAAATCTTATCAATGTTACTTTTGATGAATTAAATTATGATTTTTGAGTTAAGGAAATGTGTAGCTTTCCTAAGGGAAGGCTCCTTTGACACATTATTACAGGTGAAACACCCGAACCAACCAAAAAGGCCGATGAAGAAGAAGAAAAGTTTACAAAATGCTTAGTATCTAAGGATGGCATGAACCATCTTATTTGACATGGTTTTGCAATACATGTGTTAAAGTGACCAAACTTGATTTTTGACTCTTTGACACAGCTAAGGAGATATGTGATTTTTTAAAGAAATGTTATTCTATATCTAATGATGTTAATTAATTTTAACTTTATCGAAAACTTCATCGGATGTAATAACAACCTAGTCAGACAATCCACAGTTATGTGACAAAATTACAAAAAACCATGGGATTATCTAGCACTTGGAGATCCAGTATGGCTCACCCCTACTATGCCGCCTTCTATGCAAATCTCCATGATCATTAGCATATCTGGTAGCTGTTCATAAGTTTTCGTGATGAATTTTAATCTGTCCGTAATTCTCTTTTTTTGTATAAGTTTCTTACCAACTATTGACACTGTAGTCAAAGAATTAATCATAAAAGAAAGTGGACTTAATACACTTCATATGAAAAAGACTATTCCTACTATTGATGTCGTTTTTGCTACTCAAATCTTATCATCTCAAAATCCTCAGAATCTAGCTAAGAAGATCTTTAAAGGATCCTATGGTTACTGTAAAAAGCCTAATCACCATATTTTTTAATGTAAAAAATGAATTTGGTAGAATTGTAGCCAAAGTAATCCTTCCAAGGTTGCTCATCCTTCTTCTACTATAACTAATATTATGTAGGGTCTAAATGAAAGTATATATCCTAAATTCTCCTTAAAAGACCTTCATACTCTTTTATAACAACTTTAGCCAGATTTTAGATATGTATCTTTTTTTTCTTGATTGTCACTTCAGGTACTTCAACCTCATGGTACTTTGATTATGTTCATCGTAACTACATGACATTTGATTCTTTTATTCTGCAATCATCAAAAACATCATCTGTTCTACATATTATTCATACTACTCATAACTCTACCATACATGTTCAAAGTATCAGCATTATTCATATACCAAATGAGCTTTGCCCAACACATTTTTTATTCCTAAACTTTCTTTAAATTTCATTTCTGTTGATCAATTAAAAGAACTTGGTATTAACTTATTTTATTGAGTCATGGTTATATTATGTATAATCCACAGGTTTTCGAGATTCTTAGATAAGGCATAAGGTTAGACGGTTATTTGAACTCACTTTCTTGCATCTTTCTTCCAAGCTTATCGTTAGTGCTATCACTTCACATATTTGGCATTCTCATCTTAGTCATCCTTCCAATTCTAGATTAGGCTCTTTAGTTTCTAATGGTCCCTTAGGCCATGATAAATTTGAACATTTTGAATGTGTTTCCTGTCAACTTTTCAAAAGTTATACTTTACTTTTTTGATATGATTCATTTTGGCATTTATAATCCTACACCCCATGATACTATAGATGGTCTATAATATTATATTATTTTCATTGATGAATTTTTTTGTTACACATGGATTTACCTAATGTGTCATCAATCTGAATGATTCTCTATTTACTCTTATTTTGTTAATGTGATTTAAACTCAAATTTCTTGTAAGATTAAAGTATTTCATATTGAAAATGCAATGGAATAATTACCTAATTTCTTACCCACCAAAGTACTATTATTCAAAGGTCCCATCCAGATACCCCTCAACAAAATGGTCGAGTAGAACGCAAGCATAGACAGATTCTTAATACTATTCAAGCCTTCCTTATATCCTTCTCTTGTCTAGAAAATTTTTGGGAAAAGTTACTCTCAATGTTATCTACATTATAAATTGTATTCCTTCCCTTATCATTAGTAGCATCTTTCCTTATGAATGTCTTTTTAATTATGCTGATGATTATCAAACTCTTAAAGTTTTTTGTTGTACTTACTTTGATCTTTTGCAACCTCATGAATACACCAAATTAGAACCACAAGTATGGTTATATTGTTTCTTAGGATATGGTATAGAACACAAAGGTTTTAAATAGTGAGATATTTTACCACAAAGATTTTGTATCTCTTGCCATATAACTTTTAGAGAACATAAGATGTTTTTAGATCTTTTAAAATTTAAGAGCTCGTGAGCCTCCTCGTTCATTCTTTTCCATTCATATCATATCTCTTTTTCTTAATATTTCTCTTGTAGATCTCTCAAATAGCTCACATTGTTTCATTCCATCTCTACCTAATCTTACTGTATCTTCTCTAGTTGTGGATCTCCAAAATACTCTACATGATCCTTCATCACCTCTATAACTCCTCCCCCGTCGTATTGATTGTATAAGTTAACTTTCTATTTGTTATCGTGATTTTCACGCTTATTCCATTATTTTCTTTCTATGTAAACCTCACACCTATCATAAGGTCAGTTCTGACCCTTTATGGCAGCAGGTAATGACAGAAGAATTACTAGTGTTCACTAGTACCAATACTTAAGATTTGATTGACTTACCTCTAAATAAATCATTTGTAGGATATAAATAGGTTACAAAATCAAGACTTGTGCTAATGGATCTGTTAAACACTACAAAGCTTGGTTTGTTACTAAAGGATCCATACAAAAGTATGGCATTGACTATGAGGAGAAACTTGTTCCAATAACTTGTTTGACCTCATTTCGCAATCTCATTGCATTTACTGTTAGCAAACGTTGGGTTTTATTCCAAATGGATTTAAAAAATGGCTTTCTCAATGGTGTCTTTCAGAAAAAAATATACATTAAACCTCTTTATGGATATGATCATCCTCCTCATAAAATTTGTGGTCTAAAAAAAGCTTTGTATGGATTCAAATAAGTTTCTAAGTTTACCTCCACCATTGGACATCTTAGTTTTCAGTCAAATTCTTATGATCATGCCAAAATTTATTAATGGTGCACTCTTCTTCTTCTTTATATGGATGATATGATAATAATGGGTGATAACATATATGATATCTATACTCTTCAATCTTTTTTGCATTAACAGTTTGAAATGAAAGTTGCTGGTAAACTTAGTTATTTTTTAGACCTTGAAATATCATCTGATTACACGAGTCATTATTTGTTTCTAGTAAAGTATGCTACCAATCTTATCTCTCATGTTGACATCACTGATACTAAGACTACGAGTACTCCACTTGACTCCAGTGATCATCTTTTTACTACTAATAGGACTCTTCTAAGTGATGGTATATGTTATTGTTAATTAACTGGTAGTCTTATATATCTCACTGTATTTTGTCTAGATATTGCACATGTTATTCATATTGTCAGTCAATTCATATTCGCACCTTGTTCCACCCACTTTTCTACTGTACACTATATTCTTTAGTATGTCAAAAGAATTTTATTTCATGGCCTTTACTTTCGTCATCCATCTTCACCAGAATTGCGAGCATACTCTAATGTCTACTGAACTAGAGATCCCACTGATTGTCAATCCACTACTAACTATTGTTTCTTCCTCAGCACATCTCTTATTTCATGGCATAATAAGAAACAAATAACTGTTTCTCGCTCCAGCATAGAAGAAGAATATATAGCCCTTATTGACACTATCTTTAAACTTCTTTGGTTATGATGGTTACTTAAAGATATGTGTGTTTCATCTTTTTCTGATGTTCCCTTGTTTTGTGATAATCCCACTACCATGAAAATAACTCACAATAATGTCTTTCATAAGCGTACTCAACATATAGAGATTGATTGCCATCTTATGCGATATCATATCCTTCAAGATACTATTTAGTTAGTTTTCATCTCATTACAATCTTAGATTACAGACATTTTTACTAAATCTCATCCTTTGTGGCAATTTCAAGATCATGTTTCGAAGCTCTAGTTGTCCTTTTCCTAAACACCTTGAGTTTGAGGGGGTGTGAACGAAGATATCTCAATTACAGATAACATCATATTTCATCAGATTGATCCATATCTGTTATCCATATCATGTCTTGT
Organism: Pinacopodium congolense; assembly: GCA_028565735.1. Taxonomy (NCBI): domain Eukaryota; kingdom Viridiplantae; phylum Streptophyta; class Magnoliopsida; order Malpighiales; family Erythroxylaceae; genus Pinacopodium; species Pinacopodium congolense. The sequence continues at coordinate 22,659,008 of JAOXYD010000136.1, forward strand.
ATATATTATCCAATATCTGTTCGCTCTTATCAAATATCTTAGTTTGTTTAGATTATCTTTTATCTTCTTGTAATAATTTCGTGTATATAAAAGCATGTCTCAATTGTAATCAACACACAGAAATATTCAATCTTCTTTATTTTTATAAGCTTCAATAGATTTGTCTTTTACATCCAATAAAAGATGCTTTTGTTCTTTCTTACATAGTTCCTATTTGATGAGGCCAACAACAACTTCATATGTTGGTTTGTGATCGAATGAACCTATATGGATGTGCTTAATTCCTAAACCGTAAAGAACTTTTCCAAGTGACCACACCAGAGCTCCATAAAACCTTATTAATTATTGTGTATCAAACTTGGTCTTCCATGTTGAGAACAAGGAAAATCTTGTCAACATGACCATGCAAAGAATAAATTACTTGCTTGAAATCATCACTAATATCTAGTTTGTTAAGGTTAAATAAAAGTATAATAAGGTTATACTTTATAGCAAACCAAGATGTTATATTTGGGAAATCATAAGCTTGTCGTTTTAGATGTTTTTTCTCCTATTAGAGATAAATTTCCTATATTGAAAAGGAGAGGTGGAAATGACCAAAGGAAGAGAGTAGACCCAGAGAGAGTTGTAGAAAGAAGAAGAATGAAGTTTAGGCCAATTATAAAATTAAAAATGATATATTGTAAGGGAACTTAAACAGAAGATTATTTAAGGGTTTATTTCAAATATTTAATAAAAATATTATTTAGATCATAATATTTTTTTTTATCTATATTCATGTTAAATTTTAAAGTTTTAAAATATTCAATTTTTTAAAATATTTTAAAGACATAAAAACTTAATGTTTCATAAACATTTAAAAGAATCCTAATATCAACTTCTGTTAAGTCCCCGTAGTATAGTTTTATTTGTCAAAAATTTTAACAATAGTCCATGATGTAATATGGGTCTACTTAAAATTTTTGACAAATAGAATTGTGATAGAGGTACTTCAATCGAAGGTTAAGGTTTTCTTTTGAATATTTTCGAAACTTTTAACTTTTTTAATGTTACTAAAATATTAGAATTTTTTTAAATCTTTAAAAATGTTAGAATTTGACCTAAATATAGAAAAATGTTAAGGTTCAAATTTTTTTTACTTAAATATTTTTAAATGTTTTGAAACATTAGCATTTTTTATTAGAATTTTATTTAAATTTACGTGTAAATTTTAGAAAATATTTGGTATTGTTTATTTTTTTAGTTTTTAGTTTTAATTTTTTTAAATATACAAACCAATAACAAAAAACACATTTACTTTATTTCAGTTTATAAACACTTTTTATAAAATTATAAAATTATAAAAAATTATAAATAAAAAATATAATTTCTTTATATTCAATAAATAAGTTTTATAAACATATTTATAGACATTGAATAACGGACATGCTTTTCACAAAAATAATTGATAAAATATTGTAAGTAATATATATTTTTAAGGCTTATAAAAATATTTTGATTTAAAAATTTAAATTTATTTTATTTTTAATTATTATCACAAAATTAAAATTTTATGATAAATTTCAACTAAAAATACTCTTATTTTTAAATTTTTATTACATATTACAACAAAACATATTTATAATTAAAAATAGAAATAAAAAAATAAAAAATAAATTTAAATTACAATAAAAATAGAAATAAAACTATTGTCTATTTGGAATGGTTTTTGGTTTTGTTTGGAATGATTTTTTATTTAAAATTTTTTAAATATAAAAATAAAAAAATATTATAAAAACTGAAAAATAATATACAAATAAAATATAAAAAATACAAAAATTAATAAAATTATACAAAAAATTAATAAAAATCAAAAGAAAAAACACAAAATAGATACAGAAAGTTGACAGGCCTAAATAATATCCGATTTATGTCCAGGCCTGCCTTTTATTATTAACAATTAACAACAAAACTTGTTTCTGTTTTCGTGTTCACAGGATAACTTGTTTCATATCCAGCTCACTTCCTGGTTCAGACAAGACAGAAACGAGAGCCCTGAAGGGCAAACTGGTGAAATCGACAGCCATCGTCATTCTGTAGTCCATATAAATATGTTCATGTGCACAACGACTGCAACTCAGCAGCTGTCGTTCTTCTTTCTTTCTTTTACCTTTGTTCTCCAGTTTACTCTTTCCGTGTTGCAAGCTTATCTTCTCCGGTCACTAGTTTTCTAGATATGGCTACGATATTAGTTCAAAGCCAAAGTACCTTAAACCCTAGAGCGCCTGAATTCTATCCCATCTACGAGTACCAAAACCAGTTCATCATCACTTATCAAAATCTTCCAACTTTTGGCTCTTTTCCTTCCTCACAACAATATCCATCTTCTTATCACTACGAAACTTCAGTTCCATCCCTTCACATGTGTTATCCTACCTCTTACAGCCTCAGTACTGACCCCAACATATTTCCCAAACTCCATAATTTCACGTCTCCAGAAGCGGTCGAGTCGTGCCCTCTCTTGCTACCATCTGAACAAGCCAGCATCGTGCATGACCCACAAGCGAACCTTGTTGACAGGAGAAATGATGCTGTTAGTGTGAGAGTGAAAGGTGGGTTCTCTAAGAGTGGGTGCTTTGGAAATAGCTGCCGTGGGGGTTTTAATGGGAGAGAAGGTATTTACAGAAGAAATGAGCATCAGAATGTTAAAAAGGATCGCAAGGTGAAGAGTTGTGAGGGCAAAGTTAGTGAGGAATCGAGAAGATGTAGAAGAAATGTACGCTATTCTTCTGGTGGTTACAAGCAGTGTCATCCTGTAGTTCCCGTGAGACCCGATGGGCAGAAATCTACGATTATGATCAGGAACATACCCAACAAATACACGTATCTGTCTCTTCTGCGTCTCTCCACGTTTACGTTTTTGTTTTGTTTTTTGGAACCTTTGGTTCATTAAAATGCCGTGGTAGAGTAGTGTTAGTATCCCGTTTTTAACCTATGAATGTGTTTGGTGGCGACTGATGATGTCTATCAACAATTTTTTCTCCCGGAATTCATACTGGTGCTTAAATTTCTGCAGTCGTGAATTGTTGATGGACTTCCTGGACAATTATTGCATGGTTGAGAACCAGAAAGCAGAGCTCCAAAGTTCTGAGTTTGACAATGAAAAAATTGTCTCGGCCTTTGATTTCTTGTATCTGCCTATGGACTTTGCGTGAGTTTTCATACCATGATTATTGGCAATGTATATCTTTGTATTCGTTGTATTCTTCATTTTATGCAAGAAACCACTATCAAATACATTCATTGATGGTGTTGCAGGAAAGGAGCCAATAAAGGATATGCATTTGTCAACTTTACTGACCCAAGAGCTGCATGGCAGTTCCATCGTGCAACGGATAATCAACACTGGGATCTTTTCCAATCTAGCAAGATACGTAAAATAGCCTGTGCTAGAATCCAGGTAGGTACGGGTGTGTTGTATAGACCTAACGATGCAATTTCTTCAAATCATTGTAGCAGTAACCTCCAAACCTCTCTCAGCTTTTTCTGTTTTCGACTTGAAATGTGGATAGGGCAAGGAGGAACTGGCAAGGCACTTTCATAACTCAACTTTCGAGTGCGAGTCTGATATGTACTTGCCAGTCTGCTTTAGCCCACCTCGTGATGGCTCCAGGGTAATGGTGAAGCAGACGACTGTAGGGCGGCGTATATTGGCAAACCAAAACTAGTACCGACAAGCTGCTGTAAGATTAGCGTTGGCCATTCTTCTACTACCAAAATCCTGTGAAGTTCCAGCTTTTTATAGTTTTCACTTCCGTCTTTGTAAGTCGTTTCCAGTTCAAAATTTCTGGATTGGACTGGATGTGCACTAGAGTTTGTCACTTGGTACTGCAACTAGCAGTTTTAGTATGTTGTGTTCTTTGTAACAGGAGGATAATGATCCAGATTGTATAATGGAGAGGAGTTGGTGGACCTTAGCACCTGCTACCATAGTTACGGACATAGAGCAGGTGGTGGGTTCCACCCTCTAGATGAATGGTCGTGGTTTATAGCGGAGCTTGCGTTTTGATTTTGCTTTCTTTTTGTAATAGAACTTTTAGTTACAGCTGACACGGGAGATTGTATCATCTTTTTAACTAGTTGCCCTGCCCTGGAACTAGCTAGTTCTATTGATGGAGTACGATGGAATAGCAATCATTATGTGTGAATGGTGCATCTCTGAGTCCATACTTATCAGGCTTTCTGACACTGAAAGTAGCAGTTATGAAATGGCTGTTGCTATGGGTATTCGCTATATTTCAACAGGGCCTTTCTACTGTTCTCTTGTGACGTTGCGTCAATTCAGGGATTGAAGCAGGCACGGCCCCTCCAAACTGGTTTGTCTTTTTTTATTGCGGGTATATTAAATAAAGGTCTGTTTCGATTAGTTTGTGTTTTTATTTTTTAAATAGAAATAAAAAGTATAAAAATTTAAAAATTGGAAAACAACTTAAAATTAAAAAATATAAAAAAGATAAAAATACAGAAAAATCGAAATAAATACCAAAACGGAAAAAGCAATAGTTATATAAAATGAGTTTGCTTTATATTTTTATTAAAATTTTAAAGGCTTGTTTGGATAAAAACGAGAATAAAATATAAAAATTATATAAATATATTAAAATAACAATTAAAAATCACAATTTTCAACCATACCAAACGACCCTGTTCATCTATTTCCACTGCTCTCTCATTGTATTTGTGCAAACAGTCACTTCTCAGGCCAAGGATCTGGATTCGTAAAGCCCCTGTGGATAAACCTTTGGTTAGGTTGGCAGTTAGTCTTGCAAAATATAATGTTTGGCCCGAAAGAATTCAACAACGATAGGAAGGCCTGCTTGATATTTATTGTCACTTTCTGTTTTAAGTTGACAAAAGTTGGGGTTTTTTATCTTAATATTTGTATTAAAATTTAATTTGGATTATAAGAACGAGCGACATTGATGTTAAGAAAAATTTTCTACTTTGAATTTCAAATTGATGTAATGCTAAGCTTTCTTTTAGGTTTTGGTTATTTTTAAAAAAGATAATTCTAAGATTTCTTATAGATTTTTGTTTTTTAAAAAGGTTAATTCTAAACACAATCATAATGATTAGTTTCACTTCTAATTTTGGTTTTTTGTTTTTTTAATACAGAACTTGAAAAAAATTAAAAAAATAAAATAATGAACTAATGCACTTAAAAAATAAAATAAAATAAACAGTATAAAAATAAAAAAATCACATAAAAATTAATAAAAACAAACAAAACTTAAAATAAAAACAAAAATTAACAAGATATCACCTTAGATTTCTTTTAAGTTTTGTTATAAGAAAAAAGTTAATTACACTAGACATTTCTAGATTTTTTTCATTATAGTTCATAATTTTTTAAAAATTATCATTTATTTCTTTACAGTTTGGATTGTTTTCATTTTATTCTTTAATTTTTCCCAAACTTTTAGTGTCATTCTTTGTTAAGACAATTAATGGAGAATTATAAAACGATGCTGTTACTTTGAGTATGTGCTTTTACATAGGTCCAGGTGTGCTACTCACGCTAACAGCGTCTTGTGGGACTTTCGGTTATTTAAGAGCTTATGTTTCTCGTTTGCTGTGAATTTTGTTTTCTCTGTGCCCTTGCTTTCATCTTCTTTAGCTCTCTTTTGTGTACTGTATTTGGAGTTATTGTTTCTATTGAGAACCTGAGAAAAGCGACGGTAACGAATGAAATGAAAGACGAATCCAAGGGTATTATGAAAAAGATGGTTGTCTTTCTTATTCGCCAAATTTAAGGATCAGGGTAGAATTTTGGATATTGTTTGTATCTTTTCTTCATCATCATCTAGATTTAAGATTACGATTTAAGCTTGTTATTCCTGGCCCATCAATTTAAGATCCTATTCAAACATTTCCACAAGTTCTTTATTTAATTCTTCTTCAAATTCTAAACCTTTGACTAACAAACGTCCCAATTCCCAGATTAGTGCTGGAACGACTTCGTCTGTTACGCGACAGAGGCTGCACAACCAGTGTGCCATATAACACCCATACCCTAATAACAACGTTGTTTTGTAATTATTCATGAACTTTTCTAACGGAAAATGACACTGAAGGTTGCACAGGCATTAATTAATAAAAAATATAAGAGAAAGTAAATGATAAGAGGCAGTGAAAAAAATTAAGAAGACCTTTTTTGACAGGGGGACAGCGCTGTGAAAGAATGCAAAAATTTGGGTATATTCGTTCTGCCTTTTATTTCTTTGTCTTAACCTTTTAATATAGGAGTTTAGCATGTAACAAATAGAATAACAGATGGGTGACAGTTGTCCCACAGGTGTAACATATATAACAAACTTATTTTAGCAACTTTCTACTACATTTAGAATGTTCTTAAGAAGAATAATATTTCATCCATGCAGAGTCTTTATGATGCGTTTGGACCTGAAAATCATTGGATTGGAGGATGCTGCAGACTGGGATCCATCATCAATCTTCTTAACAGCTCTAAGCCTTCTATTTGAGTCATTTGTATCAGTGCCCGACCTTTAGAGAACGACCCTATCCTCAAGGGCGAATTAGGGTAAGTGGCCGTAAAAGAATATAAGAAAACCCATGTTGCTTCGTTCTCGTCTTGAGAGGACTAGTGCACCAAGAGTTGGGTCACAGACAATCACCCGACGCGATCCTAAGATGCGGAGAGGGGTTCGTAAGAGTTGCTAGCCCAGGATCGAGGGAGGTAAGGGGGACGACGGTGACTGAGGCATGCTGCGACAACGCTTAAGAAGGGAGATATGAAAGATAGGGTGAATAACAGAAGTCGGGGGAAGTTCTAATTCATAAGCCACGGCTCCAATTCGACGAAGAACACGAAAAAGGCCATAAAATCATTTGACGAGCTTCTGCAAAAAATTGAGATATGCCAATATGAGGTAAATTTTACGTAAACCTAATCTCCGACTTCAAAGATTTGATCTTTGCAGTGAAGATTCGCTTATTGCTTCGTGCAATGACAGGCTCGAGCAAGATTCACCTTAATCTGAGACAAAACTTGTGTTCTTTGTGTCGTGGACTCATCGAAATCAAAGAATTTGGTGCTATTTGGGTGAAAAGAAGGAAGAAGGAGAGGGGTATGCCATAAAGTTCTTGAAAAGGCGATATGCTGAGAGAGGAGTGGTAGGAGGTGTTGTAATAGAACTCCGTGAGGTGAAGAAAGCGAGACTAACGACGAGGTCCATTAGATACGAAACATCGGAGGTAAGTTTCTAAACATCTTTTGACCACTTCTAACCGACCATCAATGACAGGGTGATACATAATACTTATAAGAGAGTGGTACCATGTAGGCGAAATAATTCACGCCAGAAATTACTGATGAAAAAAGGGTCTCTATCAGTAATAATGGATTAAGGAATACCGCGTAGTTTACATATTTTTGCCAAAAATTTAAAAGCAACTTTGGCTGCTGTATAGTGAGTAGGAAGTGGAAGAAAATGGCCATACTTAGTAAGGTGATCAACAATAATCCAAATAGTAGTCAAAGAGGGAGATAAGTGAAGAAATCTTTACCAATATAATCCTAAACTTGATCTGGGGTGGGTAGTGGTTGTAAGAGGTCATAGGGTTTATCCATTGAATATTTGTTCTTCTGACAAGTAGAACAGTTGGAGACAAATTCTTTAACATCTTTATATATTCCAGACGACTGAAAAATCACAACTAGGCAGGTGTTGGTGGCTTTGACGCTAGAGTGGGCAAAAAATATCGCCATTTTTTTACTGCATCAGTGATGGCAAATAATCCTTAAATGTAAGTGGAAGTAAACTGCATACGAGAATATAATTACTTATTGAAATAGGCAATAGGATGAGATTTCTAAACTAGGACTGCACCAATAGCAAAATTAAACGCGTCACATTCAATGGTAAAAGGCTGAGTAGAATCAAAAAGTTGGAGGATAGGCGCGGTGGTCATAGCCAATTTGAGTTGTTGGAAAGTAGTAGAGGCAGCAGGAGTCCAAGTAAATTGACATTGTTTTAGTAAATCTATTAAAAGGCTAGCAATCGAGGCATAACGCCGTACAAAGCGATGGTAGTAGCCAGTTATCCAAGAAATCCTCGAAGTGCAGTTAGAGTATGTGGTTTAGGCCAATCAATAATGGCTTGGATCTTAAAAGGATTCAAATTAACATCATCGGCTTAAATGATATGGCTTAGGTAAGAAACAAATGTCATACCAAAAACTCATTCAGAAAACTTGACATAAAATTTATGGCCTGAAAAGGAGGATAAAATAATCCTTAAATGCTCCAAATGGTCAAATTAAGTAGTGTTGTAAATTAAGATATCATTAAAAAATTCAAAACAAAACTACGAATAAAATGTCGTAAGGGATAATTTATAGCTGATTGGAAAGTAGCAAGTCCATTAACCAAACTAAAAGGTATGACACGAAACTTAAAATGGCCATCAATAGTTCGAAAACCGATTTTATGAGCATCTTAGTCAGCCATACAAATATGGTGATACTCAGAACATAGATAGAACATAGATCAATGCGAGAGAAAAATTTAGCTCTATGCAACTCATCTAATAATGGCTTTTCAATAGGAATAGGAAACTTTTCAGGAATAGTTAAGACATTTAGGGGATGGTAGTCAACACTAAAATGCCGTGTGTTATTTTTCTTTTAAACTAGTAAGACAGGGGAAAATAAAAGGCTAATGTCAGGTTTGATAATCCATTTGAAAAGCATTTCTTTAATAATTTTAGTCATTGCCTCTTTCTGGAAATGGGGATAGCAATATGGTTTGATAAGTAACGAATTAGGTGTTAGGTGAATAAAATGATCATAAGGGTGGAGAGGTTGGTAGAGGGTATCAAAAAATAGAGGAAAAAGAAAGGAGAAGGGAATATAGGTCTAGTGGTAAGTCACTTGATGTGTGGAGGTTGAGGGAGAAAATATCGGGAAAAGGTGAGGGACGATTGGAATGAAGGATAATAATAGTAAGAAGTGATGCCACTGAGTTAGTGTGGAGTAACCGAAGTATCTGGTTGTAGGAAGAAGTGGAGGGAAGAGGTTTAGAGTTATTAGTGAGAGAAATGTAATGACCATCGCGGTAAAAGGTTATGCAAAGTACTGAGAAATCAAATAAAATTAGACCAAATGTCTATAACCATTGGATATCTAAAACCATGTTAGCCCCATGGTTGGGCATATCATAAAAAGAAATTTGAAATTGATAATGCTGAATGTTAAGGAAAATTTCTCGGCACATACCTAAATAAGGAATAGAGGCACTATTATCTACCATGATAGAAAAAGTAAGAAGGATATGGACTAGTAATTGTAGAAATTAAAATACCCTAGGTTGAATGATATTAGAGGAGAATAATCCAAAATCGAAATAGGATGGTCAGAAATAGTCCCTGTTATGTGAAGAGTCCTAAGGGAGAATGAACCCACAATTGCATTCATAATAAGGTGAAAATAGACCAAGTTAGGGTCAAATATGTCATTAAAGGGAGAGTGGGGTTGAGATGTAGGTATAAAAGAGGAAAAAGAATTAAGAGAAAAACAAGAGAGTCTAAATGGGAGTCATCTGTTTCTGGAAGGAGTAGTAAAAACTAGTGGGCTTTGCATTTATGACTAGGGCTAACGCTTTCATCCCAATTAAAATAGAGACCCTTAAAGCGATGTTCTTGGATTTTTTAGGGGTGAGTTTGTGGACTAGAAATGGAAGAGAAGGGATAAGTTTAGGAAGGGAGGGTGGGTCGAGGTGGAGTAGGAAAATAAAAAGGAGTAAGCAATCTCCTTGTATCATTAAACTTATCCTCTAATAATTTGGCCTTGCCAATGGCTTGAGAGATAGAATAAAGTTGGAGAGTTCATGCTAGATATAATGCCTTTTGATTAAGTTTTTGCTAATTGGATCACGATACATAATAAATTAATTATCCATCTACTTTCTTTGTGTATGTATGGATATGTATAAATCAACATAGCACATTTATTTCAATGGGTTAAGTTTGAAAATTAAAGGGCTAAAATTTTAAGAATCAATCAAGGATTGGGTTTAACTATAAAAATTAAGCCTATAAAATTTAAGAGTTGAGTTTGTGTTGTATTAAAAAAAATTCCAATCTAATCTAGTGTTAATAATTAAATGATAATTACTTTGATTTATAATTATCATTTAATATTTATTTTAGATTAATTATCCTTAAATATTTATTTTAGATTAAATAATATTCATACAATGTTTTATTATTACATATTTTCAAAATTATGACTTTTTATAATCATTTATCTAAGGAAAAATTAAAAAAAATCATGAGTTTTCATGGAATTTGCAATTCTAGTAAAAAAAAGGCAATTAATTACAACAATTTTGAAATTGATCCAAATCTAACTTGCCATTTGTGATACTATTTAAGTCAGTGACGTGTCCTCCACATTAGCAAAACTGAATTCCACGTGTGAGAAATGTGTCACGTCTAATTGGAAAATGAAAAAATTTTAAAAAGAAAATTTTGTTTTTAATATAACTTATGTGCTGTTGTATTGAGAAATTAGAAAACCTTATGTTGAAAACCTAATATGATATCATGCCCCCTTTTTATCACACCTGTTCTCCCGTCGACTTGAAGCCCATCTAGTCTACCCCTTCCTTGTTGATATCGATATTCTTCAAACCTAGGAATAATTCTTTTTTCATAATTTTTGTCTTGTTGATATCAATTTTATCAAAACTTCATTGGTATTGTCCCTTCTTTTTATCGTCGTTGCTTTCCTTGAAAGCAGTAGAAGAAATTTCTTAAAACCTATTGTCATTGCGATTGATTGGTCATTTATTTAAGTTTAGTGTCCCTTTTTTAGCCATTGGCTGTGTGTTGCTTCATCTCCTCCATGGTAAGTTTCAATTATTTGTCGTTTTAATGAATGAAGGGTGTGTTTTTGTCATAATAGTTCAGGATGAAAATTAGTATTGAGTTTATGTTCATGGTTGTTATTAAACAGGCGACACTTAATCCATAAGGGCATTTGGGATTTGATAGCTTTCTTTCACAAAACTAGGGTTTCTCTTTGGTCTAATCTCATCAAACTCTCCAATTTTTGATAGGTAAGTGGGCTCATTTTCTCTTTAGTATGCCTTACTACTATTGAACGATACTCTAGTTAACTTGTTCTTTACTTTATTCATTTTTTTAGCCTTGACCATTCTTCTACTTATTTTTACATTTTTTTTGTGATGTAGTGGGCTTTAGTGTTTTGAGTTTGTTCTTATATTCAATTGTTGTTAAAAATAGAAGCTTTATTATCGTTTCAATGGATTCTGATGTGGAATGGACTACATTCTATTTAAGTGTAATCTACTTCCTTTGTTCTTTCTGTCACAAATGTTGAATGGTGGGATTGATATATTTGATGCAATTTATATTAAAAGCTTACTATTGGCAATATGCCATGATGATACGTTTGAGCATATATAATTGTATCCAATCATTGTTTAAAATTTTAAGTGAGACAATACTATTGATAAAGTAAGTACATCTTTCTTAGAGGTATTATGCATTGAACTTTGTAATTACCATATTGTATGGTTCATAATAAATCAGACATAATGCTTTTAATAATATAATTATCTATTTAGGCTTGACAAATTAAGTATTGAACATGGTAACTATTATTTTGCATACAAACAATACCTTTAAATTCACGTTAGGAAGTAACAAGACGTAAAAGAGATATAGAAGTCCCTAACATCTTTTCCATGAGTTTTTATTCTTTTTATTTGTAATTTTGGAATTAAATTCATTCATATGTTTAGTATATAATTAAAAAAAATGTAATAATCAATTAGTTATAGTTTCAGCAACTTATGATTTCAGTTAGTTCTAAGATTTTCTATTTTTTTATTCTAATATTGTAAACTATTAATATGGATACATGTCATCTATAATCGAATGTTTAAGATATCATCTGTATGGATGATATATGAAAATTTTGTTATTTTCTTTTTCTTTTATATTTTTAGTATGTAGATGTTGGTGAACTTTTAATTTCATTACAGTGACGTGTTGAAGAAAACTAAAAACAGTAAGAATTATGTTGGAGGAAAGATGAAAAAGAAAAGGCAGATTGTTGTTGATGAACTCAACATGTTAATATTAAAAGGAGTGTTAGAGGACAAAGGACATAAAATTTAGTTGATGTCTTACAAGTTTTCAAAAGAAGTAATGGGATGCTTAAAAGAGTTGAGCTTGTACAGCGATAGGGACATGTTATCAATGCTCCATTGCATGGAAGAGCTAAACTACCATAATGTTCATATTTATTATGAGTATAGATGTAAGAATCCTACAATTAAAGGTAAATAATCTAACTCTGAAATTTGTAGTGTTAGGGAAGCCAATATACAATAGAATAAAAATAGGTTGTTACAGGTAGTTGTAGAGTAAGATGTCAGAGATTTCAATGTAATGGGAATGTCTGAATCTGACAATGACTCCAGTTAAGATGATTTATATGCAACTGATGATGAAGAGAATACATTGCAGAAGAGCAAATGAGAAGAACTATAAGAAGAAGGTGTCTAGTAGGTTAGAAGTCGATAATGTCATTGATGGCATTGGAGGTAGCGGATAAGATTCCAATGTAGATGCTACATTAATTCCCAAAAATTTTGAAGAGAAACAGAGAGTTTAAATGGTTGGATAAGTGAATATGAGGATAGTGATATTAAAGTTCGTTTACCGGTTAATAGTAATGATTTAGGGTGCGAGGCATCTCATAGAAGGAAGGACTATGTTACATTTAATCTAAAAGTGGACATGTAGGACTTCCAATTTGAAGTTGAAATGAAGTTTTAGGATGAAAAGTAGTTTAGGGAAGCCATGAGAAACTATGCAATTATAAATGAGTATAACATTAAAATTGTGAGATTTGATGAGAGAATGAAAGCTGTTTGTGAGGCATCACGCTCATTCAGGGTATATGCTATTTGGATTGGGAATGAAAAACTTTTGCAGTGAAGATTTTAGAGGCAAATCATACTTGCAGAAAAATCTAAAAAAACAAACAAGTAAGTAGCAAATGGATAGAAAATGAGTTCTCCCATAAGTTTAAAAGAAACTTGAATTGCTAGTTAGTGAGATGAAGGATGATCTTCAGATGAGATATGGATTAAAAGTGAATAAATCCCAATATTATAGGGTGAAATGGGAGGCTGTTTTGATGTTAAGAGGATCAATGGAAGGTCATTATGCAAAGTTCTGGTCTTATGCATAAGAGTTATGATAAACTAATAAAGATGGTCAATTTATAATTCAAATTAAACTTGATGAAAAGTTTAGACAACCATTGTTCAAAAGGTTTTTTTTGTGGGGTTCAGTGCATTGAAATTAGATTTTTAAGTGGTTGCAGGAAGATAATTGATTTAAATGGGTGTTTTCTAAAGACATTCCTTGAAAGTGAATTGCTAGCTACATTTAATCGTGATGGAAATAATCAAATGTTTCCTTATGTTGGGCTATGGTAGAGGCAAAAAATTAACAGTCATGGCATTGGTTTTTGAGTATTCTTGTTGAATACCTAAATATTAGTGGAGATTCATAGAGTTTTATAAGCAATTAATAAAAGGTATTAATGCGAAACATATCTTTAAATTTGTTAAATTTAGCCAATATATCTTTTTTTCATTAATTTTTATTATTTGACATTAGGATTTTGTTTTGGTTAGAGATTAGTCAATGCACTAAAGAATATCTTCTCAGAAGTAGACTATAGAAAATGTGTTTGACATGTGAATGCTAACTGGTCTAGTGTGCATGAAGGCAACATATATTGAAGTTTGTTTTGGAAAGCGGTCAATTTCATTACAGAGGTTGATTTTGATGAGGTAATGGAACAATTGTAGGCCATTTTGAAGAAGGCATACGATGACTTCAAACTTAGAAATCCAAATTTTTTAAAAGGTATTTATGAGCATAAGACCGAAGTGTGAAATAGTTCACAATACTATTTCAAAAACATTCAATGGTTTTATATATAAAGCTCGATAAAAAAACACGATCAACATATTCGAAGACATTTGAGTTGGCTTAATGACTCAGATTCATAAGAAGAAGGATATGATGTCTAAGTCAACTAATGACATATGTCCAAGAATAAGAAAGAAGTTAGAAGTGACATAATAGGAATTGAGGAAATGTGGAGTGAAGACTAATAGAAATTTAAAGTTTGAAGTGACATATTTCCTTGAAAAATACATTGTTGACTTACATGTATGGAATTGTCAATGTAGACCATAGGACTTAACAGGGATTCCTTGTACGCATACAATGGCTTGTATATTGTTTCAGAGGGAGGAGTTTGATACTTATGTGAGCCGATATTAAAAACGTAAATGTTATTTGAAGAATTATCAATATGCCATAAAACCTATTAGTGGTCCCAAGTTTTGGTTGAAAACTGATGAACTGTAACCTATATTACCTTTAATGATAAATAAGATGCTAGAATGATCTAAAAAAGCAAGAAGAAGAATATAAGTGAGGAACAAAAAAATCTAAACAAATTAAGTAAACATGGAGTGTCAACAAAATGTCAACATTGCTATGAGTTGGTCATATCAGATGCAAGAATAAATATCAACCTCCCAGAAGACCTGAGGTTATTAAGGTGATTATGTTTTTATGCCTTGTTATCCAATTGTAAATAATTTTGTATTTTAAATTGCTTCTTATATAACTTCCATATTAATGTAGTGAAAAAAAGGAATGCCACCAACCAATGACCCATCAACATAAACTTCAGATGGTGTCTGAGACGATTAAGAAGACCACTTACAACATTAAAATCAATATAATCTAGGTTAATAGGTCAAACACTATGCCATCCATCTTATGAAGAGAAAGAAAGGTGATTAGTGAAAAACTAATCAATAGTCTCATTTTTTAATGCGAAAAGCATTTTAATATGTTGATAATATAATCTTAAATTGAAAAAATAATCTTATAAGCTATTTGAGGGCATGGAATAATATCTGGAGAAGTTTGCGACAACACTTATTTCATGATTTGTGATTTAAATGACAATTTTCTACTATTATATTTATTTATATGTTCAAATTGTTAAAAACTTAATGCTTTTTCTTTGAAGACGGGTAGGAGTAATATTTAGGTAATGAAACCCCAAAGCATCAATGTTAATGGAACTAAGTATCCCAAAAAATTAAATATGAATTAGAAATTTTTTGTATATTTTTTATTGAACATAAGTTTTTAATCTTTGTTTTCATTAATAGTTGTAACAGAAAATGATGTTTAATGGCTGAACAGTTGAATAATTAAGCCAATTGGAGTTCACTGGTATTTAACATCACTTGAGTATTCTATACTTTTACATTGACACTGGTTGTGAAACTGTAAGTTGTTATGAAACTGATATCCATCACTTGATCTATTAAAACAATGCAGTTTTGATGTTGCATTGTAGTATAATATAATGCAACACAACATACTAGACTTTAAAATTGTCAAGAATAAAAGAAACAATGAAACAATGAAAATTTTCTATTTATTAATAGATATCTCTTTATTCTTTTCTCCACATATAAACTGAATTTGTGGTATGTTCTTTGTAGGATGGAATGCTTGCATTGCACTTGTTTATGGCAATTATATTAATTGGTATGATACCTTATCAAATCATTATAATATAATGAAATATTCTTCTAACATGGATGCCACATAAGCTTCTAGTGAATCTAATATTCTAAGTAATCCATGTTATTATTAAATATTTGGTGATCTTATGAAATGTTTCCGGACCTCCCATAGAGCTCCCAATCATGAAACATAATAAAGGACAAGCCCAAGCATTTGTTTATTGCTAGAAATTTTGTGCTTTATGCTTGTTTTTTGAATAAAGATTATAAAGAAGCTATATTGAGCAGTGTCTTACCCTTTTGTATAGTAGTTGTTAGCCTTTTAGATCAATTGTGCAGATTTTAGTATCAATCAAGGCAATTGGTTTTTTAGTATCAAATGGTTGAATGTAAAGATAGTCCTACATCTTATATGAGTTATTATTAGTCTCGAGTTCCATTATTTACTATTCTCATTTATTCCTTCTTTTAATCCTTGATTACAAGAAAGGTGCACTAATAACCCCTTTGGTCACCTTAGGGATTACTAATTTTATAGCTGAGGTGTTGTAGAAGAATAACTTACTTGGTGCAATATTTGCATCCTTCTTAAGTGGTGCTAATATTGGTTAGTCAATACTTAAACACACTAGGATTCCCCTTATCTTATTCATTGGGAGTTCGAAGGTGTTTATATGTGGTTATATAGTTTTTTAAAGCTTTTTCTAGACACGTCTAAAACAAGAACCTTATGTTTGTTATTATCCATCTCTTGACCTAAACATTTCAGAATTTGGTTTGCTGTTGTATCAAAATTTAATTAAGCAACTGGTGCTCATTATAACAGACACTATGTATGTATGCATTTATTGCTTTATTGACTGGTGTCTTACTATTACGTTTTCTTTCTTCTTTCAAGATCAATTACATTTTTATTGCTTGTCAGTTTTGATAATGTTTAACATCGGTGAATCAATGGGAAAAATTTTTCTTATTTCAAAACTATGATTGTTAGCAGGTAATTAAATGAACATAATTGTAAGTAATCATGTTTATTTTATCTACTTCTAAAATGAACATGGTACTGTAAAAGCCCCTAGATCAACAAATGTATGATATCACTTCATTCAATTTCATTTGTCAACAAGAATAATTACAATGGGAAAATGGTTCCAATGTCAGAATTTCTTTTGCCACTAACTTTATAAATGATAAGTTAAATAAAATCTTAATACATAATTTCAACTCCACCTTAAACAAAGTTGCCGTTGATGTTCAAAAAGGCTTTACATACATATTCGAATGGAAAAAGTATATTATATTAACTGGAACTAGAGCTGGAAACATTAGATGCCCAAGATAAATAGTCATATGGATTCTTTAAAAACAAAGCATAAAACCTCTTGCATGTAACAATGAACCTTGCGTATACGACTCTTACCCTAATGGATATCTACTATATAGCAAAATTTTTTACAGTAACATATCTTTAAATTTTTTGCCATAACTAAATATCTACAAAAGCCCAGCAATTTCAATGTTCATCGACCAATGCGTAAGAATATGTTTTATTCCAAAATTACAAATACTTACTTTAGTAGTAACACATTGATAAATATTTCGACTAATATTAGGCTTTGCATTAGATATTCGCAAGATCATTTGTTCATTATAATAAAGGTTGCTAATATACAAAATCTAAATTGTAATAGTATTATAAATTAGAAACATCTTCAAAGAAGGATAACCTATATAAAGAGCTCATAGTAATAACTAAAATAAAAAGGTTTAGTTTACTGTTGAATATAATACATTCTCTTGGCAAAATTGAGAATACTTCCTTTAGTCCACCCCCAAAAGGACACTTATCTTCAAAAGGAGGCAACTAATGGACATTTGTCTCATAACAAACTAACTCAAGGGTAAATCATGTTGCCATGTGTCTTTACCCTAAACCTCATTCTTTCCTTTATATACTCTTTAAATACTTACATCCATTATTGTGCAATTTCAAACATCTAGATGTGAAGCATAGAAGATATCCTAGTTTCCTGTGTTCATTTGAAGCTCTCTTCCAGTTCAGGTGAATAGTTAAGTTTGCATATAGTTATTTGCTTGACTCCGAAGTGAGTCTTACTGAATATGATTTTGTGATTTTGTGATTTTGTTTAGTCTAATAGAATGGTATTAATGTTTAGGTTCTAAGGACACGTTAGAGAGTAGATTGTAACAATCAAAATAGTTGATTTTGGAGACTAAGTACAGTTAACCTTAAAGTGTACTCTTATAATTGTATATTGCATGCAAAATTGTACTTATTGATTATGAAAATATGTTCTTTGCATATTTAATGTGAGATTAGTCATTTGACAACTAAATATGTTTAGTTTTGGATATATGTGCGTTTTAAGAAACAATTACATAATTAATTAGTAAAATAAAACGTGATGGTGATGATGACATATATTATATGTTTTATGACTGATAATGTTTGATAAATTGAGAAATATGAAATCAATACATGATTTGTGTTGTATGACATGTATCACTTAATTATTTGAAAAATGTGATATTATTCTTCAATAGTGTATTA
>JAOXYD010000136.1:22677346-22687452 GCA_028565735.1 Pinacopodium congolense
GTTTAACTTGGCCTTAGGTGTTTAAAGTGTCTTAATTCCGCAAAAGTTTTTAAACACCCAATTCACCCCCCTCTTGGATGCCATAGGGCTAACACCTATATTAACACCACTCACGAGACTATCTAGCTTGAACTATTAAATCTACTTGTCATCAATTCCATGAACTCTATAAGGCCTCCTAAGGTGTCTATTAGAATGATACTAAAAGTTACTAGTTATTATTTCCTTTATCAAAGTGTTTACGTTTTAAGTTGCCTTTGGTAGCTACATTTACAGTACTATGAGTATATGACCGAACCTCTGAATTGTGAAGCTTTAAACTTAGAGATAATCCCATGAGGAATCTAAAAATTTTTCTCTTTGACCGTGGGCCTATCAATGCGAATTAAAGGTCTATTATTATTCACCATAGTTAGATCTATCATAATTGGTTCTTTATGCTCTTCAAGGTTACATGCTACTATGTTCTCTTATTGTTCCATGTCTAATGTTTCAATGTCTAACTTAAATTGTTTTTCACTAATGGGTTCTACTTCTACTTTACTAGATGCACCTATTTAATATTATTTTCTAATCCTAATCACAGTTCATTCTAGTTTAGGATCAAAGTTCAATTTCTCAGGCTTTTGACTATGAGTATGCATATGAGATAATGCTAAACAAAGAATAAAAGTAAATAAAGAAATCAATAAGGATAATAATTAAAAAAGTAAGTTAAGGAGAACTAAAAAAAATGAAAAAAAATGAAAATAAAAATAAAAATAATAAGGATAATGAAAATAAAAAAGCAACAAATTAAAACTCTAAACTAATCGACACCGATATCTTCCTAGTATTATTAGAAAAGATTTTGACTAATGGCACCAAAAATTTGTTGTAGTATTCCTATAATCTAGTTTTAATCAATTTTAATCCAAAACCTACTTAAGGCAAGGATACTTAAAAATAAGTAATATAGTGGAATCTAATGACTCTATATATCGTTTTCACAAGAATCTATTACTAAGTCAACTAATGTATGATTATTTAGAAAAGCCAAATGAATGTGATAAACTAAATTAAACTACTAATTTAATTAAAATACCCAATTAAGTAACATATCACAAGTGGAATTTAAAGGTTGCCAATATCAAAAGTCTAGCTAAAGATTCAGGTTTCAATGGATTAATTAAGTCTAAAAATTCTTATGCTATTAGATTTGGAGTACCTTCTCTAATTTAAGAAACAAATATGATTAAGTTAATATCTTTTCTCTATTAATTGTATTCTATTATTTAGTCATTTAATGAATTTAGGGTAATAGACTTAAATATCAAGAAGTTCAACTCTTTAATCCTCTTATAGAATTAAGACCCTTACAATTAACCAGCGTTATGACATTCATTGATTTAAATTGCATTATTTACACATTTCCATCAGCTAAAGTAAATTTCTTAGATCCTTAATTACCTATGAATCTATTTTAGATGGATAGTCCACAATAGATAATTTAACACTCAAATAAACAAAGATTTGTATACAATTTAACAATTGGAACTTAATTAATCCATTTACTTACTTTGTCTTAGCTATTAATCAATTTAGCTACTCATATTTATAAATAAACACAAAGATTTACTCATAAAGAAGATATATATTAATAAACCAAAAAGAGTTAAGATATGAAAGAGTAAAGGAGTAAGAAATACATATGAAATATAGTTACCCTAATTGTAATTCCAACTTTATTCCTTTTATCTTCTCTTTGGAACACTTATTAATCATTACTTTATAACTCTAATATAATATTGAGAAAAAACCTATAAAGAAAACCTGAACTATGACTAAAGATCTAACTAATTATTTTTAAACCCTATAAAATCTGCTTATATATGGCCATCCTTCATCCTTTATTTGTAAATTTGATATTTATATTTTCTTTTTTATCTTTATATGACATCCCTTTGATTTTAATGTAAGACCTTGTACAACTTTCATATTGCTATCTTTTAATACATCAAAACAAAGACATTATTAATAGTAGTTATGTTTTGATTGTCATCAAAACATGAATTAGAACCTCCTTTGGTTCAGCAAGAGAGATAAAAAAAATGAACTAAAGAAAGTGTAAAGTGTAACGTGGTAAAAGGTTTATGATTATTGGAATAAGTTTGTGATTGTTGAATTGAAATATCATAAGTGTTGTTAAACATCTTAGTAGTTAGGATTAGGAGAATCCATAATGATAAGATTGTATGCTTAACTTGAATTATAATATTGTTAATGTTTGCTTATGATGATCATGCATGTGAGATCTTAATTTTAGTATGATTTGGTCAACCAACTATTGATTTTAGACAAGATATGATTGATTGGATACCATATTATTCATGTTTGATATTTGCTTGTACGATTAGAACAAATTAGATGGATATCTTATTATCTTGTTTTCATGATAATATAAATGCACTTAACTATAATAGATTAGGTTTAAGAGTTTATTAATCATATTTTACATTTATTCAAATTCACTAAAGTATTGGTGGTCATTTAATTGATTAATAAAAAAGTTATTCAAATTGATTTTAAAAGATTCAAATTGATTTCAAATTATTTTTATAAATTAATATTTAAGATTAGGATCAATCAATTTAAGCTATATTGTTAACACTGAAATTTAAGTATTAACTAACCTAATTCTATTGGTTAAACTCCTTACATACTTATTGTTGCCTTGCTCATTCATTTTGTTTATTTTAAATATAATTTACTTCGGTTTAATGTAATATTTGATTTGATCATTTAGATAAAATATAAAAGTCTACACTAGTAGTTTATTAGTCTTTAGGGGATCAATATTCATTTTCTCTCTAGGGAGTACATTTTATTACTTTTTGTGATTAGTGCACCATCAATATGTTTTCAAATATTTTTTATCGTCATAAATAATTTTGTATATTTTGTGACTAATAATTAGTGAACTCATCCATGAAGTGTATAGTATAGGAATGTTAATTTTAGATAATATATGAAACTTACATTGACTTTCAATTGTCTATTTCATATTAATTGTCTATATTCATATTAATCTAGGTTGTTATATTGACAATATAGCCATATAAAAGCAAAAATGTTTTTCATAACATTGCAAATAAATAGACTTCATTTAATTATAAATTATTCTTATCGAATCATATTTAAGTTTACTTTTTAATGTACATATAGATCACTTAATTTGACAAAAAATGCTAGGCATATACTATATCCATCTTCCAAAAACATAGAACATGAAAATTGAAAGAAAAATTATAACAAGTCCTACAATCATATTAACTAACATTAACCTCAAACTCATTAGTCAATTCAATTAACTACAATTTATTAAGGAGGCGAAATGTTACACAATAATTCAAACTAATAACTACAATTGACCTTATAATCAAATGTACATCAAATGCATTGTGTAACTAGGGCATTAAAATAATTTCTACCAATATTATTTTTGCTCTACGAAATCCTTAATCTACAATAAATTCAGATTCCATACCCTAATCTACAATAAATTGTGTTAAGCCAGTTAAAACAATCAAACCTAAGTAAGTAGAGATGTTACTTATAGCTAATGACAATATGTGCTGTGATTGTTACAATAACAAAATGCATTTTTTGAAGTAAGTAAATTTTTTTAACGAATTTTTCTTTAACAAGTCATACATATTACCTAAGAAACTGTATAGTTAACATGCAAGACAAATCCTTAAAATAAGTCACTAGAATTTTCACTATGACATTTATCTAACTACACAAACATGCTAACCTTGTATTTTGAAACTAATGATTGGATAACAGTCCAAATAACATGGCACTCTTTTAGTAATGCTAGAGAACCAAAGTGAATATTTTAAAAAAGAAGAAACTTATATGATAAAGCCATGAATTGGGAGAGAATCAATACAAAAGCTTAAGCTTGAGCATAAAGTTTATAAAATTGCAAGATTACAACACAATTGAACTAGAATCAACTTACACAAATGTATGTAATTGAAACCTAATCTTGTAGTATAAGGTATTTGAAAGTCTAAATTGACACTAGTAATTATAACCAACTTGTTAAAGCTTCATTCCCAAGAATCAAAGAATTCCCTTTGTGCGATAGAGAGACAAAGATGGTATATAGCTTTGAATAATTTTCTAGAGTAATCAATTAATTTAGGAATAAAATTATGGATTTCATTCCTAAATTAAAAAGTCTTGGCTAAAGTGGCAAAACTTACATTATTTGTTGAGATGCCCAAATGCTAATGATGAGCCCCTACCTATTATAAAATAGTCACATATTCTTTTTTTTTTCGAGAATGAAAATTTAAAATTCCATTAACTTAAGTTTCAATTGGAATGATTTTCTTAATATCATGATCCCTTTTTATTGTTATTAAGGCCAAGTTAAATTCTAATGTAAATGCTAAAGTTATAAACACACATTTTACCTTTTAAAATTTGTCATTCAATATTTTGTTTGTTTATGTTAAGATATAAACATAGGATAAATAAAATCCAGTAAAAGAATAAAAGAATCTTATAATATCCAATATTAGTTGATTTTATCAAGTGACTATTAATAATAATTAACAAACTTTGCTTATATGATTTCTTAAAAAATATAAATTTATTTTTATCATATCAAACTTAATTAAATCCTCTAAAATATTATAAAATATGTTAGGTCTTTAAATAAAATGTGTTTTTTCAATCTCTTCTTCCACATTTTTTAAAAATTTAAAATTAGTTAAAGTTTAGATTAATTTTAATTTTAAAAAAAGTTTATATAAATATTTTTTAAATTTAAAAATTAACACTTAAGATTAATATTTATATGCAAAATAAGAACATTAATGTAAGAATTGATAATTTTTAGGGCAAATTGTATCAAATGTCGTGACTTTTATGAGTTTTATAAAACAATATCCCAACCTTTATTTTTAATGTTAAATAACACCTCCTTTGATAGTTCATACATAATTATCCTAAAATTGATAGTGTTATTAACTCCTATTATAATGTTGACATGCCATCCCACTTGTTTTTTTTAAATCTTGTTAATTTATATTTGAAATAATCTATATACCCTTAAATTAAGTATATACATTTTTCTCCAAATTTGCCATACGTAACATGTTTTTAGGTTCTTACATTCGTCTTTTTTATGTTTTTCGTGTCAACTTTTTTATTGGAGATGAAAATAATTGAAACAACACATAGGAATATGAGTAAAGAAATACAATAAAAATTTGAGGATTATTAGGAAGCCTCTTACATAACCCTCCTCAGCTCCCCTTTATATTTTTCTCCATTCATTTCCTTAGTTTTTCTATTAGAATTTTCATCTAATCAAAGTGTTATAAACTTCAATCGTTGATACAAAATAAAGTAATAGGCCATTTACTTATTTTATTAATTTTTTTGTACTTGTTTTTATTCTCTATTTATAGTTGAACTACATTATATAAAGGCGAGGTAGGAAATCCTTTTCTCTCAATCTATCTCCCTCTCTCTATATATCCATAAATTGTTTATATTAACTACATCTTCCTTTCTTTTTTCTTTTCAATTCCAAGATAGTAAAAAAAATAATTATAAAAAAAATAAATATTGATTTCATTTTTATTTCATAGGAAATAGTTGATCTGGTGAACACATGGAAGCATGAAGGTTATACAACTATAAAATTAAATTGTGAAAAGAGACGACTACAAAGCCTTACAAAGGAAACTCTATAGATTTTTCGATTGTGAAACTCTACTATACCAAGAAATCATTTTTACCATCACGAAGCATGTAAATAGCTGGAAATTAGACTAAATAAAAGAAAAATAAAAAGATAGACACAATGGTCAAATTCTTTTACTTGGTTGATGGTAAATCCTTTGCATCTTCTCTCTCAAATTTGCATCCTTTTTTTTCACCCCTCTTTAAATTTTAGACTAAAATTGTATCAACCATGCATTAGACTTATTAACGCTTTAAGTTAAGCATTATGTTATCAAAGTTTTTTTGGATATTCACAAGTGAAATTATACCCTATTGAAAAGAAACATGAAGTTAAAATGAGATATATACAATATAGGACTACTAATTTATTATCTTAAAATTTTAGGTTGACTTGTTGTATATGGGCTCACTTACAACCTAGTCTATTTTCTCCCTAAGTCCTTTAGAATCCTTCATTAGTATTAAAGTTAGGTTGGCAAATTCTTATGAATAGCGATTCATATATATAGGTTAGATGAATAAAGTTCATGAGTAATTCAAATAACTCGCATCAAAGTTCAATGAATAAAGATTCATATATTTGGGTTGGATGAATAAATTTTCATGAGTAATTCAAATGACTTCGTATTACTAGATTGATGAGAGTTAGTTTCTACGTGGATAGATTCACTTGTAAGAGAGAGCTATTGGATATTCACAAGTAGAATTATCTCACATCAAAAAGAGATATGAAGTTGAAATGAGTTATATATAATATAAGACTATTAATTCATTGGCTTAAGATTGTGAGTTGACTTCCTTTATATGAGTTCATTTACAAACTAATCTATTTTTTCTCCAAGGCCATTAGAATCCTTCAAGTTTTGCATATATGGATTTAAAGAAACTATAAGTAAAAGAATTGTATTCTTTGATCCCTAAATTGATGGAAATAATGAGGATACCAAAAAGTTTTAGACAAGAAGGAAATAAGATCGAAAGATAATTTTGTCTACTTTAATTAAATTATCTAATATAATTATAAGATTATCCTTCATAAGCCAAAATCTTGGCAACATTAACAAAAATCAATAATGTTGTTAATTTCAAGATAAACGTATATGAATTATCAAAACTGATATTATTTAATGTTAAAAATTAAAAATAAAATATTTTACATAAAATTGATAAAAATTAAAATGTTCTATATAATGTATTCCATTTATATGCAACAATAATAAAACAATTTATTTTATATTGCACACAAAATTTTAAAACATACATAATTAAAATTAATTTATAAATATTTAGTAATATAATGTTTAACATATTATTGTCCTAATTTAAAAATTTGTTTGTTAATTTTAATGTTAAGAATTATCTGTAAGTTTTTCTTTTTGCAATTTATATTTTCTTTACATTGGGAGGTAATCATAAAGTGTGTACGCTAGACAAGAACTTGTAGCGGATTCGGAGTAGTAGAAAAAAGATCAGATTGTAAAAATCTCTCGCTTTACCTTCCAAATCCTCTGCTCAAAGATTTCTCTGTAACGGCGGTGATGGGCACAACATCCTGTTCACCGGCGACCCATGTCCTGCACCGTTTCTTCCGCCCATCTTCACAAACAGTACTATCCTTTTCCATTAGACCCATTTGCACTGCCACAGCAATTAGCTTCACAAACACAAGAAAAGCTGTTCTCTCAAAGTATAAAAATTCTCATCTTAATAAATACGGTACTGTTGACTCGGCTCTCTTCTCTTACTCATTTTCTTCTGTTTCTCTCATTTGCCCACCTAAAGCCTCCGCCCACTCCCTCTCTTCAGAGCCAGAAACTGAAGAAGAGAATAGTGGGTTGTTCGTGGAAGATGATTTTGATGGTGATATTAGTGGTCTAAGTGAAGATGATATTGGAGAGGGTGTTGATGCGGAATATAGTGAAGTTGGAAGTGAAAAGTTAGAATCGGAGGAAAATGGTGGTACTTCTGAAGAGGGGCCGAAGAAACATGGGGTAAAGTTACCAACTTTGACTGTAAAAGAAAAAAAAGAGTTGGCATCCTATGCTCATGGATTAGGGAAGAAACTAAAGTGCCAGTTAGTGGGCAAGTCTGGTGTTACTGAGAATGTTGTGTCTTCTTTTCTTGAGACCCTTGAAGCCAACGAGCTCTTAAAGGTAAATATTTTACCGTTTACATAGCTAATTAACTTATGCAACCATTATTTGAAAAAAGATTGCTTTTCCAGAAGGGTTTAGGGTTATGCCATAATTTGGGTTATAATGTGATGGGAATTGTCTTCCTACACTGTAGTGGAGATTTGGGTAAGCTTAGTTGCTAGAAATATTGAGAAATGCATCTGGTTTGGCTCGGTTGTTAAGAATAAGGAAAATAGCGAAATTGAGGAAATAAACAGATAATTAAATTGGTGTTTAAGTGTCATGAGGAATGTTTTCTACTCGTTAGGGATAACCATGTTTTGGCTGATGTTGGTGAAATGAGAGAGCTTAGGAGTTAGCTTGAGGCTGCTAGTGGTAACTGATGCGTATGTGGAATTGTCAGCTCCTATTGCACTCAAATCTATCCATCTTTCTAGATTTGTTTCATGTATCATGTTTGCTACCATCAATTTAAAGATCTGGTTGCCTGTGGTTGACACTGTTGCTAAGGTCCTGTTTTTTACCCACCTCGTGTCTTATTTGTGGCACCAAGCATTTGATGGAATTAAAAGAAGATTGCTCAGACATGTCTGGAACTGATTTTCTCAGACTCTGAATTAGATCTGACGATGAGTTTGTGGGAAGTGGGAGCTGCTGTTTGGCATTAGATCCTTGTTAATAGCCATTCAATTTGTTTTGTCACCGTCCTGTGTTATATTAACAAAGAAAGTAAAGCTTCTTGGCCTTTTCTTAACCATCAGTTAAATGCTGTCAACAGATCAAAGTGCACAGGACTTGTCCAGGAGAGCTGGAAGATGTGGTGCAGCAATTAGAGGAAGCAACTGGCTCTGTGGTGATCGGCCAAATTGGTCGGACTGTGATTGTATATAGACCCAGTCCATCTAAATTGAAAGCAGAGGAGAAAAAGAAACAAGCTCGTAGAATTTATGTGAGGAGAGATGAAAAATTTAAGCCTGAGTCATTGGTAAAGAGCAAAGGACAAAAAAGAATCCATCTTTAAAGTTCTGTTTATCAATCTGTGTTTACACTCTCACTCATTGTGCAATTGTAACTTTCAGGGTAGCAGACGAGTATCCGGGCGTGGTCGAAGAGGAAGCAGCAGAGTAACAGCTGCGTGATTTTGTACTCTTACTGGAACTGGTAGTAACCTTCCAGGATATGAGGAACATGGCATCTTGATTACCGTAAATCTTGTGGGCATGAATTTGAACAAACAAGCACTCGAGGAATGTTCCATTGGTGGGAAGAGTTTGGAAGCTTACTTGGCCAGAGACTTGTATGTGTTTTGAGAATGTTGACAAAACGGAATGGGATCGGTTGTAATCACATTGAGGCAGCTTGAATGGCTGCACGTAGTTTGTCTTGTCGCATATTAATTGCTGAATGATATTATTAGCCAACAATTAGCCAACGAGCTAATATGAGGTGCTGTTCAAGAACCAAAGTCCGGTGTATCTCTCCTTGAATTGGCATTAGCAAACTCGGCGTTCAATTGCCTTTTCAAGAAGGCATTTGCGACTAGTTATTACAGTTGACTTCAATTAGTACGATAACCACCAATCTGTGGATGTGCACTCTAAATGCTTTAGAAGTCTGGACTGTGAAGAAAGATCACTCATATTTCACGATTTCAGCTTTTGGGAGTTGGCAGTTAGTAAAGTTTGAAGCGTCCTCTTGAAGAGCACGTGTCTGATACAAATTGATCTCTTTTTTTTTTTTTTTACCTCTATTTAGAATGGTGTTAACTATATTTGTAGTTTTAAATCTTTTATTATTTTTTCAGTTGAGTCATATACTTTTGAAACTTTTTATTGAAGTTTTATACTTATGTAAAGGCAGTTTTTATAAGACTTTATTAGAAAAATTGTGAAAGGTTTAGGATTTAATTGAAAAAATTATGAAAGATTTAGGACTACAAACATTTTGGATAACTCTATTTGTAGTCTTGAACTTTTTATAATTTTTTAATTAAATCTTAAATATTTTACTATTTTTTCAGTTAAGTCTTATAAGAACTACTTTTGATTAATCCGCATAAATATAGAATTTCAATATGAAATTTTAAACGTACATGATTCAATTGAGAAAATGGTGAAAGGTTTACGATTATAAATATAGTTATTCTATTTAGAATTTGTCAATTTAAAAGTTTGAGGGTTAGCTAGACCTGACCACGGTTAATAAATCGTCGGTTACGGTTTA
>JAOXYD010000136.1:22687552-22705256 GCA_028565735.1 Pinacopodium congolense
TTGAATCCATGTCTATAATAGTTGCAGATTGCGTTGAATATTTTTTCGTCTCCGGTTATAACCTTTTTGTAATGCTTATCAAATATATTCGATTTAATCAGACGTTTTTGTTCTTTTGGTGTAAGATTGGATTGTTGACTTTCTTGTACATCGTCATGTTCTTCATCGACACCAACCTCCACATCAATAGGTTCTTCCACTTGTTTTTTCTTACCCGTTATTCTTGAGAAAGACATTTTTGTAATAATGGAGTTCACAATAATAATAATAAAATAGATGTAATAATAATAATAGAAATTAATAAAATAATTATAAATATAATATGTTGCTTTAGAGAGAGAGAGAGAGAGAGAGAGAGAGAGAGATTGTAATTGTTGTGAAAGAAATTATAATTATGAGAAGGTATATTTATAGTTTTAAAAAAATAAAAAAAAAATAAAACAATGCAGCTGAAACCGTTGAAAACAGCGATATAGAGACCGTTGTTTTCAACGGTCTCATAACGAATGGTCTCAAAGTTTGAGGCTGTTGTATTATATATATTTTTAAATTTTTAAATTTTTCTATAATTATAAATAATTTTTTAAAAGTAATATATCTTTATATAAAATAAAATTTTACAAAAAACTATAAATAAACTATCGGTTTATAATTATAAATAAACTGTCGGATTAACCGCCAATTCGCGATTTTTAAATTAGTCTAGTCATAATCAAAGCTATTAATAACGGTTCTGGTTCCAGTTTAGAATCGTTGATAACTAACAAATTTTATCATGTAAACATTCCATTAGCTGGTTAGAAACTTAACCG
This sequence comes from Pinacopodium congolense, assembly GCA_028565735.1. Classification (NCBI taxonomy): domain Eukaryota; kingdom Viridiplantae; phylum Streptophyta; class Magnoliopsida; order Malpighiales; family Erythroxylaceae; genus Pinacopodium; species Pinacopodium congolense. The sequence goes on from JAOXYD010000136.1 coordinate 22,688,365, forward strand.
TGATTAAGGTTATATATAGTTTTTCTTATAATGAGGTCATATATTATGATTTTTTAAATCGAAAAGTTTTTAATTTTTTTAAGGAATAAGTTCTTTTTTATGTTAATATCTATTCTTTGCTATAAATTAATAATGTATATTTAAATTTAAATTAATTTATAAAAGATATTTTGTAAATAATATGTTTTTAATTTAAAAGATTTATTCATGAATTATTTCCTTTAGGTCAAAAACTTATCAAATATAAAATTTAGATATTCTTTAAAAGAGAGTATAATATATATGCAATATTTTTTTAATAAAATATTAGTATATTAATCACTTATTATTTTTATAAGAAAAAATAAATTTGACCTTATTTGAATGAATTTTAGAATGTTGGTCACTAAATTGAAAATTGTTAAAGGTTAGACATTCAATTAAAAAATTCTAAATGGTTGCTTACTGGATTGAAAATTTTTAAAAGTTAAAGTTATACACATAGATATCTATGTATCGTGTGGCAAAAGTATCACTTAGATGTCTATGTAATAAAGTCTATTAATCACGTCAATATGTGCATAGGTTTTTACTTTAATTGATCAACTTTTACAAGGTTGGTTACTTAATTAAAAAATTTTAAAAATTTATCACTTAACTAAAAAAAAACTTCAAAAAGTTATTCACTTATCTATTTATCCCTTAAAGGAACGTGGATATGTAATCGTCAATTATAAACTTATCAAAACCAAAGAATCTCACTACACAGCCAATGTTTCATAGTCGATCGTGGACATACATATTAAAATAATATATATTTAATAATTTATTATTATTATATTTAATAATTATCGTTATTATTATATTATTATATGGCATGCAAGTCATGAATTTCTATGGTCTATAGGCCATCTAATTAAACCGAAAACCAAATTATCACAACCTTAAGATAGGCACTAAATGACATAACATAAATTTTATGGGTTGAACCTAACATCAAGTGTTTAAGGTAAAAGCCTATCATAACGGATTGGATTTAAATATATGGGTCTAGTTTAAGGGCTTCGTCTACATAGGCTTATAGATATTAGTGTTTATAACATTCGACCTCTAACAACAAAGTAAATTTAGGGCATGTTTGATAATGATCCTTTTTTCGATTTTTTGATTTTTCTAAGTACAAAAATTAAAAAAAATATTACAGAAATAAAAAAAATAACACACTAATATATTATAGAAATCGAGAAAGATAACACAAAAATTTATTAAAAAATACAAAATTTAATATAAAAATATAAAAATTACAAATAAAAATCACAACTAAAAATTGAATCACATAATCTCTTAAAAAAGGAAAATATAATACTTAGTGAGAAAGAGCAATGAGACCTCATCCTTGAAAACAATGAATGTTTAAATAGTGACAAAGTGTGTGAGATGACGTCACTCCTTTTTATGCTAGTTTATTTCATATTTGCTAGCTGTCTTCTTGCTAGTTTGTCAAATTTATGCAAATTTGTGTTCTAACACATTGTTGACATTGTTGTTTAAAATGGAAAATAAATAGTGTTGAAAATAAGCTGGACTGAGCCTCGGATCCTAAGATTCAGGCCTAAAGCTAAAAACAAAATTTAGGTCGAGCTTTAGTTCAAATTCACTTCAAACCCCAATACAATCAAACATAATCTAATCCGTTAAGTCAACTTGATTTAATTTTTCATAATTAATCATATTAAAGATATTTATTAGCCCAAATTTGAATAGCGTTAAACAAAATTTGACGTGTTGACTTCAAACCCAATAAAACACCGACTAATTTGCGGTCCGTAAGGCTTACTCATCAAGTCCAGTGAAGTAGAATTCTAGCACTCAAATCCATCCATGGATGGCCAAACATTATAGAAGGAGAAAAAGAACTGTCTTTTGCACCTCTTTACAATTTGCCGTTCACAGAAATTCAAGTCAACGGTCTTTTCGGTCTCCTATGTGCTTGCTCCATGTGAAAACGTGTAAACAGACAAATCTTGTTCCCTCTACGTTATTGCATTTGCATTGTTTCACTAAACGTGTTCCTCCATTAACACCAGCACTCATCATGGAGATTTGAGCTTTTTTTTTTTTTGTGGTCCCCAGCCACACAGGCTTATACACAAAGCTCTCATCAATCCATGACTTGAAAAAATATAAAGCAAACTGTTTTGATGGGTCTGGTGTTTAAGGTCTTAATGGCTCCGTTTTGGAGTTATGTGACGCTTATTGTTCTTGCTCTGCTGCTACACTCTTTACTCCCTTTTGCTACTGCTAAAAGAAACGTGAGTTTTCCTCAGTTTTCTTCCACTACTTAAGCTCGGTTATGTTTGTAGATTAATGTTTTTGATCTTTGTAGGTTTACATAGTCTACATGGGAGAGAGGCACTATGAAGAGCCAGAGCTGGTTCAGGAGTCCCACCATCAGTTGCTTTCAGACATTGTTGGAAGGTTTCTTTTCTCACTTTCATGAATTTTACGAATTTGCGAGCTTTCTTTACTCCATCTTCTTAGAGTTTTAGTTCTCCAAGTAAAATGATCGGTGTAACTAATATCACTTTGTCCTTAGAATTCGTTGAACTTATTCATTGATGACTTGTTTGATCCAATGAACTATAAAGCTCTCAGATGAAAATAAAACCTAAAAAAAGACCAGTTCTGCACTAGGATAAATGTATATGCTATTATTAAGCAGAAATGAATACGGTGAGTTGTAAAGATGGTAATGGTTCATAAATTGGATGTTAGTAAGTCCTATTCTTTTTGGTCGTTTGACAGTATTGAAGTTGCGAAGGAATCGATTCTCTATAGCTACAAGCATGGATTTTCTGGATTTGCTGCAGTCTTGACAAAGTCTCAGGCCAAGTTTATTGCAGGTGTCATAATGTTGGTGAACTGTGAACTCCACTTTTTTGACACAATCTGTGACTTGTGGAAAGTTGCATTCATTTCTCTGTTTATCGGTGTGTTCCTGCAGACTCTCCTGGAGTTGTTGGTGTAATTAGGAACAGAATTCTTTCTCCTCAAACAACTAGAAGTTGGGACTTTCTGCAAGTACAGCCCCAGATTGCCAATGGAATCCTTTCAAAGAGTAAATCTGGAGCTGGGTCGATCATGGGACTCATGGATACAGGTTGGTGAGATGATTGTGAAGTTCTTTCTTGTATGGACAGTTCACTAAAATTCTGTTTGCATATTTCGCTATACAGGTATATGGCCAGAGTCAAAAAGCTTCAGTGATGACACCATGGGGGAAGTCCCTTCTCGTTGGAAAGGGATATGCCAAGAAGGAGAAAGATTTAATCACTCTCATTGCAATAGGTTTCGTTGTTGATCTATGACTGCTACCCTACCATACTTCTCCTTTAGTTGATAGGACTAAATAGCTGGAGTTTGTTACTGCTTATAGGATCTCATATGTAATATAACTTTTTTAATCATAACAAAATTCAGTCACTTGTGGTTGCACGTCTCTATTCCTGGTCAATGCTCAGTTCCACTTGAATTTGGAAAATTGTGCTTTTTGTATTTACTGTTTGTTACTTTGAGCAGGAAGATTATTGGTGCACGATGGTACATTAAAGGTTATGAAGCTGAATTTGGAAAGCTGAATGCAAGTGATGGGATCGAGTTCTTATCTCCTCGAGATGCTACAGGTCATGGTACTCATACATCATCTACCGCTGCTGGTGGACCGGTGGAAAATGCCAGTTTTATGGGTTTAGCTCAAGGATTGGCAAGAGGGGGTGCTTCATCAGCTTGGCTAGCTATCTATAAGGTATGTTGGGCCACTGGTGGTTGCAGCTCAGCTGATCTTCTTGCTGCAATTGATGATGCAATCTTTGATGGTGTCGATGTGCTTTCAATATCTCTTGGCTCAACACCTCCACTGGCTACTTATGTGGATGATGCCTTAGCAATTGGTTCATTCCATGCAGTAGCCAAAGGAATATCTGTTGTGTGCTCTGGGGGTAACTCTGGTCCTTATCCTCAAACTGTCATAAATACAGCTCCTTGGATTATTACAGTTGCAGCAAGCACCATTGATCGAGCTTTTCCTACAACAATCACCATGGGGAACAATCTAACAGTGGTGGTATTGTTCTGATCTTCCTTTGGCCAAATAAAAGCTTTGCTAACTCCATATACAGTACTGGAAAAATACAAAAACTGTCAACATATATCTTTGTTTTATAGACCTGGAAATAAAAATTTTTTTAACTTCCCAAACAGGGTCAGGGTCTGTATACAAGGCAGAATGAAGATGCATTTCACCCTATTGTTTATGGTGGAGATATTGTAGCTGCCGGTGAAGATGAAGACAAAGCAAGGTAAGAAATATGCACAAGATACATTACAAATTTTCTTCAAAGTTTATGGTGAAGATATTTTAGCTGCATATCCTGATGATGTACCTTTAGCAGAAGTTGTGACTCAGGAACCTTAAATGCAACTTTAGCAAGAGGAAAAGTAATTCTGTGTTTCCAATCACGGTCACAGAGATCAAGTATCATTGCTAGAGGAACTGTATTAGATGTTCAGGGCGTTGGTGTTGTATTTGCTCAATTTCCCACCAAAGATGTTTCTGTATCCCTCGATATTCCGTGTGTCCAGGTGGATTTTGTCATTGGAACATCACTTCTCACGTACATGGAGGGAAGTAGGTAAATCAACAGAATGGGCTTTTTAGTTACTCGTTGTAGCTTTTAACATAATGGCTATTGTCAAAAATATCTGCATATAATTAAGCGTTATCAAAAAATCCTTGCATGTGATTTTGTGTACTGCATTTTCACAAAATCTGGTCTTTCTACCAAGAACTAAGCTGCTAAACTGTCTTTCTTAACTGATGACCATCTTATGTGGCAGTAACCCTGTTGTGAAGTTTGGCTTCCCAAAAACAGCTATGAGACAGCAGATATCCCCTGAAGTTGCATTCTTCTCCTCAAGAGGACCGAGTTCACTCTCTCCTGCAGTATTGAAGGTTTGGCTTTTGTCTTGAAAAACTCTTTAAAGTTTTTTTTTTTTTTCTTTCGGTTCCTCAGATTAACATGCTCAGATGTCTCTTCCAGCCTGACATTGCTGCTCCCGGGGTGAATATATTGGCTTCTTGGTCCCCTGCTGCTTCTGATACGACAACCAGTGGAACAGCACCACTAACTTTCCAGATTGAATCAGGAACGTCCATGGCTTGCCCTCATGTATCTGGCATAGCTGCCCTGGTTAAAGCTATTCATCCGAAATGGAGCCCTGCTGCAATCAAATCTGCCCTGGTCACAACAGGTTAGAAACCAAAATTCTAGCATCTTTCGGTTGCTATCAGAAGAAAATCACTGACTACAGAATTTTGCACAGCTTCTGTACATGACAAGTACGGCCAGAACACTGTTGCCGAGGGAGCTCCACACAAACAGGCTGATCCGTTTGATTTCGGAGGTGGTCATGTGGATCCTAATAGAGCCATAGAACCTGGTCTAGTATATGACATGGGGAAATCAGATTATACCCGTTTTCTGTGTGCCATGGGTTACAATAACTCTGCTATCAGTTTAATGACTAAATTCCCCACTCTGTGCAAAAAATCTACTAACTTCTTAGTAAATCTTAACCTACCTGCCATCACCATTCCGGACCTGAAGCAAAAATTAACTGTATCAAGAACAGTGACAAATGTTGGTCCAGTGACTTCCATCTACGTTGCTCGTGTTCAACCTCCTGCTGGCACCTATGTTAGAGTTAAGCCCTCAATTTTAGCATTCAATTCCACCATAAAAAAGCTCAAATTCAAGGTAACATTTGGTTCACAGTTGAGAATTCAGGGAAGATATTCATTCGGAAATCTGTTCTGGGAAGATGGGTTGCATGTAGTTAGAACACCTCTGATAGTTAGAATAGTACTTGATGATTTCTGCTCACAAACATGATTAAAAGTTATTGAGCTTGTATCACATGGTTGAGGACTTGTTCTTTGTTGCAATGTTGTTCCATGAAGAGTTATTTTGAGATAATAAAAAGGCTGATCCAAATGCTACAACTTCCCAGTCACTTGTGGACTTCGACCGAGTTCTTAATCTGGATGCCTGAATTGTAGCAGTAACAATATTAAGACCTGTGTCATCTGAAGAAAAGATCTAGTCAAATTGGAAAAATAACTTAATAACAATGTTTTAAAAACTAGATAGAAGGGAGTTTAAAATTTAAAAGTTCAATTAATACCAAATTATTATAAAATTAATATTGAATCAGTATAAAATAATAAATTATAAAAATTATAAAAATATATAAAAATAAATAAAAATATATGTTTGAAGTAGAAATAAAATATCAATATCTATTAATGTGTAATTAATAATTATTATTATAATTAAAATTGAATCTAATATAAGATATGAAATCAAAGTAAAAATCAAGATTGTATTTTTGAAAGGGATCATATTTCATCTTTATTAAGAATTCTAAATTCTCCAACGCTATATAAAGAGTCGTAAACCGTACTTTCATCTAAAATAAATTGTCACACAGTAATAAATTATCACGTAATAAAAGTTTGCCTGGTTGAAGAGGCTATATTGACCATTTGATCTCGAAGTTCTCTAAAAGATTCTCCATAAGTCTAGAGTAAGTGAAAGACTCTAAATAGCATAATTAGCTCTTTGATAGGTAGAGTGATTAATGGGATATTCTTATAGATGATTCTAGAGATTCATTGTGAGCCATCAGATTGTATCGATCCTAACTGTCCATTGAGGAATGGAGGATTATAAATAGGTTAGGGGTCTAACTTATATGGTTTTCCCATTCTTTTGTAATTCTCTTGAGCAATAACAGTATTTTCCATATTCTTCAAAACTCTCTTGCGTTCTTTCCATCTTTCATATTTTAAGTCATTTCTACCAAGTGTTCGATATAAGCACTCTTAACAAGTACTTGTGAGAAGGTTGAACTAATATTCTATCCAAGAAAGGTGTTCCCAAGTTAAGGAGTTTGCTAGTATTACATAGTTCGTAAGGTTATAAAGTCCGACTCGTAATAGTTGGTACCAGAGCCAAGATTCTAACCGAATTAGCGACAAAGTCAAGATTGCAACTGAGTTGATGTTCAAGCGAAGTTACAAATAAATACTTTGCTTATATTTGATATTTTGCTTGAAAGATGGCCAGTGCAGGAAACAATGAAGCTACCCAAGTTGAGGGAACTTCCAAGTAATCCATCCGAGGGAGATCCAAATCAAGGGAAGCCTTATAGGTTAGCAAGAGCAGAACTTATTGTAGTCGAAGGATAAGGGAAGTTCAAAGAGTATGAACACTGTATCGAGGAGTTAGAGAATGAAAGGGAAGAGTTCTGTAGAAAGATGCAAGGTACCTTAAACAAATGCAAGGTACCTTGAACAAAGTCCTCTCAAGATTTCTAGATCAGGTAAAGGCCTTACAAGGAACTTTCCAGTTCAAGATTGTGGTGATGAAGGATGAGTTCGAGAAGGTTTCCAATAAGTTGAAGGAAACTAAAGATGAGTTTACCCTCTGTAAGAAGGTAGTTGCTCAAGGAAGAAACATTGTCATTCCGACAGTAATCACCAATCCTTCAAAGATAGATGTTCCCAAGCTAAAGATGTTCTAAGGGTCAAGGAGCGCGAAGGAGGTTCATAATTTCTTGTAGAGCTTAAAACAATATTTTAAGGTACTAGATGTTGTGTATAACACCAATAAAATCAATAGTGCCACTCTCTACCTTGAAGACATCGTAATGGTGTGGTAGAGAAGAAGATATGGGGACATCGAGATGGAGACATGCACCATTAACATATGGGACGAGTTCAAGAGAAAACTCAAGAGGCAGTTCTACTCGAAAAATGCCAAAGAGGAGGTGAGAGCCAAGTTAAGACATCTCCATCAAGATGGAAGCATTAGAGAATATGGGACAGAGTTTTTCGAAGTACTCTTAGAGATCCTAGACTACCCCGATAAGGAGACATTCTTTGTATTCAAGGATGGTCTCCAAAATTGGGTCAAAATAGAAATTCATCGTCATAGATTCCAAGATTTTGCAAGTACTATAGCCATATCTGAACCCCTCGTTGAGTTCAAGAAGTTTGACAAACTCAAGTCCAACAAAGACAAGGGTGACAAGAAGAAGAGTAGGAAGAAACCACCATTAAAGCAAGGAGGGCTTATCCAAACATGACAAGTATTAGAAGGGCAAGAGCACCGATAAAGACCAAGGTAAGAAAAAGTTCACACCTAATTATTTCTTTTGCGATGGACCATCCAAGACTAGGGATTACTCGAAAAAAAGGAAGCTCTCGGCCTTAATCGAGGAGAGGGAAGGAAGTAAACCCTAAGAAGCGATAGAATCACTTCAACTCCTCAATGCCATCAAGAAGATGGAGATATCTAAATCTGAGAAGAGGGATCGCTTATTCATTGAGGCCAAGATTGGTGACCAAGTGGTAAAAGCTTTGGTGAATACCGACGCTACCTACAATTTCATTTGAATGGATGAAGTCAAACAGCTAAGCATCAAGTATACCAGAGATCAAGGGTAGTTCAAGGTTGTTATCTTAAAGGCAACAATGATATATAGGTGGGCCCGAGGAGTTAAGGTATACCTTGGTAATTGGTTTTACCGAATTAACCTTTCAGTTGTTTCTTTGAATGATTATCCTTTAGTGTTTGGAATGAAGTTCTTCGATACCGTCAAAGGTGATACCAATCCCTTTTATCAACACTATATGCATTGTGGAGAAAGATAAGACATGTGTGGTACCACTTATGAAGGAGACAAGCCTTCAAGTTAAGCGTATTTCAATCATCCAACTCTTTGAAAAAGAGATACCACTCGAGTTTCTGAAGTCCCTACCACCTAAGAGAGAGGTAGATCACATCACCATGAAGGTGTAAGGCTTGCCTTCAAAGTTGGAAGAACTAAGGAGGCAACTTAAGGAATCAATAGGTGAAGACTCCAAGTTCGTAGAAAAAGCGAACTTTATGACGTTGAGTCATTTTCTCAACTGTCCAAAGACCACATAGAAGTAAGCGAGTTGGGAAGCATTTATGGTAAGTTATGACTTAGTGATGACGTCAAAGCCAAAAAGAGCAATCTTGGAGGCGGATGCTCGTAGTATGAAGGCAAATTTAGGAATTATCACAAGTTTGAAAGTTCTTTTTACGAGTTCCTTCAAGAAGAAGGAGGAATATAGTCCACAAGCCATGAGTTCGAGATAATTGGCAAGTCGAGTGAGGACATAACAATTTGGATATAGAGGTGGGATGTCTAAAGGTGAACAACCGTTCATGTCAAGGAGGCAAAGGTTGAGGGAGGAGAGCATTGAGCAACACCAGAAGTGTGCAAGACTGAGGCAACGAGGATGTTACCAGGTTAAGTGAGGGAGAATGTTACGTAGTGAAAGTTCGCCCTGCTGAAGAGGTTATATTAACCATTTGACCTCGGAGTTCTCTAAAAGATTCTTCACAAGTATAAAGTGGGTAAAAGACTCTAAATAGTATAATTAGTTCCGTGATAGGTGGAGTGATTGGTGGGATATTTGTATGGATGATTCTAAAGACTCATTATGAGCCATCAGATTGTATCGATCATAATTATCCAATGAGGGATGGAGAATTATAAATAGGCTAAGGGTCTCACTTGTATAACCACCCTATTCTTTCGTAATTCTCTCGAGTAATAAGAATATTTTCCATATTCTCCAAAGCTCTCTTGTGTTCTTTCCATCTTTCATATTTCAAGTCACTTTCGCCAAGTATTCGATATAAATACTCTTAATAAGTACTTGTGAGAAAGTTGAACTAGTATTCTAGCCAAGGAAAGTGTTCCTAAGTCAATGAGTTTACTAGTACCACACAATTTACAAGGTTATAAAGTTCGACCCCCGTGACAATATGCATCAACATCTTATACTACATATAAATAAATTATAGATTAGTAATATATAAAATTATTTTCTAAAATAACATATGCTTTAAAAATAAGATAGCAACTTACCATTAATAGATATGTCTAATTCATTTATCGGGACAAATGCATTTTCTTTATGATTGCCCTTTTAACTCTATTATAATCAAGATCAGACAATGGTTCTTCTTATTCGATCTAAAAATCAGTATATTCAATGCAACTGATATCAATTAGATCATATGTTCTTTTCTTATTAAGCGTTATAAATAAATAATTATAAAATTAATAATATAAAATATAATTACTTATAAATCAAATTTAGTCAATAAAATACATATTTTTCATCTTTAGATTATAAGTAATATAAATAAGATCATTGAGTCTTTGATACTCTGAACATTTTTTTTTTTGGTATGCATGCGTTAAAAAATACTTCAATTATGTTTACAATCATATGTAGAAGTTGTTTAACCGAATAATTTAATGGTAAAGTTTCTTAAGGTTGAAGAATTTTCACTAAATAATCTCCATCACTTATCTATATTTTAAATTAAAATTTATAAGAAAAATATTAAAATATATTATTAATAAGTAAAAAAGAAACTTAAATTATAAAAATTTATCAAGTTGTATTTTTTTCATCATAAGTTCTCTCTTTGTAAATAGTCTAGAAAAACTCCCTAAATTTTCATGATACAATTTGATTTCGTTTGATATTTTTGATTGCTTTACTATAAAACAACATACCTTTATACTCAATCACATCAAGAACACCCTCCATTATTTTATTTTTGCATACATCTTCACTAAATAAACAATAAAAATTGAAAAAATAAGTTGGTAAATGAATCCTTTGAGTAAAATGCTTATCCCATTGTTTACAAAAAATTTCTGTATAAGTTTTGTATAATCTCTCATTCCCTTTAAAAAGATTCATAATTGTTCTGCAAACCCTATATAACCTAAATATAGCTTCTCATTTGAGTCAACAATCCTTAATTATCTTATCAATAGAGTAATAATTTTTATAACATTCAAACAAGCATCCCAAGTTCCCAATTTGCAAATAGTCTGGTAAAACTCCCTAAATTTTCACGATACAATTTGATTTCGTTTGATACTTTTGATTGCTTTATTATAGAAAACATATCTTTGTACTCAATTACATAAAAAACACTCTCTATTATTTTATTTATCTATACATTTTCATTAAATAAGTAATAAGAATTGAAAAAATAAGTTGTCAAATTAATTATTTTAAAATGCTTATCCCATCATTTATCAAGAATTTATGTATAAGGTTTTTATAATCTCTCATTCCCTTTAAAAAGATTCATAATTGTTTTGCAAACCTTATATATGTTATCATATATATAACCTAAAGGTAGCTTCTTATTTGAGTCAACAATCCTTCTTTTCTTTTCTCACTTGTTGATACTTTTTAATACAAAAAGTGTTTACTCGTCACTAAATTTTGAAGTAATTATTTATAATTATAAATATTTTTTAAAGTTATAAAAGCAGTCGCAAATCTAATAGTAGTAGGGCACACTATCTTAACTCAGTCTTCTTGTTTTCTTAACCAAAATAAAAAGATCAAATGATTATACACAAAAATTGTGATAATATGAGGTATAGATTCAATATCTTTTAAAATGAGTTTGGCACAATGAGTAGCATATAAAGACTAATAAATATTCTCATACTTTAATTGTAGCAAGTATCTAACTGTTACATAATTAATTGTATTATTTGTAATAAAATGAACTATATTCTTTAGTTCAATTCACTCAACAATTTTAGAAAATATTTCAAATAAAATATGAGCGCTTTTCATCACATTTGAAGCATTAATAGACTTAATAAAAATTGTTCCAATATCACAATAAACTAAAAAATTAATCAAAGTTCTTTATTTTTTATCAGTTCAACCATCTACCATGATAATGCATCTTTTTATTTCCTATCTAAATTTATATGAATCTACAATCAACTGACATTTTTTTTTTAAATTTTGAAGTAAAGGCAAATGAATCTAATAATAAAAAGGTGTCTTAAATAAAAAATCTATTGTTATTGTAGCATCTATTACTTCTTGAAAATATGATGAGTTTAGAGCATTTAAAGGAATATAAGAATAATAAAAACATTTAACCAAAACTCTTTTACAACATAAAATAACATATTTATCATGCAAAACACATTTTAAACTCAACTAAGGATCCAAACTATTTTTCGAAGGAAAATAAGAATTTATATAAATAGCAGTTTTCTTTTTCTTTTATTTGATAGTTGTTGCACTTTATCATCTCTAAAAAAAATATTATGAACTTCTATATTTTGTTTTTACTTTTGCATTTATTCTTTCCAATAATTCACAATCATTTTACGCACACTAAATAGTATATTCTTACAATAAGTAATATTATCTTTTTTATTAGTAAGATGGTTTTTTTCATTTTGTATATTCCTACATCTTTAAACATTTTACCATAAAACATATAATTATATTGAATGTTTTTATCAGAGAATTGTTGAAAAATAATTTCGTATTAGATTAACTTTATTACGAATAGAAGAAGTTATGTTCACTTAATCTTTTGTTTATAGTTGAGTATTTTCTACATACAGATATGAAAATTACATTAAAACAAAGTTACATTCCTAACGACAATTTTCATATTTTTTTGGATGATAAGAAAATTTTTAGAATAATAATCCGGAAACAAAATTAAGGTCTTACATTCTTAAAAACAAAATTACATTAAAACAACGTTACATTAATTAATAATGTGCTTAATGTTTCTATGATTATTGAAATTAGATTTAATTATAGAACAATGATAAAACACAATTGTCGTCCACTGTCAGATCAAGTGAACAAGACGAAGAAGCAAGGAGACGGCGGCTAGCAGATCAGGTGAACCGGCAAGGCAAGGAGACAACGGCTGGCAGATCAGGTGAACAAGCAGAAGAAGTAAGGAGACCAACAACAACTGGCAGATCAGGTGAACTGACAAGGCTGGGAACTGTGTAACTGGCTAGGCAGGAGTGGACTGGTGAGGCTGAGAGGTGAGGCTGCGAGCTGGGTTTGCGTGAAGATTAGAGTGAGGGATGCAGCGGCAGCGGCAACGAGGTAGCGGCGAGGGAGGCAACGGCAGCGGTAGTAGGAGCATGGCAATGGCGAGGGAGGCAGCGACACTGGCAGCGAGACAACGACGCGGGACTCAAATGACAACGGTTAGGGACGAGAGGAGGCAACAGCGATGGGATAACAACGAAGCGTAAAAGGAAAGGTTTCTGTAGATGGGTGAGGAAGCTTTTTACACACGGTTGAACCTGTTTATTTTAATCAATTAAACTGACTGATTAAGTAACTGATCAATTTTTTTGAAATAATTGAATCAATAAATTGACCGATTTGATATCAATCGAATTAAATCGACCAATCATGCAAAAAATGATTGAAATACATTTTTATAAAAGCCATGAATCCAATAAAGAACCAACTTCAAGTTACAGTGAAATTTCGTTGTGTTCAGACATGATATCCTTTCACAGAAATAAGTTGTCTCCTTCAAGTCCAAAAGCAGGAAATTTGGCCCGGTTCACTGCTAAAAACTAACTCAACAAATCTTTTTCTTCTTTACAGAAATCTGCTCTTACCATTGACGTAAGCACCATATACATATAAACCACCGAATATCCTGTTTTTATTTAGTACTAGAATGGAACACTGCAACTTCTTTTCAGAAAAAGCAGCCAGAAATAGGCTAGAAAGTGTGTGCATAGTAGTCCACAGATTATATTCAAATCATCGAAGGTGGAGATCAACTTTCCGTAAAGGAATAGGACCGAAAGGAAATTGTAAAATTACTGGAAAGTGTTGGGTACCAGCCTTTCTTTTGTCCTTTGCTTCGTGTGTATCTTTCCTCTATGAACAAAAGGTTGCACGGAATTTGCTATGAAGGTTACAATTACTTTCTTCCAAATGACAGGTAAAGTAAAGCAGGAGCAAAGTTCAAAAAAACTTGCCTACCCTACATTTGGGTATACGTGAACCTGACTCCTGAATTATTGTTCATACTTATTGAAGATATGATCCAACTTCCCTATCTCAAATCTGCTGTGAAAGTTCTTATCAGATATATTTCTTAGGAAATGACATTATTGCACCTGCAATCATGCGGGGTCTCTCTGGCTCTGAAGTCAATTAAATTACTTGAAATATCATCCGCTGCGAGTTTTCTGCTGAATGGACCTGATCAATCATATGTCGTCTAGTCATGTGAAGGCAAGTGCTTAAACTTTAGATATTCAAATGGAGAAATCATATATTATTTCCATTTATTTATTATGAGGACGTGAGCGGTATTAGGTGGCTCTTAGGTGAACCACCATGCTGTCTGGCTTAGATAGACATGCACAATGAGAGCATGCATTATTCAACAGAAACACGCTATACTGACATATGAAAATCAACTGATAGGGCTTGTGTTCCTTCAAGAACCATCCCATTTCCCAATTCCATCACGCGTTATTGTTTCCAAGGTCCCTTTCATCAATGAATTTGAATTCATCAATAGTTCTTCTTCTTAAATTTTTTTTAATTAAGAAATAAATAGTTTCAATTTAATTTTTGATTTTCGTTTCTTATTTTTATAAACATAAAAATCGATAAAAAAAACATATTAATACAACACAGAAATTAAAAAAAATATAATATCTAATACAAAAATATAACAATCACAACAAAAACTCAAAACCTACAACTGAACTAAACATATTATAATAAGTATATATTTCAAAAGATTTTTTTAAGGGGTAAGTTATAAGTCGAATGGGTTATACATTCATATTGCTAAAATTTTTATGATTTTTTTTAAATTTTTGAACGAAGAAGAATAATTGGTATATTGAAAGACTCGTACATCAACACTTAATACTTCACTGAGTTCAAGTGCTTCGAAAGAAAAGGAAATTGATAATGACCACCCATTGTTTAGAACAACAATCTAAATCAAAATTTAGTAATGAACATAATAGAAATTATTTTAATTTTTGGATTTGATTTTCAAATTTTTTAAATACAAAAATTAATAAAGAACATCATAGAAATTGAAAAAAAACTCTAATATAATATAAAAATCAAGACAGACAATACAAAAATCTATAAAAATATACAAAATTTAATACAAAAATATAACATTTACAATTAAAAATTACAACAAAAAATTCAATCAAACACCCCTTTCTTTGCAGCTTCCATTGCCAGAAAAGAACTCTTCCTGCCTTCTGACGGCCTACAATTAACAACAAAAATCAGCCACCAAGAGAACAAAAAATCCTGCTGTGTGTTTCTGAAGTGACAACTGCTGACCACATAACATCATAAACATTATAGTGGTTGTAATTATTCTTCTACAAGTTGGGCGTTTACCAGATCAAATTAATATCTGTTAGGCTTAGGCCACACTATACAAGTTAGTTAGGTACTTTGATTATCGAGGTCATTTCTTAGTCTATGGATCATCGACAATGCAAATCTCGCAAGTGGTGGCTCCAATAACACACTACTCTTTTATTGGGGCGGCAATTACAAGTTTATAGAATTATTATTGAAAAGGGGTACATTTCAATTGGGTTTTTCTTTCACTTTTAGAAACATTTTAAGAAAAAAAAAGTATACTATGTTATGTTATTATTAGAAATGAATAATTCTAATTTTAGTATATCATTTTGTAGTCATCACCATTATCCACGACGATAGATAGACACGGAGCCCATGTCCACGTCGTTTTGCCAATTCTGACAATTATTTCTAGTTAATCAAATATAATAATCAAGACTAATCTAGAGCCAATTCTGTTTTCAATGGTCGGCATTTGATTTTTCTTGTTCTTTATGTTTCTTGTGCAAGCACGAAACTTTTAATTACTGTTATACCGTGGCTGGTCCTCAGCTATGTCACATGTGGAGAATACTATTATATGATTCTAATTAGATGGATTTTTCAATCCAAAAGGCATCTTTGGTTGACAGCTATTTAATTGACTCTTCCACCCATCTTTGATTTATATTCTTTCCTGAGGATGATTTATATTTAACTTTCGAGTAACACGTTAATGGTCAAATAACATAAGCATATCAACAATTTTAAGAACCTTATTGTTGCTTATTTTCCAATAAATGTCAAAACATTACATAAAATAAAAACCCTCAATAAAAATTTATAAAAAAGAAATTGATATTTTTTAATCTTTATACACAACTCATCAAATCAAATTAAAAAAAAAACATTGCATGAGAAAAAAGGTCAATTGAAAAATGTTAGTTTGATGGCGTGAAAATATATAATCAACGAATATTTAGTTGAATTGTGATTTTTTATTTTTATATTTTGTATTGATTATTGTGTTGTATTAATATATTTTTTTTATTAATTTTTATATTTTAAAAAATAAAAAATATAAACAAAAAATATAAACTAAACTAAATATAGCCTAATAATAGATCAACACAACTTTTTGGCCTTTAGAAATAACTGGGAGGAATGAATCATCAAAATTTAAATTCGAATGATTGCAAAATCACATGTGTGGAATTAGTGGGAATCAGTAAAGATGATTATTTTTTATTCATCATTTGTTTCTTCATCTTCAAATTGATTTTACTTGTCCGTTTGAATGGATTTATTTTAGTAAAATTTTTATTAGTAAAATTTGTTTTTGTAAATTTGTTTTAAAAGAGTTTTTTAAGAAAACAATTGATTGTTTAGATGTCATTTAAAAAAGAATTTTTTTCAAAGAGTTTTATGGAGTATATTATTTGGTAACATAAAAATAAAAAATATTTTTGATTTTAACTATATTTTATTTTATAATAAAAATTATATATATATTATTTAAAGTATATTAAACAATATAAAAAGTACAATATATTAATTATTATATAATTTTAAACCATATGAAATA
>JAOXYD010000136.1:22705356-22722243 GCA_028565735.1 Pinacopodium congolense
ATTAAACATATAAAAATAGTCAAATAATATTATATAAATATAATTTAGTTAAAATCATAAATATAAATATCAAAATACAAGGATAAAAGATACTAAAAAATAAGCTTATTAATTGTCATTAATTACTCTTAAATATTTACTTAAAAAAGTCATTTCAAAAGTTTTTTTAAAAAAGTTTTAAATTTAAATTTCTTAAAAAATTATATTTTAATTGACAAAACAGATATATTTATTAAAAAAATACTTTTTAATTCTACAACTAAACACCTATTTTTTAAACCAAAAAAAACTTTTATAATAACAAAAAATACTTGTTAACCTCTCAAAAAAACACTGCAAAAGAAAGAAAGTAAGAAAGGCAACGCAATCAACGGAATACCGATCTTGCAAATAACATAGGCTTGGAGGGGCAAATTTTCAAAGGAAATAAAGAGCAGGAATTCATTATTGCTTTCAAGCGTTATTGGCGCCATCTGGCAGAGTGATATGTATGTGCTGCTCCTCACTACTTATCATTCCTTGTTTCAAAGTTTTGACTCTATTTTTAATTACTAAATGCAAAAAATAAAATAAAATAATTATTAGCCAAACTATTGAATTTAACAAAAACTGTTTTTATCTACACAAAAAAGAATAACTGATTTTTCTAAATGTTTTAGGAGTTACTTAACCTATTTTTTAATATTATCTAATTAAATTATAATAAAAGGATTTCAACAATCACGTGAATATGAAAAAATTAAATCATTTTTTAATTTGAAATATGACCTCGTAACAACTCGCTTGACCGCGCTTATACCTTACAAATTTGTGATAAGAAGTCAAGTAATCATCTTTCGTTTTGAGCTTCACTAATTTACGCAAAAGCCCTAGAGCTAAAAGACTGCCTTTGATTCAAAAAATAAAAAATTGAAATAAAATTTTTAAATATTTATTTATGTTCTCAAATAATTGTAAAAGGGCATTGAGATTTGAGAAATTTGATTAGCTGGAGATATATTAAATATTTGGAAGGAAATAAGACCAAGTCTTAGTTGATGGCGCAAGGGGTGAAAAGTTCCATGTAGAAACTATGGATTTGGCTTCAAGTCTGGCAAACCATGGATGACCCAAGATTAGTCAGCTCCTAACTTCACCAAAAATTGAAATCTTCTTAAGACAATTTACCAAAAAATTAAATCTTAATATTTATATGAAAAGTTTGGAAAAATTTTGTTGAAGTTTAAATTAGAAGAAGAACGTTAAAAAAACAAGTTAGAAAAGTCTATAGGTAAAGAGACAGGGAGAGAGAGATATAAAGGACGAAAGAAAGAAAAAGAATGATAAAGATAAACCATTAACTACGCACCAGTTTCGCCAACGAACCAGCCTTCATTTCAGTGCTCTCCAACCAAACTTTACACACCACCTATCTCTCTGTCTTTCCCTACACTTATTGCTCTTCCTCTTTTATCAGGTAGGAATTTGTTATGGGAAAATAGTAAAACTTTGGAAGAAGTTGAAGTTTTATTTTGAGGTTTTTGTTGTTACTGTTTGTTATATGTGCTGAAATCTTTTGGTGGTTGGATTTGGCTATAGACTATGGCGTCTTGCATGGAAGCTATTGCATTGAAGTCGAGTTTACGGGGAGAACTGTCCAGGGAATTGTCTTCGCAGGCCATTTTTGACGATTTATCGTGTTTGAATGCAACCTCAGGAGCTGTTTTCTCAGCAGAAGATTTTTCTGTTGACTGTTTCTTCGATTTCTCAGAAGGTGAATGTAAAGATGACTTTTTCCGAGAACACGGCACGGAAGAAGAAGAAGAAGAAGAAGACGAAGACGAAGAAGAAGAAAAAGTCTCGATTTCTGACTCTGTTTCCTCTCAAGAACGTTCAGAAGATGATAACAACTCCAACTCTTGTAGCTTTTCTGATTCTCTCTTCACAGACGAACTTCCTGTGCCTGTAAGTTTCTTTCTCATTCGTATCCAGAACCAGGGTTTTAGGTTTTCTCCTTCTTATGAAAGAAATTTTGACAAAAAACCCGAAAAAGTTGCAACCTTGGCTCAAAAACTCTTTTTTCTTTCGAAATGACAGCACACAGAAATTCTTAAAAAACAATATTCAGGACTTTTTTCTTTTGTACCAACTTTTTTTGATTCTCTCTTCCCTGTAAGTTTTAAACCTTAAAAGCTCATGTTTTGTTTTGTTTTGTATTCCACAGGCTGACGATTTAGCGGACCTTGAATGGGTGTCTCAGTTTGTGGACGATTCTTTATCAGAAATACCTGCCTTGTACCCTGTTGGTGAAGACAAAGCACAGAGCTTTGCTAAAACAAGGTTCCAACAAGACCTCAAACCGGCTTTGACAAGAACTCCTTGTCTTTTCCCATTTCGGGTTCCGGTCAAAGCAAGAACAAAACGTTCGAGGCCTACCGGAAGCAGCTGGTCTGGGGGGTCATCGTTGACGGAGTCTTCGTCGTCGTCAACATCGTCGTCTTCTTCAACGCCATTTGTTATCCTCACCAACGCGCTCACCAAAGTTGACATCTCAAATGACGCGGTTGAGCCGCCAGTGAAAAAACAAAAAAAAGGATCGGCGGTTCAAACCGGTCAACTCTCTGGTTCGACCCAATTTCAACGACGTTGCAGTCATTGTCAGGTCCAAAAGACCCCACAGTGGAGAGCCGGACCGTTGGGAGCCAAAACACTTTGCAATGCTTGTGGGGTTCGGTACAAGTCTGGTCGGCTTTTCCCCGAGTATCGACCAGCTTGTAGTCCAACCTTTTCCGGTGACGTTCACTCCAATAGCCACCGGAGAGTTTTGGAAATGAGGAAGAAGAAAGAAATGACTGGGCTGGGATCCGGTTTAAACCAGATGGTTTCAAGTTTTTGAAGGTTTAGAGTCAGAAGTAGGGTGAACCGGGAAATTGAAACCGGGTTAGTAGCTGAAGTATTAGGTCTTAGACTTGTTACGGGTTATACGAGGAGGTTGTATTCTTATTTTAGATGGATCAAGTTTCTAGTTTTTTTTTTTTTTAAATTCTTAAGTTATAATTTTTTAACCTTTTCTATTATTGTAATTGAGATAGGGTGCTGTGATGTAGGGAAGTGGAGTTAAAAACCTATAAGATTTTGCAGTTATGTTCCCGATTGAATTAATGGTTCTTGTATTTTCAATACACTCGTTTCTATCGATCGAAGATGATCTCACAATTTCAATCTCTATTATTTGACTTTAGAAAAAAAAAAAACTTATTGAAGATGGGAAAAGCCGGCAGTGCCAAGTGGGAGGTGGAAAAATAAAGACTGGGTTTATGGGTCGCTGTAGAAATAGGAGGCCTCCAAGTTCCAAAGACCAAAAAAAGTATACACCAAGTCAAAATAATAGAGATTAAACGTCTCAATAATGAACCAAAGCAACAAGAAAAAGACATCAAAGAGTTCTGCTGATGGGCCAATGGCCGCAATTACAAGTGGAGGCTGACTGACCCTCCACCTCACCTCTTTTTGGGACAGATTGATTCGACTTTCTTTCTATGGTTTTCAGGAGTTTGGGCAAAAATATCTTTACCTGTTGCCTTTTTAAAAGACAATTGGCTACCTGCTGCAACTGTGATTAAGAAGAATCCAGGAAACATGTTTCCTTTCAAGTTGGATGCCTGTACTCCATCCCCACGTCTCCTTACAGGTCATATGGTTATCACAAGCCACTGGCTTATCTGTGTGTGTATATATATATATATATATATATGGCCATCTGCCATAAGATGACATCGGAAAACAATTTGGGCTGCCAAAGTTGCATAGTTATCTGTGACTATAAAACATTGAAACATTATTCCAAGTCATACTTCCAATAGAATTACTGTACAGACGTTTCTACGATGCTCAAAATTCCTAAAGCCTAATTATGCAAATAATCACATGCAGCACCTTTTTTGCAATGACCATTTTCATGGAATTTGCACACTCTCTGCCCCTTAAAGGAAGGCCTCGAAGACTCTCCTCCTCTGCCAAATGAGGATTGCCTATTCCATGGTTTACCACCAAGACTAGAATCACCACCCTGAGAACTTCTATCTCTTTGGCTGGACAGTCGGTCTCCACTTTGATTCTTTTCAGTTGCCCACCCACTCAAGTTTCCACTAGGAGTTGCCCAACCAGGATTTACATTTACATTCCCAGAACGTGAGCTTTGACCTGGCGCAACCCAACCCGCATTTACATTAGTCGGTGCTGGCCCTTGACCAGGAGGTGCCCAACCTGGAAAGTTATTCCCAGGTGCTTGCCCATGAATAGGAGCAGTCCAACCCATATTTGCAGATCCAGATCCTTGCCCTTGCCTGGGAGCAGCCCAACCTTGGCTAGCATTTCCAGGCCCCGGCACCTGGCCAGGTGCAACCCAATGATTTAGATTTGCTGGTACGGGCCCACCCCAAGCCACATTGGGATTTCCAGGAACTGGACCCCAGCCAGTGTTTTGATTGTCTGTCCCTTGTCGTGGTGTAGGGCTTTGATTATCTGTTATACTCATGCCCCATGGAATATTCAGTGGAGGAGCCGCAGGCTGAACGTTTGGTGGTCTAGGGGCTGAAGTTTTCCAGGCATCCGATGGCACCAAATTTGAGGTGCCCACAACGGGAGCGGCTGCTTGATTCCCTGGAGTCAAGGATAGCGTAGAATTATGGACAGAGGTTGGGGCATCACCCCGGTTACCATAAGCACTAGGTTGGGTGGGCATAGGGATCGAGTTATTTGGATCTATCTTCTGGGACGAGGGAGTTTCCCATGCTTGAGATCCATTCCCAGGTATAGCGCTCGAAGTATTCATTCCGGAATTTGTAACCAAACCAGACATCCATCCTTGAGACCCAGCAGGAATATTACCGTTCACAGGCTGAACCAAGTTGTGGAGACCTTTCATATCAACAGTTGCACTAACAGAACCACTGGAAATACCAGTTGGAAGCATATGGGCATTGAGTTGTACCCTAGGGGACTCACCAGAAACTGTTGATTGAGAATGCATTTGAGATAAATTTGCATTACCCAAGAGCACACTTGCATCTGGCTTTGGAACTGAATTAATTGTATGAGAGATATTCGTACCATCTACACGCCCACTTATCTTCGTTGCAGATGTCTGTGGAGTTCCATTGTGCAATAATTGGATGTTATCTGACAAAACTACTGCATGATGGTGAAACTCGCTGTCTCCCACAGATAATCGGTTAGTTTCGGAAAGCATCGTAGCAGATTGAGCATGAGTGGGTGACCATTTGCTGTCATAAGCTTGCCCCTTTTTCCCACTGGTAGTCTGTGCCGGTGTAGGAGAAGGAAGATTTGTATCAGAAGCCCACCGATCTGTAGCATTGTTTGGAACATTGAGGGGAGTTGGAGCAACTCGAACCACAGAATTATTGCTTTCAGATTGAGGCTTCAAATTTTCTCCAGTTGCAGAATACAAGGATGATGGATGTAAATTCTGGACCAGTTGGGTCTTCAAGAGACTGTTATCCACAGATGGAGGCTTTTTCTGAATATTTCCGGATAATGCCTCAGTTAGAACTATAGAATCATCTTGCTTCTCTGTAGTTCTCCATATCCTCAAATCAGAAGGGAAATACCCAGTATTACTCCATTTTCGGAGCTGTACCATTGAAAATGGTCCTTGAATTTTCCCAGATGGATCTTTGTAATGCCAAATCTTTTCTGATTCACCAATTTTGGAAATAGATTGAGCTGATCCTGAAGGAGCAGGTGCAGTTGAAATGCTTGGCTTAACCTGCTGAACAGATTCTTGTTTTAGAACTGAATGACCACTGTAAATTTCTGGATTTGGAGAAGTCTTTTGCTTCTCCCAGTTTTCTAGTAGATGCGCTTCTCTTTCCCTCCCTTGATTCTCATTTACAATGTCATCAGTTCCAACTGCATCTTCCACTCTGCTCAGAAAACCCTTATTAGACACGTTTCTGTTTAAATCCCGGTTCATGCTCAAGTAATTCCTTGTTCCAGCCCAAGAATCATTAGTAGTAAAACCCCCTTTTCTTGGAGAAATTGGTTCTTGTCCTCTTACTCCAGCCCAAGAATCATTTGTAGTAAAACCTCCTTTTCTTGGAGAAACTGGTTCTTGTCCTCTTCCTCCAGCCAAGGAATCATTCGCAGTAAAGCCTCCTTTCCTTGGAGAAATTGGCTCTTGTCCTCTCCTGCTAAAACTACTGCCTCTAGGTCTCATGTAATTTTCTGCAACACCAACAGGTAAGATACAGTTGAATGACATGTAATATGAAACAATGAAAAGAACTCAATATGAAACAGGCAAATGATACCTTGTCCCTTGTCATTTTCCCCATCGTCTTCAGATTCATAACTTGGATCCATTTTTGGGTCAGCATGTATTTCTGGAATCTCTTCCAATCTACGGTGGCGCTCCTGAGGAGACTTCAAAAGCTGCAATTTCTCCACACATTCTCTGAGCGTAGACAGAAGTTAAGAACTACTAAAATAGTTGATTAGAATTGCAAGAATTTCTCAGAAATCATATGGCAACTAATAAGTTCCACAATATAAAGAACTCAAACTTGAAATTGACTTCAATTTCGTATCTGAATGATTTTGACCATCTCCAATCTGTCAAATTGTACTGTAAAAACCATCTGCTTTATTATAGGCATACATCAAGGAAGAGCCACACAAGTCTGAGCCTGCAGATGGGGATTTGAAGACAACACAAAACTCATAACAGTGATTCATCTATATATATCTCCCCATCAAGTTCATATTTAACACATACTAGCAAGTGAACAAACTTTGCTCTGATAGAAGTTTCAGACCTCCAAGAAAGAGCTCATACAATGGCAAGATGAATTTAAGCATATCTTTCAAGTCTATCGTCTAATCTAAAGGTTATAATATGCAAGTAGTTTGTTCAAGAGACCAAAAAAGTTGCTAATTTAATCTGCACATGTTAAAAAACTATAAACGTACGAACTGCTGCTATTCCCCTACTTGTGCTCTAATTTGAAAACGGAAAAGAATATCAAGTAATATTAGCTTTCATGGCATGTATCCATGAAGATGCCATGAGTCCAGAACATTAGAACTAAATAATGGTAACTACTCATAACTTCAAAAGGATATTCTTTTCTCCGCCCCAAATCACTAGCTCGATCGCGAAGATGACTGAGACGAGTAATTTCAGTTTCCAATGCCTGCCACATAAAAGAAAATCATTGGATATCAACTCATTTACAAAAAGTAGAGCCTGTTGGAGTGAAGTGCTCCAGAAGTATTCTTTTTATCTTTGTTTTGAAAATTTGCATTACTTCAATAACCAGACAGATTATGCAAACTATCAGTGACATGGGGTTAACATCTAACATTTTCTTCAACTCATCATTCCCAAATTCAGTATGAAATTATCACCCATCGACTAAGGTGGAGTTGCTCAGAGTACACGATATAGTTCTTTGGTGTTATATTACTAAGAAGTTACTAAAAAGTGAAATATCATCCCCCTTATTTATGGTGAAAACTTACATCTTCAACTCTGACAGCCTGAAGTGCCATAGCCTTTTCTTGAATGTCCCCCTACAAGCAGCATGTGATTCAGAACGAAGAAAATACAGTAATTTAACAAAAAATTAAAAAACAAACGCTGCCTCACCACAGTCAAGCGATTAAGAAGTCCACATTTTATGCTTTGACGAAGCCGCTTGCATTCATCCTAGGACATCAAACAAGGAAAGTTAACAAGCAGATCCAGGAAAATGAATGTAACCATTCAAGCCAACAGAATCACCACGTATTACCACTGGTTTGCAAAATCAATGAAGCTAAGCTTTGTCCTCCAACAAAAACCCAAAAGCAAAGCAAAGCAAGCAATCATTCTAATTTCTAGAGAAAGGCATGCTTTAGACAGTAAAGGAAACAATATAATCATCCCATTTTTTCACTCTAAATGAAGAGTTATAAAATTATATCGACCAAAGAAGTCATTTAAAGATATAAAAAAGAGAGATAAAAGAACAAATAAAAGGAAAATTTCTTCACCTCTGTAAAATCTTGATTTGAGATTATATCGATTGTCACCACCTCTGTTTTGCTTAGATTTAATATTTCAAGTTGAAAAATGGTTGTTTTTTTGCCAACTCTGTAGGGCTCAGGAGCTTTGCTTGTACCTGCAAAAAGTATTACAGGGAACTTAACTTACTATTACAAAATTTTTATACTTCCTAGGCACGGCAAATAGTGCACAAGTTAAACATGAGGTTTTACCTACAACTTGCACAAGCCTGTACAAATCTTGCTTTTGGGTACTGCCAGATATTCTTATTCTCACAAAAGCACCTACAACTTTATCATGAAATGTTTCCATATCTTCAATTAGATTCTCCACCAAACTGCGTTTCAAGTAAATTAAACTGATATTATGCATATCAATGGCTGCATAATCATCAAGGTTGGATTGCAGTCCTCTTCCATCACCCTTTTTGCGTGATTTGCGTTTCTTATCCTTAGTTGACTTCACAGAGGTATCATAGTTCCCATCAGTATCCAATTGATTAGCTTCAGTGTCAACAACACTGCCTTGCTGATCATCCACTTGAGAGTCCTCTTTCCAAAGAAAGTGTGACTCAAGAAGCTTTAACATTTCAAAATGGCCCACACGGGGCTTCCCAAACAAACTCTGAAGCCTTGAATCACAAATTATTTGGCTTTTGCGACGAGGATCACGAAGTTTGTTCCTTTTTATGTATTCCAGCAGGAGAGCTTGTACATCAAATTGAGAACAAACTGACTTGTCACCATTCTTCATGTGCATGACGAACTCCAAAAGCCCTTTGGAGGCCCACTGAGTTCTTTCATCAGTTGTTGCCCCTTCAGCTCCATTGCTTGTTCCTGTGTTTGTAGGATGAGAATTCATTCGTTTTTTACCTCTTCTTCTTTTAGGGGCCATCACTTCCGCATTATCAATACTGTCTGATCCTGACCCTTTGTCATTATGAGTGTTATAGTGTTCATCTGGTGAATCTTGCTTACCAATGTTTATGTCAGGTCCTTTCCATGGGTTTTTTGCTTGAGCAATTTCTTCAGAAGTAAGAGAGAGCCTCGCTTTTAGGTCAATCAAATAATCCTTGAAAAGATACTCCCAGCTGCTTTTGTCATCAAAATTTACTTGCCCCTGCCAAAGTACAAAAGGATGAGTAGATCAATCTGAATGAAAGCAAACTTACATAAGTCAAGCTATATAAACAAGAAAAACAGACATAAGTTGGATGTTGGAAAATTAAAAGTAGCAAGGCAAAGTAGATTCACTTCTACAAGTGGAAACTGCAAGCAATAAACCACTAAAAATTATGTCTAAGCCACACAAAGCACAAAGCATCCATTTAGTAAGGGCTTAAGATCTTAACGACTGACTGATATGGGGGAGAAGAATGAAATTGGAAAACAATAGGTAAATTGGAAAAATGAAAGGTACAGGAATGCTCAGCCAATGGAAAAGTAAACTTAACAATCTCACACACATATTCATACTCTATCAACACATGAACATCGTGGATACAAGAAATTTACACCAGAAACATTCCACAGCCCCAGTTAAAATTGCCGTTCATTGACCACAAGTTTATGCAAAACATGCATAAAAAATCTTTTTGTTTTTTTTTAATCTCATAATACTCTTCTCAAAGAATACAATGATTGGAAAAGAAAGTAGAGAATGCTGGAAATCTTGATACTTTTGCGCACTGATCTCTACTACAAAATTTTGGATTTTAATTAGATAGTTAATTCAATATGAAGTGTTACTGCAATTTAAGAAAGTATCCTAGAGGTCCTTGAGTAACAAGTATTTATTGTTCACTTCTGCTGCATGTTGTTTAGAAAATATATGATTAGTGACATATATTTACCCCAACATTTGGCCATCCAACGCCAAATTAGATAATAACCTAAATTTCATCCAAATACTTTTGTATCTTTGTTTTATAGAATTGTAAAGCAAAGAAACTTATAATTTGTTCATAATAGCCTTTGAGAATGAGAGCCTGCAAAATAGTAAAAGCCACATTAGTATGGAAACATAGAGTAGGCAACATACCATCTCGTTTCCTTGCTCATTCCCTTCAATCAACATAACAGTTTTCATGCATGTCTCACAGAAGCCTTTGTTACCTCTCACACAAAAAATAACAGCATCTTTGATGCACCCCTTGCACAAGGAAAATGTACATGTATAACACATGTAATAGGCATTCTTCTCACAGCTGCTGCACAGGTGCCAACCTAAGTATAGAAAAAAAATGACCATGTTCGCATTAGATCAGTTACAAAGTAAGTAGCAAAGATGTAACAAAGGTTGTGACAATTGTAAAACAATAGATTCAAAGAAAAAGAATGACACCTGAAGACACAAAAAGCAAAACATGTCATGCATAAAAGACAACCACCACAACACTTTAACTAGTAAGTCATCAAGAACGTTTACAAGGAAAAACATGAAACACTTTTAAGTATCATTGTTCTATCTTCCTATGCAATGACCACAAAACAAAAGCATAGAGCCAATCACCTCTACCCCCAAAACAAAAAGGCATCTTGGACTCTTTATTATATTCTCTCTTTTCGTTAACGGTTCAAAATTTGTTATCATTCTCGTCCACAATATTCTTTCACAACTGTATTAGGAAAAGTCTTTCCAGAAAAGTGCTCAAGTAATAAGGTTCAACAGAGAAGGGTAATGTTGCAAGGCATTACTAAAAAAACCATCCAACTACACCTAGGCCAAGAAAAAAAAAACTATATAGTCAGACACATTTAAAAGTTCCTGAAGCTAGAAGTCAGGGTTCAACCAATGTCACAAAAAGTCAGAGTTCAGCCAATGTCACAAAATGCACTTCTGTGAATGGACCACAATCCATTGGAATATGCATACACATTAACTATATTTTTGAATTTAATGACTTGGATTCCCATCAGAGAGTCTTTTTCATTTGCACATTAAAAAAAAAAAAAACTGAGTGCATATCTTTCACTTTCTGGACGAAGAAAGGCAGTCAATCAGAAGAGCAATTGGCATTAGCAACCACACCCAAAATGCGACAGACAACTAGTTTATCTTTAACTGGATACCACCTCAATTTTCATCTATCCAGATTATAAATGAAAGTTGTCCCTAAAATCAACAGAAACAAGCTAACTATAAACAGTAGTCTGAGCAAACCCACCATAGGCTTTACAGAAGTATGGTAATTCATAAAGCCAGTGAATTTAAAATTATTAACAATCAGAAAGGATGGAACAGAGGTTAGACATAATGCATATAACTACTCTAAGGGATAAAAGTTACACAATATCTTGAACTTAGAAATCTCTAGCAGCTTAGAAGTAAACTCAGGTCACTAATTTAGTCAAACATTGTCTATTTCTCACTTCAAAATTATCTCTTTTACTGAACTTGTGTTTATCAAGACCCCGCATTATTTATTTTTCAGTTAAATGGCCTTTATTGACTTTTCATTATTGTGGTAAAGATGACTCTGACTTCAGGATGGGAAAGGGTGAAGGTGTAAGAACCTTCTTCAATCCAAAAGGGTGCTTGCAGCATAATCAAGTCAAAACCCAAAAACAAATTGATCAAAGCATGCGACAAAACCTTGCTGCCTTTTGTTTTTTCTTCACAAAAAATAAAAAATATACAAGAAAAACAACTGATGTTCAAGCAGAGTGTACAACTCTTGGCATAATCCACTGCTATAATCTTGATCCTTAAATCATATCCAGTAAGCACAGAGTCCAAGTACAATCATTAACATGACCTCATAACCATGCCTAGAAGCCAATATTATGATTGCCTTCATGTCCTTCAAACTTCATGGCTTCTTCTTCAAGCACCGAAAGTTGATGACTTACTAATAGAGACTTTTTCTGTCTCTATTTTAATGCATACATGGTTACTACAAGTCACTGCCGTTGGGACTTCAAAAAGTTTATGGAATGAAATTGTTAGATGAAATGTTACATTTGACATGAGGCACAATAACCCAACATGGTGAGCTTGCAAAATTAAACAGTAGGTAAGAGCATCCTGTCCCTTTGCACAAGTCCACTCCTGCAAGATTTGCTGTTGTGGACATGAACCCTTTTGTCAAAACAAGAAAAGGCAACAACTTCAACAGTTTACAAGAAATGATGAAATACTTTAGATGACAAAGGAATTGGGATTCAATAAGTTCTCAAGGTTCCAATCAGCAATCTTTTTGTTGAATTTCTTCTTTGAAATAATCAAAGAAAATTATTAGTAGCTAATGTAAAAAATTATAAGATTTACTACCATTGGTACAACTCCCACAAAATATCACTGTCACACCAACTCATTTCATGCCTCCAAAGAAAACAAGAAAATGTTTATGAAACCTAGCACATAAATTGGCAATTCATCATGTGAAACTTCAATGCTCATGCATTCTCCACTAGAAAACGATTTTGCGAGTCTAGTGGAGTCTCAATAATCCCAAGGGACATATAAAAAGACTAGCACTGGGGTCCAAACCTAACAGCATAACCTCATACCATTACAAATAACAAGCTAAATGTTCCATCAACAGTGAGATCCAGAAATTGTAAAAAGAAATGGGAAGTTTTAGAAGCCAAAAAAACAAAAAATGCAAGAAAAAAAACTTACCACAATTCCATTTCCCCTTAGATTGAAAGAATGCATCATCTCGATTAACACAAGCAGGATGATATGCCTTAGGGCATCCCCTGTAAAGATTGTTAACCCGTCAAGAAAAATATTGAAAGAATGACAGTATGAACAACCATACAGAATACAGAATGAGACTAATTCATTAAGCAAAGAAACTAATTGCTGTTTTACCTGCGGTCACAGAGAACAAGAGAACCTCCATCAAAGCAAATGAAACAGACATCCTCCCCAGACTTTCTCCTTGAAGGGACTTTAGTAGGATTTTTAGCACTTTTTCCTCTTTTCCTCTTCCTGCCAGCACTTTGACCTATTTCCTCTGCTTCCTCTTCTGCCCCCTCAGTTCCCTCAGCCATTTCTGTCTCCTCATCTTCATTTCCTTTCCCCGTTTCTTCTTGCACTTCCATCTCTTCTCCCATAGGATCCAACTCCATCCCCTCATCCTTATCCGTTTCCATCTTGTTACCGTCCTCCTCTACTCCTCTTCCAATTTCAATCATTTCAGCCTGCCCCGCTGCATATCCTGCATCTCCAGCACCTTCCTTCATCCCCTCCAAGGCCTCTACACTCTGTGGATTAGTATCGACTTCAGATTGCTCTGCCACCTCCAATGCACCAGCCATTTCCTTACTCTGCATTTTTTCCTCTTTCACTTGCCTCTTTATATTACCTTCCCCATCATAATCAATATCCACCACACTCGTTTTCTCAGCAGTTCCCACCACATCTGCAATCACTGTCCCCTCCGTTTCCTTCATAACCTCTGCCTTCTGTCCCACTCTGGAGCCCTCCCCCATTTCAAGATCCCCATACTTCATTTCCTCTGTTGCACCAGACACTTCTGCCCCCATTGCAAACTGCATCTCCTTTTCATCTTCGGGATCTTCCTCATTTATTCCTCCTACTGTTTCCTCTATTGAACATGACGCCTCTGCAACCACTCCCACCCACGTCTCTTTTCCCCCTTTGGGATCTTCCTCCTCTATCCTTCCTGTTTCCTCTATTGCATGAGACACTTCTGCCACAATTGCCTGCGTCGACTTTTCCTCTTTGAGATCTTCCTCTACTCCTCCTGTTTTCCCTATTTCTCGAGGCACTTCTGCCACCATTGCAGCCCGAGTCTCCTCTTCCGCTTTGGGGCATTCTTGCACTATTCCTACTGTTACCTC
This sequence comes from Pinacopodium congolense, assembly GCA_028565735.1. NCBI lineage: Eukaryota > Viridiplantae > Streptophyta > Magnoliopsida > Malpighiales > Erythroxylaceae > Pinacopodium > Pinacopodium congolense. The sequence continues at coordinate 22,719,217 of JAOXYD010000136.1, forward strand.
TGTTGCACCAGGCATCTCTGCCACCATTGTGTCCCGTGTTTTCTCTTCCTCATTGGGATCTTCCTCCTCTATTCGTCCTGTCTCGCCTACTGCACCGAATACTTCTGCCACCATTGAGACCCGCGTCTCATCTTCCATTTTGGGTGCTTCCTCCTCCAATCCTACTGTTTCGTTTGTTGTACCAGACACCTCTGCCATCATTGTGCTCCGTGCTTCTTCTTCCTCTACAGGATGTTCCTCCTCTATTCCTACTCTCGTTTCAGCTACCTCTGCCTCCACTGCCTTCATCTGAAGTCCCTCTCCAATGCCATCACCTTCCTCCTTTCTATTCCCATTTCCATCCGCTACCAATGCTTTCACTCTCGTCCCAATTTCCTCTCCCATGCATGCTTCCTCCATTTCCTCACCGACATTCGGTTTCTCCGAAACACCCACTTCACCAATCCTCACCACATCCTCACTCACCTCTCCTCCATCGCCTCCCGATACAACGTCTGCAACAACTGCCGTCTCCGTCTCACTCTCTTCGTTCACAACCGTTTCACTGACTTCGGCTTTCAAATTCCCTTGTTTAATACCAATTAACCGGTTACTCTCTTCATCTGTAGCAAATTCATCTCGTCCTGTCTCAGCCGTCGGCGATTGAGACGACTCGCCGCCGCATACACCAACTCGCAACTCACCCGAACCCTCGCCGGCAACCACTCCGAGCTTCCCATGAAATGGTGGTGATTGCTCAGAGTTGCCGACGATGGCAACTGTTCCCGATTCATGCGACTCGGACACAGGTTTCGAGTTCTCATCTTCTTCGGGTTCTATTACGGTTCGGGATTGAGGATCGACAGCGTTCCAGTTCTCATCTTCTTCGGCATCCATTAGGCAAATGAAGTGATAATCAAGAAAACCCTAACAAAATTAGGGTTTAGAGGAATTTGGGGGGAGAACTACTGTGTTCGATGACACACGTAAACTCTGTTACTTACGGTTGTTTTCTTTAACGAAGAAAATGGGAAAGAGACAGAGAGGCAGTAAACAAGGGATTGGGAATTTGGGATTGTTGTGCATTATCTGTAACTTGTATATTTTTACCATTTTATGGGCCTAACTGATTGGGCTTTCTCAACTATGTGGACCTTTATTTGGGCTCTTCATTTTACCTATCAAGATTCTTATTTGTCTATGGTCTTGGTCTTCAATTCATCTCTTTCTGCCTAAATTGGCACTCTAAGACTCTGACGTTTGCGCTTAAACTTCATGTTTTACCAAATGGAACAATCTTAGAATGTGATCTAGACCCAAAATTCAACTTGATTTAGAGTGTGACTCACACACTTTTTGTGTGTGTGTAAGGAACCATACGTCGTTCTGGTAAAAAGTTTACCTATTTACCTTCAATATTCAGTCAAAATTCTGCAAATAGTTACCTTTCTATTAAAAGCCCGCCATCAAGAGTCACTTTACTCTAGGGTAAACTCCCAAGTCATTCGTCTCCTTGCGACAATTTCCCCCGTACGACTCAATAATTAAACACTACAACAGTTCAATCGTTTCACAATTTGAATCTATACTTCCATTATTGTCGTTCATGAAAACCAAGGTCTTAAAATCAATGTATTTGGTTTTATATTGTATTGGTCAAAAAATGGTACAAAACTATTAAAATCGATACCAGATTCAAATACCAGTTGGTACTGGAAAAAAAATTTTAATTTTTAAAAAAATTTTTAATAAAAAATTTTGTATTTTGGTCTTTTTTAATATTAAAGTTAAGTTAAAAATTACATAATATAATACATTTATAGATTATTTTATAAATTTTATAAATTTTATAAATTAATTTATAATTTTAAATAATTATCTAAAATGATACCGGTATTAACTAGTATCGGTACAGTACCGTTTTCAAAACTAATCCAGTACCAGTACCGATACGATATTTAATACACTGCTTAAAATCATCTCCAGCAGTTAACATTGCAATGGCTTCTTATATCCATAAATGATCATATCCTACTCAGCATCCATTGTATAGATTTTGATGAGTTATAAATGTTAGATTCAACGCAAATTTTGCTGGACAATTTAGAATCAACTATGAACTTATATAAACAAAGGTCATATAGAATATATTTATCTTACTCTTCGTTTTTCTTTGAATAATCTAATAGGTGTTTGAAAAAAATCCTCTTGACTACTGAATAAATTCTTGAAGCTTTTGATTGACATATACATAGGTGGATGGATAGAAATAACTTTAAGAAGGTTTCGTAGAAATCTTAGTTGGTTAAAGAATTTAAATACTTACAAAAAAAATTATTTTACTAGGTGTAGGAGCCTAAAAATTATTTATAATAATCTTATTGGATCTTTTTTATACCATGTTAATAAAGCTTAATTTTTTCGGTAGACCCAGCCTACTTAATTAGATTATTAATGGGCCTCTTTATTATCTTTATAACAGACAGAATTTAATTCTCTTGACTTTAATTTGAAATTTTGACAACTAATAAATGTCTAATAAGAAAATTTCCAACATTCTCTCTATTAGACAAATATTAATTATTGTCTACGTAATAAAGAAGAGTCAATATCTCTAAACCCCCTCAATTATTAACAATTATCAAATACTTTTTGTATTTTTAAATATATCCAAGACCTCTCTGTATTTTAATAAAATTATCAAATACCCCCTAAAACTATTTAGGGCTGACTGGACACTAATGTGGTGGCTGATGTGACGGGTTTACCATGCTAACGTGGCAGTAGTGACGGTGCATATGTGCTGACGTAGCGAGTGACATGGTTGCTGACTTGGCAGTTACTGTACAGGAGGGTGTTTAATAAAAATGAAAAATACATGGGGACATTTGATAAAAAATGAAAAATACAGGGAGTTTTTTGAAAAAAATGAAAAATACAGGGGGTGTTTTAAAAAATGAAAAATACAGTAATTTTTTGAAAAAAATTAAAATTATTAAGATAAAATTTTTATAATTAAGAATAATTAAAATAACCATTTCAATGAGA
>JAOXYD010000136.1:22722343-22734614 GCA_028565735.1 Pinacopodium congolense
TCGGGTTCATATGAAATCGGGTTCGGGTTGGGTTCAGGTCGGGTGCAAGTCGGGTTCGGGTCGTTGACTTTTTTGGTCAATTCGGATCAGGTCGGGTATGGTCCAGGTCAGACAGATCGAGTTATCGGGTCGGGTCAATTTTTGACATCCTAGGCAAAATCAATCTTTTTTCAATTGTAAAAAAAAATATCCCTTTTCAAAATGTTAACATTGAAGTTGACATAAGTATTCCAAACCATAAATGCCAGATAGTGATATTTCGACAGTTTATGGAGTTTGATGTGAATTTTCACTTCCATAACAGTCTTGTCTATGCCACTCTCCTAACCAGTGGCAACCAAGAACAGAGTGTATCAGTTATCTGTTGCAAGGTAGAGTAACCCATTCATTGATCTCAGTTTCACCGTCACTTTTATTGCAGAGGGGACCCATGAATAAAAGAGGGAAAAAAACCTCCACTTTAGCTATAGCCAAGCCAAGTATTGGTCACTCACTAACATGTGAAACTATCTGACACAACCTCAGCCAGTGTCGGCGCTTACACGCACTCCATCCCACTCTCTTACTTTTCTCTCGTGACACTTACCTAAACACACCAAATGCAAAACCTTTAAAACACCACAACATACGTACACACACACACAACCGAACTGAAAGAGAGCACGAAGATAAAATCTTTTAACAAACCCATGAAGCTCTCTCAACTCTCTTCTCTTGTTCTTGTCATTTCACTACTTGTTTCCCACCTTCCACTGTTTCTATCAAGCTATCATGACTACAACGACGCATTGTCCAAGTCAATTCTCTTCTTTGAGGGCCAACGGTCTGGTTACCTGCCGCAAGATCAACGTATAACTTGGCGAGCCAATTCAGGCTTGAGTGATGGGTGGACTTATAACACAGACCTCACTGGTGGGTACTACGACGCTGGTGACAATGTCAAATTTGGCTTCCCAATGGCATTTACAACTACAATGTTGGCATGGAGTGTGATAGAGTTCGGTGATTTGATGCCACCGAGTGAGCTGAGAAACACCCTCGTGGCCACTCGTTGGGCAACCGACTACTTGCTCAAAACTGTTTCACAACCGAACCGTATTTTTGTGCAGGTAAGTAGAGCACTAAAAGTTTCCTTTACTTGGTCTGAGTTAGTTGAGTTGTTGTGGGGTTGGTGACTGCGCGGGCTAGGTTTAGTTTTATTGTGGTTTAACTGGTGAAATGTCTGTTTTCTGGACTTGGGTGGTTCACACTTCGTGGACAAAACTCTCGTGGATTGACCCTTGTGGTCTAGATAAGTCATCGAGTTGGTTTCGACGAAATCGAGAAATTACTTGTCTCGAAATGTGTGCTTGTCTCTTCCTTTTATGGGCAAAGTGAGATGGGATTCACGGATCCGAATCCTATAGATATGGAGTTGGTATAAACTCAAATTTCCACTTTCATTATTTTAACACCGTTTGACGGTGTTGGATTGTCCAGTAATGAATAAAATGAAGCCGTTTTAAATCAGAAGACTCGCACTGTCGGCCTTTTCTCTTCTTCTTTTTTCACCTTTCTAGCAAGAACCACCTCTAAAACTCATCACTCTCAGCGGCATTGAAATTGTATTTGCCTGCTCTGAGTTCTAGTAAACTAGTTTTACATTATAGATTTGGACCACTGCATTAAAATGGTTGGTGATCCTTGATGAAGAACTTCAGCGTATTTTAGAGTTGTGTATTGATAATGGATTGTAAGAAACATACAATTTTACTTCTTGGTTACTATTGTTGACTGACCCTTGTCTCTTTATGATTTCTTTTTTCCTTCATTCAGTGAACTTATACAAAATCTTGACTAATTCAACCATTCAACTGGCATTTTCCTGTAATGCTCTAGCCTTGAATTGGATTGATGTTGATATATGCATCCTGAGAGCTCAAACTGCATGTTACTTCCTTTTGATTAATGCACGTCTAACTGAATGTCTGCAAGGACATTAAAGGACTGTGCCCTTTGACAGTTACTAGATGTTTATTTACCAATTTGTAATGTAAGTTGTGTGAGTGAATACTACGTTACAGGTGGGGGATCCAAATGCAGACCATAGTTGTTGGGAAAGACCAGAAGACATGGATACTCCCAGGACTGTTTATGCTGTTGATGCTCCAAACCCAGCGTCAGATGTTGCCGGCGAGACTGCAGCTGCTTTGGCAGCTTCTTCCATGGCGTTCCGATCATCTGACCCAGGATATGCTGACACATTGTTGAAAAGTGCCATCAAAGCCTTTCAATTCGCTGACAATTACAGAGGAGCTTACAGTGACAACTCCAATATCAGAGATGGTGTCTGCCCATTTTACTGTGATTTTGATGGGTATCAAGTAAGTAGACACAGTTCATGAACATTTTATTATAGATGATAATTTTTCCACATCAATCTATGTATAATAGGGTCCAGCATGAGGGCTGACTCTTAAGGAGAAGTCGTTATTCATGAACTTGTTTCACATGCGGCTTATCTTCCAGTCAATTTGTTTAAGAAGTTTCAAGTCATGTTAGAAACCTGGTTTGAACTAATTCTCTTTCCAAATGATTTTTTTCAGGATGAGCTGCTATGGGGAGCTGCATGGCTTCGGAAAGCATCTTATGATGATAATTACCTTAGCTACATCCAAAACAATGGGAAAACTCTTGGTGCTGATGATAACATTAATGAATTTGGTTGGGACAACAAGCATGCTGGCCTCAACGTCCTTGTCTCCAAGGTCTCTGCCAACTTTTTATTTTCTTAACTAAAAAAGCGTAAAGAATGCCATAATACATCAACCTTTTTAAGGCATTATTAAGTATTGCGAAATGACTGTCAGTAATTATACATGACTTTGTCCTAATTAAGGTTCTAGTGTTGGTAGGAAGTCCTGGAAGGAAACATGTACACACTCCAGTCCTACAGAGCATCAGCAGATAGCTTCATGTGCACTCTTATCCCTGAATCCTCCTCCTCTCACATTGAGTACACTCCTGGTGGCCTCATTTACAGGCCAGGAGGCAGCAACCTTCAGCATGCAACAACAATCTCGTTTCTCCTACTTGTTTATGCAAAATACCTTGAGTCAACATCTCAATCTGTCAATTGTGGAAACGTTAAAGTCAGTCCTTATTTGCTTCGAAAACAGGCCAAGAGTCAAGTCGATTACATTTTAGGGGATAATCCTAAGGGATTATCATACATGGTTGGTTATAGTAACAATTATCCTCAACGAATTCACCATCGTGGCTCATCGTTGCCTTCCATTAAAGATCATCCTGAATTTATCGCCTGCAAAGAGGGGTCAATTTACTTTAATTCCACTAATCCAAATTCTAATGTTCTTGCTGGGGCTATTGTGGGTGGCCCTGGTGAAGATGATTCTTATGATGATGATCGTGCAGACTTTAAGAAGTCTGAGCCAACGACCTATATTAATGCACCATTTGTGGGGGTGCTGGCTTATTTTGCAGCAAATCCCAACTTCAGCTGAAGCCAACATAGTTCACTTTTGTACATAAAGCCAATTCTTCATATTGGCATTTCAAAGTAGCAATTATGTCTCTCATCTTGGCGACAGCAAAGAGGGTAGAGGGTTCTTAGGTGCCGAACTCATTATGGCTTTTCAGAAATTGAAGATGAGAAGCTAAAGTCACTGATGTAAAGGTTCCATGTTGGTTTCAAGATTGATAGAAGGAAAAGAAAATTTTTTATTTGCTTATTTCAACTTGCAGTCTCCCTCCATGCTCGTGATCAAACTGCCATGAAAGAGACATAATTGAACATTAACAGAATAATTATTGCAGAGCTATACTGGGTGAGTCTGAATTCACTTAAGCCACCGATCAGGTAGGACAGACGGTGATACCCGTAATTAATGTTCTGCCGCATAAAATTGAATAGAGCAAATAGAGTTGATAAAGTGAAAGTTTTTCTCTTCTGAAATGGCTGGCCGGTGTCCAGTGCAAGTAATTTCAGTCGACTAATGTGAACTTGATAAACACTAACATAATACATGACAACATTTAATTAATCTGCTTAAGAATCCTATGAAACACATCACCAGAAAGTCACATTCCATTATGCACTAATCATTGTTAACTTCTCTTGTTAGTTCGACAAATCAAAAGCGTCACTGCAATGTGACGTATGCTGCGGCTGAGCATGCCATGTCTCCCATAAAGATCAAAAAGTTTGACAAAAAGGGTCACTTGATCGAAACTCACGCCAGGAAAGGGGCAGTACCACCTAATCGAGATAGGTCAAGTATCATTACACGACAAGATTCTGATAGCAAACCAACGAGTAGTTTTCTGCTAATTGAACGGTTAGACTACAATAAACTTTAGGCACCAACCACCATATTAAGTTCAGCTGTGGGTTGAAACCAACCAACCTGCCCTCTATCTGCCGTATTAACTTGTTTCATGAGCTCCCGCACACCTTAGACCCGTATGCTACGGTTACTCCTGCCATTCTCATTATTAGCTAACTCTGGTAGTTTCACATAAATAATGGCCAGATGACCCCACCGGCTTTACAAACAAGGGGTGATGATGTTGAAGTTGAAAGAAAATGTCTACACTTTATACGTACTCTTTTCTCAAGATGAGTAGTTTTCCATGCAAGACATGTCCTAGTTAAGGGACAGGATGGAGGTTGCTGATGTAAGCTATAATGGTGGCTTGATACTGACTGGACAGGATGCCATTTGTCACTTCGTGGTGTTTGATGAAAATGTGGGATGGTCTGATCTAGGCTTAAAACGGGCCTAAATGTTATGTTTCATGAGTTTCACCTAATATGATGAAGGAAACCAGGATGGATTCGGACTCAGCTTTACGAATCTGGTCCACCTGCCAACATAGAGAACATGGGCTGAGTCCACAGTGTATATACATTGAGTTGATCAACATTTTCATTTTTTGATTTGTTATTAGTTATTTAATCACGGTCAACAATCCGTTGTAGTCTAGTCGGTTAGGATATTCGGCTCTCACCCGAAAGACCCGGGTTCGATTCCCGGCAACGGAATGACGTTTTTATTTTTCTTTCGCCATCGGCAATTTGAACTTTGTGTATCTGATTTACAGGTCTCGGGTCAAAACTCAAAATAGAGATTTTGTAACTCTACTCACTTGATTGGAATGATTCTGAAGACTCAGTACTTGATGTAGCTTTTACAACAAATGTCAATCAAATGAAACCTTCAATTGGGGATATCTTTAGGATCTTAAACTTGGCGTTCTTGCAGAAGACAATGTGCTTATTAAACTGTTGAAGAAGGCACCTGCAAGTTCAGTGGTGGGGGAAGAGTTGAAAGAAGATTCAGTTCACAATTTAGTAAGTGGAGGAACTACTGAGTCCTGACATTCAAACGGATTGTTCACCACAAAATCAACTAAGGAACTGTTTCTTAAAGTTGATATTAAAGTTGTTTTCTCATTATTTTAAGGTTGATATCGAATTTGTGCTAAAAAATCTTCTGCGCTTCCCATGAATGCAATGATCTTGGACAAAATAGACTATTTAGAAGCAGACAATGACTAAAAAGGTAAAAACACACAATTTCTAATAGAATTTGAGCAAAGCAAAAACTACGGTCCCTAAAGTTGTCGTGGGTCCTTCAAATGAAGCCACCTATGATATGTAGACCACCAAAGCCACCAAAATTCTTGAGCATCACATTCTGTCAAGCTATCTACCGCCCAGAAATGTTTAAAAATCCTGGAACTAAACGAGGACCGTTAACTGAAAAATCAAACCCAAGAGAGATTAGAGCCTCATGTTTTACTTGTCTGAAGGAATCTCCCAAAATACATTCAACGGAGAGAATTGTGATTCATCCGTCACTACCTCCTGACAGTAGTAGAAAGAAAAGATCCAAGCTTTGTGACCCCATTATTCCATTTTATTTGACGGTGAGAATACAACCATCCATTTCAACCACGAACCAAACTATCCAAGTGGGCCATGCTATCATCCACATGGAAGAACCATATTGGCTAGCTCACGATAGCCTCAAATGTGACATCTTTTGATAACCACCATGTCCTGATACAAATAATACGGAGATTGCACGCTGACATGTGGTGAAGAGGCTCGAGACGGGAAGGGGAGATAAGATTATAACCTATTCTAGTGAACCTTTTCCGCATATTTTGCGTTGTACTGTTAGCTTCCGAAACTAAAGAAAGAGAAAAGGAAAGAATGGCTTCAGCTTCACTTCTCAAGTCTTCACCAGTCCTTGACAAGTCTGACTGGGTTAAGGGTCAGACCCTCCGTCCGGCCTCCGCCTCGATTTTCAGGTGCATCACCACCGCCCCATCTGCTCTCACCGTTCGTGCTGGTTCCTACGCCGATGAGCTTGTCAAGACCGCGGTACGTCCTCAATTTACTCTTTAAATTATGCACTCCAACTTGAAGTTGGAACAAGAGTTGTCAGCATAATACGACATGCAAAACAAAAACGTGGTCCATCCTCTGACTCGTGAAGTAAGAAGCGGAACTCTGCAGCATCCTATTCTATGAAATATTTGGAGTCGAACTATAGATGCCAATAGTAGCTCATTGTCAGTCAGTACCACAAAGTTACCTCGCTTCAGACTATAATCATTTGTGCTTAGACTCATTATACTGGAACGGCAGACTAAATTTCTACGGGTGCAAACAAATTTATTGGTGCAACCTTAAACCACGAATAGTATATCATATCGAGATGTGGACTGTACTAGAAGTGAGATGTAGGGCATATGGTTCTTGTGCATGAATTAGAGCACAAATCTCTCTTGCTAAACTGAATTGTTAAGACTACAATTACAGACTGGCTATGCCAACACCGATTTGTAAAATTGAATTAGTGATCGAAGTACGATGAAATATGTAGTACACATAATAAGATGTTCATCTTTATTGTGCAGAAAACTGTTGCATCACCTGGCCGAGGTATCTTGGCCATGGATGAGTCCAATGCTACCTGTGGAAAGCGTCTTGCCTCAATCGGACTAGAGAACACAGAGGCTAACCGCCAGGCTTATCGTACCCTTCTTGTGTCCGCCCCTGGTCTTGGACAGTACATCTCCGGTGCCATCCTCTTCGAGGAGACCCTCTACCAATCCACCACTGATGGCAAGAAGATGGTCGATGTTCTTATTGAGCAAAACATAGTCCCCGGTATCAAAGTCGACAAGGTAAAATGCGCCATCCATATATGAGCAGAATTAAGTACTTGAGCTGAATGTAATTTTCCACATGTGATTTGAACAATGAGAGCAGGGTTTGGTGCCTCTAGCCGGTTCCAATGACGAGTCCTGGTGCCAAGGTCTTGATGGTCTCGCCTCTCGCTCCGCTGCTTACTATCAACAGGGTGCTCGCTTCGCCAAATGGTATAATACATATTGTAACTGCATCTTGCATAAAGATTTTGTGCACATTATGCCTATTAGCTACTAGTCGAGCATATATTAAGTACAAGTTCCTGCAATTGATCAGGCGCACAGTTGTGAGCATCCCCAATGGTCCATCTGCCTTGGCAGTTAAGGAAGCTGCCTGGGGCCTTGCTCGCTATGCAGCCATTTCACAAGTACAAATCTTACTTTTGTCTGTTTTTGTGCCTTTATATTTTCATAACTGATCTATGTATATGTCTGTTCGAAAAGATAAAATCTTGCACTGCATGGATTCTGTAGGACAACGGTTTAGTTCCAATCGTAGAGCCTGAAATCTTGCTTGATGGTGAACACGGCATTGACAGAACCTTCGAAGTAGCACAGAAGGTTTGGGCTGAGGTGTTCTACTACTTGGCTGAGAACAATGTCATGTTTGAGGGTATTCTCCTCAAGCCAAGCATGGTTACTCCTGGAGCTGAATGCAAGGAGAAGGCAACCCCTGAAAAGGTTGCCGAGTACACCCTCAACCTCCTCAAGAGAAGAATCCCACCCGCTGTCCCTGGAATTATGGCAAGTTCTATTTGACTTTAGTTTAAGTTTACTTGTAAGAACTCTAAGAACATTACTGATCGAATTGGCGGGGATAGGCTAACTGTGAAACTATCTTTGGAGCAGTTTTTGTCTGGTGGACAATCTGAGGTCGAAGCAACCCTCAACCTCAATGCCATGAACCAAGCTCCAAACCCATGGCACGTTTCATTCTCATATGCCAGAGCTCTCCAGAACACTTGCCTGAAGACATGGGGAGGCAGGGCAGAAAATGTGAAGGCGGCTCAGGAGACACTACTTGTTCGTGCTAGAGCCAACTCACTCGCTCAGCTTGGGAAATACACCGGTGAAGGTGAGTCAGAAGAGGCCAAAAAAGGAATGTTCGTCAAGGGCTATGTGTACTAAGTTGTCGAAGCAAAAAGCTGTAGATCCAGCAGATACAAGGAGGGTCCAATGCACTCTTGATGTGTTTAATGCTTTATAGCCTGGAAACTATTTTTGTTCTTTGGTTACATCTGCTTAGCCACTTAATGAACCTCCTGCGGATGAGACTCGTTAGTCTGTACTTAAATATGATACATTATACTCCATCAGCGTGATGTTATACTGGACTTACCTTCTTTGGGAGTAGCTCTTAGAGTTCTTATAATCGCTCATTTGAAGACACTCTTACCTTCTTTGAAAGTGGCTCTTAGAATTCTTATAATGGTTCATTGAAGACACTCTTTTCTTAGTACTGAACGAAAGTTCAATCAACAGTTGTAACCACTTCTCGGAACTTCCGAATTTTAACTACAAATGGTGACAAACATCAACCAAAAACTGCAAGGAACACATTTTGTTCTTTAGAAGTGAACTCCATTAAAGCTTTGGTATTGTATTAACCACTTCATGATGGGTAGGCGAACTTACAAAATGCGATCACCACAAAGTGACGCAGAGAACGTTAGGATAACAGTTTACGGGTACAACAACCTATGCAACGTTTGTATGCCTGAATCCGATCAGAATTTGAATTTTAGGTCATTTTTTTTAGGCTTGAGATTTTGAGTTAAATTCACGTCAAACTTTCGAATTCAAAACCCAAAATTTTTTAAATTTAAACTCAAATCTAGCTGAAAACCAATCAATTCAAACTTCATCTATTAGACTAAAAGCCAAAAGGCCAACTCTACAAGGCACTAAAGTTGTACAAACATCATTATGAATGCCAATAACAAATTTGAAGTCGTCCTTCCAACGTGTAGGGTCATAATTGCTCAAAAGAAAAAAGATACTTTGTAACAGACTAGCTTACATTACGAAGTAGATTGGAGTGACTGAAGTGGTTTCAACATTTGCTTGGTATATGGAAAAGGAGAAGATAATGTACTTCCCCCATGGACGAGAGTAGGGCCGGTGGGGCATCCAAGAAATTCCTGGTGCTAAACTACTAGCTTGTACATAAAAACTGGTATTCGGTCTAGGAATATGGAGCCAGAAATCACATCTTTGATTAGTAAATTCAAGAAACAACTTTCTGAGTAAAGGATTGTAAGTTACTTCTTCTTAGAGATAGAAATTATCTGAGTCACTGTGTAGTATCTTTCTAATAAATCTGTGAGCATATCTCATGTTTATCTTTGTTTCCTGCCAAATATGGCTTTATTATAGCTTTAGCTACAAATGTCTGCATATGTATTATAGTTATAGCTACAAATGTCAATGCACCATATTTTCATTTGTCTTTAATATAACAAAACATGTATATATAACTAATATAAGGACCTCTTGTACTTGTGAGAAGAGAAGAAATACAGAAGCTTTTAATTCCTGGTTTCTATCTTGTTCATTAATATTCACATGGTACCAAATTCAGATTCATAGAAAGGATTCCAAACTTTTTGCTCTTTTATTTTATTTTACAACAGTCTGGTTTCAATTTCTAAGCTCTCAATTCCTTGTTTCAAAACTTTCCATATGCCAAATCAATCTATTCCTTGCATAGATAACAAAACAACAAACGACGTTCCAAAATAAGGTGCACGTAATCTCACTCACCACTCAAAATCACCGTCAATACCAACATTATTTCTTTGGTAGCTTGCAGACATGAGGAAGGAGATGACTCAAAATGACGTTGTCTCCATCCCATTCCAATCGACGTCGTTTCCTAAAATGAAATAGATTTTGCACAAATTAAAACAGTGCTGCTTTAAATAACACCTAAATGACATCGTTTCAAAGGCAGCAGCAGGTCTCATCAGCCAGCGCCACATTTCAACCATTCATTTGTCTATATGTTGACACGTGTCAATATCCTATTGGACAGCAACAACCTCATCATCCAAGTTGGCACAGTTGGGATACATGTCAACTTGTGATTTGGCCATGTCAGCACGCCTCTTGTCCAGTCAACACCCAGAGCATCTCGTGACATGTGACAACTCCTCATTTGTCCACGTGTAGTCTACGTCAACAACCTATCAACTAGGTCAGTTCGGTTTGGTTCAGTTCACTTTTAAATCCGTTGATCCTTACTTTGACCAACCAATTCACCCTCTTTTTATCTAGTTTCTTTTTAATCCATACCAGTTTCTAAAATTTTAAAGTGTTCTGAATCTATTTTTGAAGTCAAATTAGACAAATTCAAACTTTATATATATATATATATAAAGTTTGAATTTGTCTATATATATATATAAAAGTTCTATCATTTTTTTTATCTTAATCTCATTATGAATGCCTCTAAACTTTCTCAATATATTATCAATCATATCATGTTACTTTTGATGGATCAAATTATGATTTGTGGACTTAAGAGAGATGTAACTTTCTTAAAGGAAGGCTTTTTTGATATGTTGTTACTAGAGAAATCCCTAAACTAACCAAAAGTGAAGATAAAGATGAAGAAAAGTTTACAGAACATTTAGTATCTTGAGATGGAATGAATCATTAGATCTTGATATAGTTTCATAATACATATGTTAAAGTGATCAAGCTTGACTTTCGACGTTTTAACACAGTTAAGGAGTTATGGGATTTTTTAAAACATTACTATTCTGTATCTGATGATATTAATCAGTTTTAGTTCTATCAAAAATTTCATCGCATGCAACAACAAACTAGCCAAACAATCCATAGTTGTGTGTCAGAATTACAAGAACTATGAGATCATTTAACCTTTAATGGTCCAACATGGCCCAACCCACCAGAAGGTACCATTTATTCAAATCTCCATGATCGTCAACATATATAGTATATATTGATGACTCTTCGCGATGAGTTTGAATCCATTCAAAGTTCTCTACTCTATAGATGTTCCTTATCAACTCTTAATACTGTAGTCAAAGAATTAATTATTGAAGAAAGTAGACTTAATACTCTTTGTATAGAAAAGTCTATTCTTACAACTAATGTCGTTCTTACTACTCATATCCCATTCTCAAAATTCATTCAAGAAGTTCTTTAAAGTATCTTGTACCTATTGCAAAAAACTCGGTCATCATATTTTTTTAATGTAAAAATTGACTTCAGCGAAATTCTAGACGGGGTGAAGAACAATTTTAAATAATCTTCTTTAATAAAAGAAGAGGAAATCTTATAATCTTTTCCAAAGGGTGAATATGAGTGTTATAAATTTATTTTAATCAACTTCTATACCTCATAACTTTAGTAAGTACACTTATCATTTGAATTGTATCTAAACAAGTCGAGTTTCATTCTTATGAGGAGTTGAATGAATTCAAGTCCAAATTTTGAATTATTATTTAACCTAATAAACAACTAATTGTAAGATTTAAATCCTAAAACTAAAACTAAGTTACTAAACCAATTAATGAAATAAATAAACCAAATTCGTGTTAAGAAGAATAAAAATTCAATTAGGTAGAGTTATCTAGAATCAGAATTCTCTAAACTTTTCTTATATTAAAACAATATACCTATCTTAGATAATTGTTTTCTCTACTAGAAAAATTTATTCATACATCAAAATATACATAATTTTGCTATAATATAAATATATTGAATTAAAAGCAAAATTCATTCCTATACAATCAAATCCTTATATGTCTTCCTATCTAGATAACAAATAAACTTAGGTCATAGTTAACATGAATAAAATAGAAAAGCACTTAAGAATAGAGAATCAAAAAACTCATAAATGATATCCTTTTGATCTTCAGGAATTATAACTTTTTGTCCACTAATTCAGTCATTTAGATCTGTAGGAGCACTAATAAATGGACATATCCTCTTCTCTTTAACTTACTTTAGCTATCCACACTCTGTAAAATTGAAAAAAAGAAACCCCCATATGAATTGTTTCTTTTCCTTTTATATT
>JAOXYD010000136.1:22762885-22776469 GCA_028565735.1 Pinacopodium congolense
ACACCACTCATTAACTTTAACCTTTCTAATGGTATAAAGCCAAAAAAGTGAAAAATCTATGCTCATTTATTCAACACTATTTTTCAAATTTTTAGTATTTATATCATAAACATTTTTATTTTACTAAACACCATGTTTGCTAGTTTTAATGCTATACAGCAAGTATATGGATCTTAATTTTATAGTATAAATAATATTATTCCATAGGGATTAGGATTAGTCTCCTAACAGCTTAAGTTACACTTTATTTATAGCACAAAATAAGATGAAAATAACTAAAATTTAAATAAACTATAACAATTTAATAATCAAAGATGCTGTAACTTGAGAAATAAAAGATAGACACTATGAATTACTTATATCATTTTTTTATTACTCTTATCCTATTGATTCAATTATGTTTGGCCTACGATATCCTATAGTTTTAATTACTCTCCCTTAAGATCTAACCAAGTTTCTGTACTCAAATTATATAGTAGTTGAGTTGCAATATCTTAACATTTGAAAACCCTTACCAACTACCCAAATAGTTATAAAGCAATCTTGTAGGTAATTAATAAATTAATTAAGATCTCTTTTCAATTAACTAATAACATGATGTTTATAGGTCCATTAGCGTACTAAATCTCATTTCACAAACTAACATTAATGTCCTATTCCAATCTCTCAATTTAAATCAAGAATTAAGCAGCACAAATGTTAGTCCTATATGACACCTAAGAGGGGGATGAAATAGGTGATAAAAACTTTATACTAATTTTCTTAACCAAAATTGTGGAAGCTAGACATAAAATTATTGTAATTTACAAATAAAATGAAGTAATTTTGTAACATTGAAAAAAAATGAGAACGGAATACAAATTAAAATTTCAATGTTTACAACTTACAAACTCCTTTTGAGGCTTAAAGATATCCCTCTTTTTCTTTTTCTAAGGCTCAAGAATAATTTTGTCACATTCCTTTTGAAGGCTCAAGAACAACCTCACGATTTCAAAACCTTAGTGAGAAAAAAATTTAATGCTCTAAAGTAGCATAATAATAAGCCTCACAAGACTTTACTTCACATAAAAAAAAAGAGAGGCTCAAAACACTTCTTAATACATAAGATAACTTAGAATTTTTCAATGTAGCTAGCCGTTACTTTCTCTCTTACTAATCCACCAATTTATAGGGCTAATTAAGATCAATTAGTCATCGCAAATAAAGAAACTTTCTATTATTAAATTCTACTATAATTAAATTTTGCTATTATTAGTTTTACTATTTTTAATTATGGTTAAAAATATTTTTGACTATGAGCTATAAAATCTCCTATATTATATGTAAATATCTCTCTTAAGTCAACATTTAAACAACAAATAATACTATCACATTTTTTCTTTTCATTTCCTTGCTTTTAATTATTTTTTCAGCACTCTTAACACAATTAGGCTTTAGTGCTTGGTTATATATTTTAGTATGACCGGTATTGGATCTTTCCCATGTATTCCTATTTCTCTCACTGATAAGGATAAATATTAGTTGTTATGGTATAATAGTTGATAGGATAAGCTAGAGTTGTTATTAAGATAAGCTTAAGTTGATAACTCATGTACTATATATATATATATGTATATATATATCTGTACTCCCTCATAAATAAAGTGTGGGCTTTTCTCAATTTATTTAATATTAATATGGTATCAGGGGTCCTTTATCCCAAATAGCATAACCCCTCTTTTTCATCTTTTTGCATCTCTTATTAGCTCGAGCTGGATCCTCCTCCATGAATCAAACCACAAGCACCACACATGCATTCTTTTTGCTCATCGTTGCCTATCTCATCCACGATTTTGCTTATTATTGCTAATCGTTGTTTCACTTCTTTTTCCCCATTCTTCCCACTCATTGTTGCTCACCAACGTCTCTCTTTTATCAGGTTCTATTTGTCTCCCGCTATCATCATGTCTACCGAAACTGCTATTATTTCCTCTTCTTCCTCCAATCCCATATCAACCTTACAAAATATTGCTCATCAACTTTCTATCAAGCTTAATTCCACAAATTACTTACTCTTGCAGGCTTAGCTCTTTCTGCTACTGAATATCTATGATTTAGCTAAACATATTAATGGTAGTTATCCACCACCACCTAAGTTTGGCATTGACAATCAACTCAATCCCGCCTACATTGCTTGGTTCTGCCAAGATCAACTTGTTTTGAGTTGGATTATTGGATCAATTTCTAAAAGTTAATTCATTAAGGGTATAGTCTCCCTATAAATCTTTAGTATCTTCCTTTGTTAACAAGTATTTTATTTTCTTCAATACATAATTTTAAACCTTCCTTCATTGGTATATCAATTTATTGACACATTGACATACCAGTTTCTTCTAATAAATCTAATACATTCTTCCTTTGGAACAAGATTATTCTTTTATTTGATCTAGAGATTTCAATTTCAAGGAAGCATTTCAAGTATCCAAGGCCTTTCATTTCAAATTTTTTAGATAAGCAATCCTACTGCTCCTTCTTTTCTTTTGAATCATTTCCTGTCACTATCATATTATCTACATATGTAATAAGAGCAGTAATTTTACCTTACTCCCTTTTTAAAAATAAAGTATGGTTTGAATTTTTTTAATGATATCCAAAAGTTACTATAGATTTTTTGAACTTTCCAAACCATGCTCTTAGAGATTATTTTAATCCATATAAATGATTTTTCCAATCTATAGACCTTTCCATTCTATCTTGTTGATGCCAAACATCTTGATTTAAGTTCCATATAAATCTCTTCAAATAACTTTTCAAGTAAAAAAGCATTTATTACATCAAATTGCTATAATGGTCAATTAAGATTTATAGTTAGGGACAATAATACTCTGACAGCATTAATTTCAACCAATAGTGAAATATATATGTATAATCAATCTCATAAGTTTGGATGTATCCTTTCACTACTAATCTAACTTTATACCTTACAATTGTACCATCCTCCTTATACTCTGATATAGACCTATCGACAACCTACCATCCTTATTTTTGGTGGAATAGTTTACAAGAGCTTACGTCTCATTTTTTTGTAAAGAATTCACTTCTTCTTTCATCGCTAATGTTCATTTTGGATAAGCTAAATCTTCCTACACACTATTAGAAAATACTACAATAGATCATTGATTAACAAATGAATTATTTAATTCTGATTGGTTATGATATGGCATATAATGATTTATAAGACATTTAACTTTACTTAAATTTTCAAGTTCATATTTCGATTAAGGAGTACCACTAGTAAGTCATTCTGGTAATCGTTTTTTGAGTGGCTCAAGGTTTAAAGTAGAGTCATCCTTAGTAGACTAGTTTGGTATCACTTTGAGACTCAATTTCTTTTACAGTTAATGGACTTATAATTTTTGACTCTATCATCTCTTCATTCTCCAAGTGATCAGTGGCACCATTATCAATAATATAAAACTCCCCTAAAATTGATAGTCTAAATTCTAAATTTTTTTAAAACCCTCTTTGAAGTTAGATGTAGGATAAAAATACATTAAATTTTCATGAGACACGACATCTATAGTGATGTACATACATTGCGTTAGAGGATGATAACACCCGTACACCTTTTTAATTGTAGCATATATAAGAAATGCACATTATAGAGCCTGTGGGGTTAACTTACCAAAGTAATGTTTATGAATATGTACAAATACTACACATAAAAAAATACAAGGGGTTATATTTGATGATGATAGGGTAGCAACAATGGTATATAGAGCTTGAAGAGATGTTTGAAATTTAAGAGACCATGAAGGTGTTTGATTTATTAAGTATGCTGTCAAAAAAAGTGATTTTCTCTAATAAATCAATGGGACGTAAGCTTGAATCAATTAAGCATGAACAACTTCCAAGAATTGTCAATTCTTTCTCTTAGCTATGATAAGGATAAGCTATTTAATATTAGCTTTAGTTTGTTGCAGAAGATGTTATTTATTATTCTATTACTTGTATGTTATCTTTAACAATAGCATTTGTAACAAATATATCATGTGTATATTAAATATATCTTGTATTGCCTATATTAACAGCTACTACACCTCAATAATAGCCAAGTTATTTCTGCCCTATATTCATCTCCTTTATGGTATCAAACTTGATAGAGGTACCATGATTCTTATTCTTCGATTTCGTAGGAGGAGATGGTTTTGTAATGCATATTTTTTTACTTCTTCTTTTCATATTGCTCGATGTTGTTGCAATTTAAGTCTTGTTTTCTCTCTACTATTTCAATTTCAAACATTTGAAATTCTAAACTTTCTTAACTATATATCTTTGTATCAAAACTCACTTACCATAACACCTATAATCTCTGCCTTAAGCCATCTCCTAACTGAGCATTAGTAACTAATAACTGCGTTAGATGACCTTTGAAGTGGTAGATCAACAACTCATATCCACCTGAAGTTCTTCTCATTCGACATTAGCAGCCCTACCAAACATATTTAGCCAATTGCCAATAAAACTTCACTCCATAAATTGTCTCCTATAGAAGGCTCAAATTATGCCTCTTCTCCATAGTTATGAATTAGCATCTCACATTGATACAAGTATTTTACCACCACTACAAAGAACACCGGAAAATACAATCAATCATAATATGCAACCTAGTTTCGTAAAGATCAATTGGCGCTTAGTTGCATTATTGGTTTAGTTTTTGAACAGTTTATACATTACATCAAAAAAAGGCTTTAGGTAATAACATGCTTGTAACTGTTTAAAGAAGTGTTGTTAAAAATTAGTATAATGTAATGGTTTTTAAAATATTGCATTTAATAGTATTAAAAAGCAACGATATTAATAATTTGTTGACATATGTTAAAAAAGGCAACAAAATTAAAAAAAAAGTATTACATTAAATTCTTATATGTATAACAACTGAAACGATTACTATTTAAATCAATTTTAAGTAACAATTAAAGTATAACTCTTTTATATGGTTGAATAACCTTTAGAAAATTACATAGGATTATCGTTTTCCTTTAAATAATCTTATACTTATTTTATTTTTTATAAATTATTTTTATTATATTTTAAATAAGAAAAATTATGTATTTTTAAACATTTGTAAATTTGATTTTGAGAATATTTTCAATAAGAAAATTTGATTATATTAAACATTAAGTAAGTTATTGAATAAGAATGTTTGAAATATAATCATTCAAATGGAACAAAATCAATTAACTTCTTAAATTCAAAATATAATATATAAAAAAGACAAATTTAATCAACGATCAAAGTGTTGCTCTCTTATATGGTTGAATTACCTTTAATATTTAGAAAATTACATGGGATTATCATTTTCCTTTAAATAATCTTACACTTTATTTTATTTTATATAAATTATTCTTATGAAATTTTCAATAATAAAAGTTAGGTATTTTAAAATATTTTTAAATTTAATTTTGAGAATATTTTTAATAAAAAATTAGGTATATTAAATATTAAGTAGGTTGTTAAATAAGAATAATTTAATATAATCATTCAAATAGAACAAAATAAATTAACTTCTTAAATTTAATATAAATATAAGGAAAAAGAAGGTGGGACGAAAATCGTACCCATGACCTTGAATAAAAACCTCTCATTACAAAAATAAAAAACGAAAATAAAAAATCAAAATAAAAACAAACGAGGCGTTAGACGATGAGAGTTACTCGTTACAAACCACTACAGCTAGTTATCTTTAATGACGAAGCTCTGCGACCAGTTTTTAATAACACATTTGATAATAGTATACTTGACACACGGTTTTTTTCTTCCTCCTCTCTCTCTCAGCTATTCTCTCCCAACTGACCTTCTTTTTCGCTTGTTTGATATAATCTCCTGCTTTCTCCAACTGCATCTATTTCTCTTAACCACGCCAATCTCTCTCACGACCAGCATCCGCTTCTCTTCTATTGTTATCTGTCTCCACTTGCTTTGAACTCACGGAAGTGGTGAAATCTTTGGGTCTGTCTCCATTCGCTTTAGGTCTTTTTGTTTTTAATGCATTTGAATTCAATTCATGAGTATGATGCCGTGGTTAGTGATACGTGGATCAATTTTTGTGTCAACGCATCAACACATCAATGCTTTAGGTCTGTTTCCATGTGGATTGATTTCTGTGACGTATTTTTTTTGTTTTATTTGCAGAGTCTAGGAAAAGAGTGTTATGACGTTGACATAGCTATTGATAATATGGTTGGTAGTGAATTTGTTGACAAAATCAGGGATTTCTTATTATCTACTGGTGAAGAAACTCAAGGAATCGGTGTTATCCCCTAGGAATCCAAATTTAGGGTCATTGATCCTCCTAAAAGACTTCATTCGGGCATTTGGTTTATGTTACAAGCATCTCAAATTCAGTAAGTGCAAGCATAACCAAACTTGGAAACAGGAATCACTATAAACCAAAAAGAACCCGATTCCACTATTTTCTTTCAAGAATTTTTTCTTCCAGTAAATCTCATTTTCATGATTTTTCCAAGACTAAAGTTTCCTTGTTTTTAACAACATGCTTAATTTGGCGTCTAGTGTAGAACAAAAGAGCCATTCTTGCCTCAAATATCCAAGAGCTACCTGGGAATCAAGTAAGATTGTCTGTCTTCTTTGTAGTCCATTCTTCGTTTATCTTTTCCATTTTCTTAATGTTCATTTCTAGTCTGTCTTCTTTATAGTCCATTCTCCGTTTATCTTTTCCATTTTCTTAATGTTCATTTCCCTTTCTAATTTTACAAGAAATTGAAAAAAAAAAACTTCATGTTTTGTCTAAATTAATTCGTTTTTGTAACCATACTTGAAATGTGCAGGGATGGAAGAATGACAGTCTGATTATTAATAAAGTATCTGGCTAACAAGCTGAGACTGGATAGCAAATCAGAGGTATTTATGATCAGTCAATGCATCTCTGTTTGTATTAAATTCATAATGAAGTAGTCAGTGGAGCCTAGTGTTTGGAATTTCTTCATCCCTTATTTTGCATATCTAATTAGGTGATGGATCATTTAGAATTGGGAAAGTATGGCTCTTGATACATCAGGTAGAAGAAAAACGATACAAAACTAAATTTACTGGAACAATATAGAGTTGGTGTTATAGAAATGATAGAAACAATAGAACTAAATGCACTTATGTTTCGGTATTAATTTTGTCTGATAACAAGGAATTTGAGTGTGAAGTACATTTCCAGGTAGCCATCTTCTATTTTTGTATCATTAGCCTTTTTAGCTCATAATCTAGTCTTGTAAAGATGGTATAGGAGACAAAAAGATTTTGTCTAATCAAGCAATTGAATCTTTAGAAATTGGTCATCAACCTCATGCTTAATGGATGTTAAAAAAAGATTAAAGTTGTAGTGTTCAAGTGTAGTGATTTGGAGATGATAAATAGAAAAGACCCACCAACCTCTTTCCTTGACATGACAACCAATTGAACAGAAACATACTTATGAAAGTAACGTTTCAATGAGTCTGCTGTCAACTTTAGGCCGTCATTCCAATATATTTGGGAGATTATATGAATATATACAATGCATTAGCCTTTTGGATTTTTTTAAAAAGTTAAAAATAAATGAACTGTTGTTCCAGCAGTAATTTATTTGCCTTTATAATGGTGGTTAGAACTTTTCACTCTACTTTGTGTCATTCCTTTGGTTTATGTTTGGATAATTGATCACTTTCTTTGATATGGATGTTGGTTCATCTTACCATCGTAAATGTATAAAATAATGTTTACTTGTACATGTATGGCAGGTAATTATTTGAATACCATTAGCATAATTGTAAAGTTTCTTGGTCCCGCAGATATCATCCCTTTGTATATTAAAGTAGAACTTAGTGAATTGGATGTTGGACCAAAGATTTTGATGGGAGACCTCAAAGAAAGATTTCTACAAGTCCATATTATTATATTTTGGATTAAGGTTGAATTTCACATGTTCATATTTTGACAATTGTATTTTGTATATATACATTAATGTATGTATATCTACTTTTAATTCTATATGTTGTCTTAATAAGTATTAATATATGTATGATTGTTATCCACTTAATGACAAGGGTTTGTTTTTTCATTAATATGTCATTATTAATGAAAGGAAAAAATGTTACTTTTTTTATTAGATATAGTTGCTTAAAAAAATCAATTCATTGTCTTATAAAAGATTAAATTGTTTCTATATCCATCCAACATTGTTGTTATATGTTGAAACTATTTTATTGCTTTAGTTAAAACTTAAAGCAGTATTATTTATTTTGTTACTTATTCAAGAAATTTTATTGATTTATATCTATAGCAACACCACTTTATTTAATGATATCAATTCTGTTTTCTTAATAAAAAAGGCAGCAATAATACACTTTTAACTATACTTTTACCTTTTGTTTAAAGCTATTTTGGCCATAGTGATACCTCAAGTTGTTGGTGCTTTTTGTGCTAAAGAAGGATGGAATAAACTCTCATCAACTTATGCCATAGGTTTTAAGACTCAGATCCATACTATTAAGAGTAGGTTTTACAAACTTCAAAATGATACCAGTGAAAATATAGTCAAAGAGCTAAAGTAATGTATGATTAACTTACTGCACTTGGAAGTCTCCTGCTAGAAGAAGATCTATTTCATGTTATTACCAATGGTTTAGGTTCGGTTTATCACCCCTTTATTAGATCACTTGAAAATCAACTTGATGCAGTCAATTTCAATAACTTATATGAACTCATGTTAAGTGAAGAAGCTAGCCTTATAGCTGTAAATTCCATCACAACCACACCACCATTAGCTTTTATTACTTCTATCAATCAATCTTTTACGTTGCAAGGAGGAGGATAGTTTAGAGGCCAAGGAAGGGGGCAACGAGGATGAGGTAGAAGGCAAATAATTTTTTCAGACCTCCATAACTAAATTAGTTTTATAATGACCATCTTTTCTAAATTTTTCGAATTCTTCTATCATTCAAAGTGATGCAATTGTAATCTATAATGCTTTTGGATATCTTTCCAAGAATTTCTCCTCACAAAAATTCAAATGTCAAGTAAGAAATATAACCAACCCGAGACCATCTATTTATTTTATCACCACCACTTCAACTCAACTATAACATCAACTGTGGATTATAGATATTGGAGCTACCCACCATTTTACTTTAGATCTTGACAATTTACAATCTCAATGTTTTAATCAAGGGCAAGATGAAATGAAAATTGGAAATGGTAATGCTATACCAACCTCTTATGTTGGTTCTTCGGTTTGCCAATCTCACAACTCTACGTTTCATTTACATGATATTTTTGCATGTTTCTCAAAATTAGAAGTAATTTTTTATCTATTTCCCCCTTCATTAATAGTAATAATAATGTGTCTATTGAACTTTACCCATCCCATTTTGAAATCAAGGATATTTGGATTTGCTACTTAAAGGCCCGAATGATAATGGCTTTTATTCTTTATTTTAAGTCCGACTTTTCACCAGTCCTCTCCAAATGTGGCACTAAATTGTTCTCTGTCAACTTGGCATCGATGATGATTGGGTCATGCATCCATTCAAATTGTACCCTATTTGTAGTACCAGTAAAAGTCACAAATTACCTTTTAATTTGTCCTCTTATGTTGTTAAAGGACCATTAGATTTAATTTGTTCTAATTTATGGGGATCGGCACTAGTTACATCTATTGATGGATATATATATATATATATATATTATATTTTGTTTTAGATCATTTTAGTAAGCGTTGTTGGGTTTATTATATCAAACGAAAACTCGAGGTTCTTAATGTTTTTTATTAAATTTTATCATATGGTAGAAAAATTTTGTAATAGAACAATACAAATTTTTCAAATAGATTGGGAAGGTGAATTTCAAGCCTTAACAACTTATCCTACAGAAACTGATATTACTTAGACAAGTGCCTATCTAAAAATTCCAAATAAAAATGGTTTACTTAAAAGAAAATATAGACACATTAATGAAACTAACCTTTCTTTACTTAATCATCCAAACGTCCCTTATGATTATTGGACATATGCATTTGATATAGCCATTTACATTATAAATAGATTCTCCACTCTTGTTCTTTCTAATCAATCTCCTTTTTAGAAATTATTTTATACTTTGCCAAGTTATAATAACTTGAAATTCTTTGGATGTTTATGTTATCCTTGGCTTAAGCCTTATGCAAAAAATAAATTTTCACATAAGTCCAATGTCTGTGTTTTTCTTGGTTATAGCAAGCTATAGAAGGGTTTTATTTGTCTTGATCCCTCTATTCGCAAAATCATTATTTCACGCCATGTACTTTTTTATGAGTAGGTATTTTATTTTTTATAAGAAAAATAAAATTCTGCTCCAGTATTCTCCATACTGAATTCTCCAATTTTATCCCACCAGATTTGGTAAAATCTTATCCAACTGACCCCACCCTATCCTAACCTCCTAATCTAACTTCACTTTTATCATCTACACCTTCTCTCTTATATACTCCACCAAACAAGTCCCACATAAACAATTCTTCCTCACCTAAAACTCCAACCAACCAAAGAAATCCATCTATATCTCATACCTTATCTTAAACACCAATTACTCAAAATACTACCACACATGGATTTTTACTAGCTGTTAATCTCACCCAATATCAAACCTTATCTCCATTTTTTAGGTTATGTTGATGTTTGTAGTTTTATTAAGAATTCTATGTACTTTTGAATAATGCTTCAATTCAAAAATTGATATTCTCCACTATTATCACTATAAAAATTTTGAATTTTTTTATTATATCAAATGTTACTAAGGTTGTGAAATTTTTTAAATAATTTAGTCACTTTACTTCTAGACTTCATTAAACATACTCAATTCATTCTAGTACAATCATTAATGAAGGTAATCAATTGACGAGATCCACTCATTATTGAAATTTTAGATGGACTCTAGACATTAAAATGAACAATCATGACAAATAAAGGGATTTTATTTAAACTTGAAGAATATGAAATTCAATGACTTTTTTCAAGTTCATAAGACAACATGAGGGAAAGTAGAGACATTAAGCTTTTCAAAGCAAACTAGGCAACAATTCCTTAAAAAACTCAAAGGATATATGCCATAATCGTTGATGTTGTAACCACATTTCAATTTGGAATCTTCCATGATTAAAACTTGAGTCATTTTGTTAGTTCCTTCATATTGCAAGTTTAAATAATATAAGTTTTTGCACTTAATAAACAACCAATCATCTCCCTTATTCGGATGTCCTTAAATAAACAAAAGTTAGGTAAAAAATAATACATGATAAGGATTTTTTTATTTGATAGACAAAGAACATATTATAATTTAAGGATGGAATAACCAAAACAAAATCTAAATTCAAATTATTAGTAATGACTATATATCCCCCTTATATGATTGGGACCTTATTACCATCAACTATTAAAATAATTTTTTAAAACGATGGTATAAGTTTTCAAACTTGGTCAGAATCAAATTTCATATGACTTGAAGTACTAGATCATTATCCATGTACTATTACAAACAAGTGTAGAAATATTAAAAGCATTATCATCATTTCTTGCAGTTACCACAAGTTTTGATGTTATCTTAACTTCATCATCCTTTATTTTAGATTTAATTAAAATAGCAGCTTTGGTGTTCTTCGGTTTCCTTCTCTGAAATGTTCGATTAGGATTCCACCATTTTGAATACCTTACAAGTTTAAAGTAATGATCCTTGGTATAACCTGCCTTTTCACAATGAGTAAAGTGATAGGTAAAGTTTTCAGCATCATTAACTTTCTTTGATTTTTGTTATATAACTATAACACGGGTTTGAAAGTGCCTAAACTCTACTTTTAATATCTTATGTCATACTATCTCTCACTTGAAAATGGCATGGCATTCTTCGAGACTTAGAATTGATTCCTTTTGAAGAATCTCTCCACAAACCTATTCAAAACAATCATCTAATCCTAGAAGAAATATATATACTCTTAGTCTTTTGATAAATATTTAATACACTATTAATTTATTATGATCATTCATGATTACTTTATCACGATAATCAAATTCTCAGAAAATTCTGTTTAGCTCTCCATAATATTTGGAGAGAGTTTTGCCACTTTATTTGACAGTGAACACTCTTGGGTTTAAGAAAAATAATTGCAATTCATCACTTACATCATAGAAGGCTTTAGACAAGGAGGTTCAAATTTCACGAGCTGTGGGTATGCGTAAGTAACACTTCATGATCTCTAGACTCATAGAAATCAGTAACCACCTTTTCACCTTTTGATTTTTAGCATATCTTGTACCTGTCTTTTGATTTTACATGCGATTTTGTTTTACCACGAATATAGGATAGCTTATCCCTTCCAACAATATAGATCTTCGTTAGTTGTGACCAAACATCATAGTTTGATTTAGTAAGGACAATTGCTATATTGAATGCATCTTTTGACTTGATGACGATAGGTATTGATTTTGATTCAAATGATCTAACATATTTTCTACCTTTTTTTATTTTCCGTGTATCAAGTAAAAGTGACGACTCTGATAATAACTTGAAAGATATGAAATAAACTTTGAAATATTAAGAAAATTTTTTTTATTTCTAAACAATTTTTTCTTGTAGGAAGAAGGTATAATATTAATATTAATTAATATTAATCAATCATAATGAATGACTAGATCTGATTGTCTCTAAATAAAGAATCGAAGATTATATAATTACAAAATTTAATACCAATAGAGAAAATATTTCAACAGTTACCCACATACAAACTTTCCATTTTATGGCCTTTGCATGAATAACCCTTTGCACCTTAGCATCATTGAAGTAGGATTAGACATAGTTGCCATAGTAAGGGTATAAACCTTTTAACTAATCATAATAAATCGTGAAATTAATGGCTAAAGTTTTCCATTGTTTGTATATAGTAACAAGTACATAGAATCGTACTTATAGTACAAGGGGCCTATAACCTGGTGTAGATAGGTGGCAAAGTGGTGTATAGATGTTATGATAACCAATATCTCCAGTTTTGTTGAAATATTTATCGAAAAATGTAAGCATGGTCTTGAAAGGTTAGCAGTTTCATAGTCACAAAAATTTTTAATTCCTTTATCGGTTTCGTCTGACATCAGCACATGTAACAATCTATAATTGTTATGAGTGCACCATGGTCACCAATCACTCTCCACTGGAAGCTTCAAAGTGTCTATGGCAAATCCCCAATATTTTTTAATGTGCATGAAACAGACTTCAAAATAAATGCAATCAGCCTTCTCATGTGTGAATTGAGTGATTGAAAATTGAAGTTTAAAGATTGAGCATAATGCATTTCAAACATATATAATGTTTATAATATGAAATATATTTCATATGATTTATTGAGATATGAATTGTGATTAATATATGAATTGTGAAATTTGCAAATGACTAAAGGAAATGTTATGGTGCCTGCCTTATTATCTTGGTTGTGGCTAGATAGGCATGCCTATAGGGTTACAGTGCAGCTGCTACAGTATGACACCACTGGTGTCTATACTTTGATACTTTCGAGTATCTCTAATTTGATAC
>JAOXYD010000136.1:22776569-22791307 GCA_028565735.1 Pinacopodium congolense
TTAACCAATCATCCGAATAGTTTTGGTTGCAGTGCCTGAATGAAAATAATTGCGTCTTTTCTCTTTGTATGGATAACTAAATATATTTGGTCGGCAATAAAACCATATAATCCATTTTGGCTAATCAAAACCATTGTTTCCCGAGAGAATTTTTTAAATAAAAAAACAGATGTAACCCAAGTAATGAAGGAAGCCGTTAACGGGTAGGTCTAAATTCCTTGGAAGTCGAATTCTGTCAGCAAACATCATGCTATTACCTGAAAGCAGACATGGTCGCCAGGGCAGTAAACACTTTTACGTTTTATAGTGCATTACTCCAACAGGAGCCATAGTGAACAATGGTATACAAAGGTGCTTGCTTTCTTGAAGCACCAAACAAACAGATGAGACCCAGGCTTTGGTGTTATGACCAGGTTTCAGTTTTATCACCGGAGACAGGATAAAGCATCATCATCATCAACTTACACCATAAATAACAAAATGTGGAATAAATTAACCATTTTCTGCTCTGTCATAAGCATTGGATTTATGTTTCGGTGCAAATGTAAAGCCATCTGGAACCTTGCCAAGTAGCAATTCTGAGATTCGTATCTGCAAAAACATAGAACATGTGAATACAACTACCACACGCAACTCAAGATTGGTGTTCAAGGCAATGACATACCCAATCAGCAGCAGAATCTGAACCCATAAGCGTTTCAAGATCATCACGACCGTAGTACGAGGGTGGGCGCCAATTAAGCCGTTGTGGGATGACATCCAAAAGACCGACAGGTATATACCTACATGTGTAGCTAAGCCATTCCAGCAAGAAATGCCTTGTTGTCTCCACTCCTGCAGTGGGTAGAAAAGGATTACAATCTTTCTTTTTGCCCAATTATCATCCCCAACAATTGTTTTATTATCACTGATTGGTCCCTTCATAATCTTCTTCCTAGAAGATAACGGATTTGTCCAACATGCATGTTCAAATTAACTTCTTGTACCCCGAATTATGCAAGGGTTCTTGTGCAATCTCTCAATAAAAGGAAATGGTTTACAAAATACTTTAATGCATGCCAAAAGGCATTTCGAGTCCAAACAGTATAGAACACCACATTTTTATACTCATTCCCATCCAAACCATACACCAACGTCCAAGTTAAAACAGGTAATTAATATATAATTCATCAATAAAGAGTACCTTTAGTGTCAGAACCCCAGTGTTCAAGGCCAAAACGCACATAATCTTTCAATATATCAAATCTTTCTCCAGATCTGATGTCCCAGTGCCTCTGTTCTTTGATCTCAGTAAATATCCAAGGCTATAAAACAAAATAAAATATCATCATTATGGGGACATAAGTCAACATTAAAAAGAAAACAAGGGGCACACAAAAGGCATTTTATCCAGACTTGACGCTCAAAAGGTAACACGATGTACAATTCAAAATTCCAATTGCCAACCTTAATTAATGCTCCCCTCGCTATCATGTTTGAAGAGAGCTCCGGGCAGTCAGATATATGCTTGTTCCAGTCTGTATAAGAACAGATATCCCCATTTCCCAGTACTTGCAAAGATTCAGGAGCCCTTCTAGCACACTGGTATATGTAGTCCCAATCAGCAAGCCTGCTATACCGTTGTTGGCGTGATCGACCATGTATTGTCACAGCACTTGCTCCCCAATTGCCAATATCCGAAATCAGTGAGTCAATACGGTTTTTCCCTTCAAAATAGCCTGTTCGCACCTAGAAAACAAAAGCAGGCCATATAAGGCACTTAAATCTTGCTTAGGAAGTATTAGTTTAGAAGCCTGGAAAAGACAGAGGGGCATGAAAAGAGAAGCACCGCAAAATGACAAAATTAGAGCTAGGAAGGATGATGGTAAAACAGGAAAATAACAAAGTAGAAACAGAAGTCTGCATCTTTTGTGAGTTTAATATGCAAAACTGGAAAATGTCATAAAACAGTTCCTGTTTAATCATTATTACCTTGATAGTTATAGGTGTCTCCACTGTCCCAGAAGCAGCTCCTACAATGTTTTTCATTCGCATTGGCTTTGTAAGAAGAGATGACCCAGCACCCTTGTTGCAAACAATATCAATAGGGCATCCCATATTAATATCAATGAAGTCCAATGTACATTCCTGATCTATTAATTCAACTGTACGAGCCACAGTATCTGGATGTGCCCCACATATTTGAACGCCAAACAAATCCTCACACGGGTGACGTCTCAAAAGTGCCCATTCTGATGCTTGTCCCTATAGTCACAACAATTTTTTATTTGAATTTGTCAAGCTGACATCAAATTATGCACCATTATGTACAAGAAATGATGAAGCTCGGCCAAAGTATTCAAACAAGAGGGCTAAATTAAGAGAGATTGGTACAGGGATTTGTGCCCCAGGACACAGGTATGTAAGATGAAATCACTCATTTGGTTCTATTTCAACAAGTAACCTCTGTAATCAGCGAGCAATTATCAATGCGCACATTCATAGATGGCACTCATACAGCAGCATCAGAAAAATACCATGCCATATGTTATTTTGTGGGCAAAAGATCTAACTGAACTATAGATAAATATTATCGATACAAATGGACAGTTAAAACATGTGCCAAGGAAGAGCTAACAATAAATAATCATTAGCTACTAAAAATAGCCAGCTATTTATGCCTCAAACGCCAGTCACATGGCTGTCAAGGGGAACAGCAATCATTATTGACAGCTCTTAACCATTTAGATCACTTAAACAAGTTAACAAGCGGAAAGCAGACCTGCAAGAGATTTGTGCACATTGCCATTTCGCCACAAGTCACATCAGCTCCTAATAATTTGCAAACCCTTCTGAAAGGAAGATTTCCCACAGTTGTTAGAGGTGCAAGATATAGCTTTCCACTGAAGTCGATGAGTTTTTTCTCACGTAGGTGGGCTTTTGAACTTCTATCTGTTTCTGTTAGCACATTCTCTGTTGTTGGAAGAGGGTCATTTTGTAGGAAGTTATCCTCCACATGTTTCTGTGGGGTACTCCTATCTGTTGCAAAAAGAATTGCAGTAAATCAAACAATTATAAACTAATACATAGAAGTTTCCAAAGGTACTCATGTGCAAAACAATAACAACGCATCAACTACCTTCTTCAGAAAAGCAACATTTTTCTTCATTGACTGATCTTGCCTTCTTCTGGGGTCTAATTTCTTCTTTTGGTATTGTTCCATCTTCATTATCATTAGCTGAATCTTCTGCGATATATTCTGATTGATCTGTTGGATCTTCAGCCAATTTGCCACAGCCATTCTCATCAGTGGTATGAGCACTATTTATAAAGGATGGCTCAACTTCCTCCTCATCCAGCCTTTTCAGCTTTGATTTTCCCAGTCCCTACAAGATAAAAGCAAGAACAATAGAGATAAAAATAATAATTACTTCGGAAAATCACATTAAACAATAAAAACAACAACAAAGATGAAGGTGAATTAAGGATTCAGGCATTTAATTACCATAAGATTAAGACCCAAAGACCTAAGTTTGGCATCTGCCTTAGGAAACTTCATTTTGTTCTTCCACAAAAGCTTCTGAACGTCCTTGTTCAATACATTGATCTCAGAATCAACCTTTTCTACTTTCAAACCGTTACCAACAACGCCATTTTCTTTATGGGTACCATAAAATCTACACGCCAAGCCATAAGGACACCGCCCTTCACCGTTCGTGAATGGACATTCTCCAACAAGATCAGCCGGCTTCTACACTAAGTAACATAAAATCAACCACAAAATTCAAAGAAAAGAAAAAAATTTTCAGCAACTGAAGAAAGCAATGGATCACTGCACCTGAGCTTTAAATGCTTCAATGTCATGACTAAACCGACACCTATCGTTATACGGACATGCACTAATATCTCCACCCTTCGCTATCTCAGGACAGAGATGAAGCGCAGATTTTCTTTCCTGTAACATCACAGAATTCACTTCCAGCGGACTCAATCACTTCAAATGACCCTCTTAAACCCCAATCAACTAAATTGAGTAAAACTTTCCGTAGCAAAACCGAACCTGACGTCTTTCGCGTTTGAGTTGTCGTTTGGACTTCTTCTCCTTAGCCACTATGCCGTCCTTAGCCGTTTTCCCTTCGGTATTACCGCTAACATCGGCTTCGGTTTGGGAGGTTCGGGACGGTGGAGGACGGAGGAACTCCCGCTTCACCGGAGCCATGGCTTTGGCCACCAGCTCCTCCGGTGTGAGGTGAGTACCCTTGGAGTCCGAGGATGGTCGAGACAGTTGCGGCGCTTCTTCCATCTTGAGAACTGATTCGGCCGGCGGCGTCTCCGCCATTGAGGACAAGTTCACTCAGTTTTGTAGTTCTGCACTTTGAAGCGGATGTGAAAGACTGGAGCAGCAGTTACCACAAAGTCTACTAATAGTATAGGGTTTAGTTAGAGCGAAGACAGGCTTTGAATAGAACGACGCTGGTACTTGACGTTTAGGGCCTGTTTCATAAATCTTTTGTTTTTTATTTTGGTTTCTCGTTTTTTTAAATATAAAAATAGAAAAAATGGTAAAAAATTTTAAAAAATTTTAAAAAATTAATATAAAAAATTTATGGTTTCTTTGGTATAGTTAGTATTTTAGGTTTTAATTTTTTGTTTTGTTAAACACAAAAATCAAAAAAGACAATACACTAATACAATACAAAAATCGATAACAAAACACAAAAAATTAATACAAATATATCAAAATTTCAACTAAAAATCACAACCTATAACAATACCAAACGACTCTTTAACAGACCCTAAATTTCATACCTCATTCCTTCGACTCTTTTAGACTCTTTTAGACGTGTGCGTGACATTAAAACATGTTCGGGTACATTTTATATTTTTACAGGTACAAAAATTAAAATTATATATATTATATTATATTATTTTTTATTTATAAAATTAAAAAAAGAAAAAGAAACATAGAAGTAAGAAAATTGTGTTTCTCTGTGCTTTAAAAATAAGTTTTATAAATAAATTTTTTATTAAATAATTGATAATTTATTAATTAATATATATTTTTAGATGTATAAGAGTAATTTGATTTAATAATTTAAATTTATTTTATATTTAATTATTATTAATAAATATATTTTTATCATAAATTTTAATCAAACAAGTTTTTGTTTTTACTTTTTTATTACAAATATGAACTAAATATTTTTTATTTTTTTTATAATAAAAATAAGAAATAGAAACTAAACACTACAATTAAAAAATAAAAGTAATATCAAACAGTCTTTAAAATTATGGCTGCCCATAAATGTTTTCATGCATAATTAGTTAATAATTTTGTTATTAAGTCACTCTTCTAATCTAATAATCATAAGAGAAGTCCAAAATTAAATAAAAAAGAGAACAAAAAGTTTTTACGTTAAGGAAATTCTTTTATCAATTAATACATCTTATCCCATTTATTATTTTGACTATAGTAATCTTAATTTTATATCAATTATATTTTTATCTGTTTAATTTTAGTAGTATAATCTCTATTTTTTTTAATTCAGTTGTTAATTTTACTATTTATTAAATATTAAGATATTTGTTACAAAAATATACTTATTCATATGTCTAAACTCTTCCTTTAAAAAATTTTAAAGTTAAATTACTATCTCTATCAAAATTCATATTTTATGTCTAAACTATTCGTTTGGTTCAACTTTTCATTTATGCTTTCTATTTCTATTTTTGTGTATTTTCATTAGTTTTTAAGCATGTTTCGATTTTTGTACTTTTTTTAGTTTTCATGTTTTATTTATGTGTTGATTTATATATTTTTGTAATATTTTTTGGTTTATATATTAAAAACATAAATAAAAAACAAAAACTAAAAATATAACCAAACAAGCCCTTAGTTACATCTTTAATTAATGCATATCTTATATGATTAATGGCATTTTGGTTATGATGTCCAAGCAAAATAACCCCTTCATTTGGTTTTAGGATCGGGAAAAAGAATGTGTAATATTTTAATATAATTGGAACTAATTTGTAACCTTCCAGCATAGTTGACTTCTTTTAAAAAGTCCACCTTATCCTTCCACTTTAAAAAGAAATTTATATTATTATATTTGTTAAAATAAGGGAGGTTTCATCTAAATTTCAATAATGATAAAATAATGCTACTAATAATTTTATTGTGATTTGATATATTAAAAAAAATAGGTATGAGGAAAAGGTACTAAGAGACAATTTAGAGTCAAAGTTAGAATATTGAAGCAAAAATGATGATACATAAGGATCAAGCTATTGAATGAAGGATCAAGGACCACGATGGTAAAATTGAATAGGTTGTTCTTTGTAATTTTTATTATAATCTTATCTTAGTCTCTTCAAAATGATTAATGGACTTAACTTATGTATAATACATTCATGTTTAGTTTTTATGCATATAAGTTAAATAATAACGAGAAATTGTATGGAAAAGTTTTTAAATGATCCTCTTTATATCTAAAATATTTTTAAAGAACTAATTTGAAAGTATGTTGAATTTTGTGAAAAAGAAGAATTTAAATATGATAAGATACGTTTTGAGGTTAGTCACACGTGTTAGATTGTTTGAAGTGAGAGAAAAACTAGTTTCTACATAGAGTGGTCGATCAATGATATTTGACAAGTGATCAATCGACCAGTGTGTCAATTTCACAGAGACTGATTGATTAATAGGTTAGACTGAACGAATAGTGACTGATTAACTAGTGTTTTAGAGTTACCAATCAGTGTCTTAATTTTATAGGAATTGATCGACCAACAGATTAGATTGGCAGTTATAAACAGCTAATAGTTTATTTTTTACCCATAAAAAGGTATGTCAGAGTGTGTGTTATGCATAAAAGTATGTGAAATCAAGTAGTAAGTGAATTGAGAACCATTTTGAGTATTCTTTTGAATATTTTGGTGTTATGTTTATAAAGTTTGAGTGCATAAATTATTTAGTGTATTTGTGAGTTTTTTAAACACTTTCAGTTTGTCAAGTTGTAAACTTTTGAAGTGTATTTTTT
The DNA here is from genome assembly GCA_028565735.1 of Pinacopodium congolense. NCBI lineage: Eukaryota > Viridiplantae > Streptophyta > Magnoliopsida > Malpighiales > Erythroxylaceae > Pinacopodium > Pinacopodium congolense. The sequence goes on from JAOXYD010000136.1 coordinate 22,783,592, forward strand.
TAGTAGTAAGATTGTAAGAGAAATGTTATAAGAGTTACTCTTGTATTTGTGGAAAAAGAGACTATAGTATAAGAGTTGATCTTCATTCATTAAGAAAGATCTTGATAATAAAATTTTCAATAAGATGTTGGAGAGTGGACAAATGTATGAGTTATATAACAAACTATTATAAAATTGATTTGTACCTCTTTGCCCTTTCCTCCTTATTTTTAAGTTTATTTTATTAAAATTATTATATTGTTTATTATATTATTTTATAATTTCATATCTTAGCAAAAGGGCAAGTTTTAATTAAGTATTAAGACTGGGTAAAATTTTTAGTTACTTAATTCATATCTCCTTTTAAGTACCATATAGGATCTAGTAATTAGTATTAGAGATAGATCTCATTTAATTTTACTTATAATGAAATAGTGATTATAAGATTATAATGACATATTTTCATAGTGAAAAAATAGGTAGACCATTTGATATTGAAAACATATGAATAATACTAAAAGATGAAAGCGAGTGGGATGAAAGGGATGGAAATTTTATTTTTTTAATAATAAAGTTATACATATTTTATTTTATGCATTAAGTAGGGATGAATTCAATATAAATTTGAGATATGAATCTATTCATAAGATTTGGGACACATTAAAGAATACTTATGAAGGCACCAGTCAAGTTGAAGAAGAGAAAAGTGAGCATGTGAATGAAAAAATAGTTCACATATGTTTATTAGATGATGAGGTATCCTCTCACTTAAATTTTAGTTAAAATATGAAGAGGTGCCTACATATTCAAATTCTTGTGATGGCAATGAAGATTATGTTAAGGTGCCTACACATTTAAATTCTTGTGATATCAATGAAGATTGTGTTAATAAGCTAATTTATGGTGAATTAGTTAAATGCTTAGAAGTTACGATTAAGAAAAAGAAAAGAAATCTTCTAAGTATAAGGAAATATTGAAACTTCTATATGAATACAAACAAGGGAACGAAAAATTGAAAAGTAAATTACATAATGTTATACAATCTAAGAATGAATAAAATTGTGATGTGTAAACATTAAAAGACAAAAATATCCCTTTGAAAAAGGAAGTAAAAGGTTTTAAAATTTTATTGCCTAAATTCACTAGAGTAAATGAAGGTGCTCAAAAAGTTTCAAATGATAAATGTGACTTAATATTTACCCATGAAAATGCTTTATCAAGTAAGGCTACCTTTGTTAAAGAAAAGAATTTGGAAGATGAACATATACTTAGGCTATCTTATGAAAATATTGCATCATTCTTTAGATTTTAACATAGATAAACACACCACGGATGCATGTATAAAACTAAAGCAAGACCTAGGAGGAAAATTCATCAAGAAAGAAATACACATAATTTCATTTAGTTAATCCTCATGATACACAAAACAACATGATACGTGCTCACGCTTTCACGTGCATACAAACACATACCTTATGATATCACTTCATGATAGGAAAAATGAAAATGCACATAGAACTAATGCTAAGACCCAATTTCACCCACTTATACCTAATCATCATAGGATGTATACACCCTTTTTGTCATTTTTATGGATATTATGGACATATTAAGAGATTTTGTTAAGATAAATAGAATGAAATGTCTAAAGGTTAGAGGAAGCCAACTAACCTCTAAGGAGCCAAATCAGTATGTGTATCAAAATCACATTAACTTTTGTTTTTTAAGTTAATGGACTTTAAAGATATTTCTAAGATTTAAATGATAATCACCAAGACAAATTGTTAAATTAAGTGAGAGAAAAAAATGAAATGATTATTGACGATATATAAAAGGGAAGCACATTTGTCTTAATTATACTATCTTGAATGTTTTTTATATATAAAGTGAAATTGAGTTATATCTAATGATTTGAATGATCAAATTGAGTGGTACTTGATCATTTAAACTATTCAAAAAAATTTCATGAATAGTGGTTTCTAATTTGATTTGAGGACAATTTTAGTGTTTTTTATAACTTGAAGTACATGATGTATAAATAAAATGAGAGAGAATAATGTTATTAAAAATAATATATACATTAATTTTACATGACTTTATATGATTAGGAGAAAATTGAAAATCATGTAAATTTATGTATTAATATGATTTTTGGAGAGATAATTCAGAGTTGTTATATGCTTTATACAGAGAGAGAGCTCTTTAATATATTAATTATTTTGGATAACCTTAATAATTTATATTTAGATGGTTGATAATAGATATTATTTGTATCTTTGATTATATATGGGATATTTGAGACATCTTATAATGTTGACTTCACTTTATTAAATTCTTTGGTTTATAATGGCCTCTTGTATATTTTATTTTAAATGTCAAATGACATTGAATGATTCATTTTAATGACAATAGATTTGCATATGACATTTGAATTTGAATGATGCATTTTTTATGCTTATAAATTTGCATATTTATAATCTTTTTTCTTATATTGAAAAAAAGAGGGGGAGAGAAAATAGGATTTTAATTACTTTTATCTATGGAGAGCCTTGATTTTGATTTTTTAATCATTTATGTTATTTTAATCTATAAAAATAAGGGAAGGTACAAAATCATTAATACAAAGGGGAGTTTTGATAATTTTGATAAATTTTGAATTTTCACGAGTTTATCATATTTTTTATTTGGTTTTATAAAATGGTTGAGAAGTTTGGTTTGGCTCATATATTGTTGAATTTAGTGGAAGTGTGAATTTTGAATTATTTATAACTTGTTATGACATACGAGTTTAAGGTGAGCTTGAGTGTTTAGGTTTTGAGATTTTGTTTTATGTTATGATGATGTGCTCATTGTTATATTTAGGAGCAATTTGATTTTTAAAAAGTTATGATGCATATGTTTAGAAGGAGCTTTGAACTTTGGCGTACTTGGGGGGAGTTTTGAATATTGATGATATCATTGATTTTAATTTTTAAAATAAGTTTGATAGTGAGATTTTTTATTTTTATTTTTTAAAAGGGGAGCAAGTTTGAGAAAGTTTAGAAATGATATTAAGAAAGTTTATAAGCAATATCAACAAAATGTAAATGGTATTTTAAAAATTTTAGAGGCCTCTCTTAAATTTTAAAATGAGTTTTTATTCTTGATTATATTTTATCTTATGATTATTTTGTCATTTTTAATAGAGGGAGTAAATCTAAGTTGTATTAAGAAAATCTAAGTGGTATTGTGAAATTTTGAGTAGACAATATCTTTAACTTATGAATTGGAGATCATTTGTTTCTAGAATAAATTTTTTTTATGATTTTAAAAATGAAGAGAAATTGTGTGACGTTAGACTAAAAACCAGTCAAATAGTTTACATTGTGTATGATTTGATCTTTATATTTCTCTAATATTACATAGTGTTGTCATCATTAAAAAAAGCGAGAGTATTGAATCAAGGTAGTTTCACCTATATTTTGATGATAATAAAACAATACTACTAATGGTTTTATTATGTTGTGATATAATGAAAAGATAAATTTGAAGAAAATGTGTTAAGAGATACAATTTAAAGTTAAAGGTGGAGTATAGGAGTAAAAGTGATGTTATATAAAGATCAAGATGTGAAATGAAAGATTAAGAATTAAGATAATAAAATTGAATAGGTCATTCTCTGTAATTTTTATTGAAATCTTAACTTACTCTTCTCATCTTGTTTAATAGGCTCAACTCATATATGATGCATTCATATTTAGTGTATACAAATATAAGTTGTACAATTAAGAGGAATTATATGGAGAAATTTTTAAATGATCCCCTTGATACATCAAAACTTTTTAAGAAACTTGTTTGAAATGTGTGTGTGTCATGAATTTTCTAAAAAAAAGGTTTAAAATATGGTAAGATATGATTTAGAGTTTGTTATATGTTTTAGATTGTGTAAAGTTTATAAAAGACTAATTGCTATATGGACTGGTCAACTAATGGTGATCGTCTAATCGTCTAACAAATGGTTAACCTGTTAAGATTATAGAGATAATAATTAATATTCTTATTTATATTTTAGAGATATTACTTGATATTTTAGATAATAAGTGAATTTTATGGGATTTTATTAAGGGATTTTATAAATTTTGTCTTTGATTTAAAAAGGTGATTCCCCTTGAATTATGAAAGTGATTAAGGTTGTATTCTCCTATATATTCCCTTTATTATTCACTTAAAATGTAAGTAGAATTTTTTTTTCTTTCTTTCTTCGTCTAACTTTCTTCATGATATCAAAGCTACATCTCTTTTATAATTCTTTTCATCAGTCTTAAATGAATTTTTGTTTAGCAATGACCAGTCAAGGAAAAAACTCCTCATCCTCCAACATTGATTTCAATAGCTCAAATATGGCTAATCTTGGGGCTATAATAGGAAATACATAACACGGTGGTGATCTTCTAAACTCAAATCTACCCTTTCAACTGATGAACCATAAGTTGAATGGCTAGAACTACTTGGAATGGGTGCAAACGATAAAATTGGCCATTAATGATAGAGGAAAACTGGACTATTTGACTGGAGAAATAATAAAGTGGGCTCTGGATGATCCAAAAATTAATACATGAAGGTTTGAAAATTCTTTGATCACAACTTGATTAATTAATTCAATGAAACTTGCAATTGGAAAACCTCATATGTTTTTGTCAACATCAAAAGATGTATGGCATGCAGGTTCAAGAGATGTATTCAGATATTGAGAATTCTTCTCAAAATTTTGAAATAAAAACAAAGTTGTTAAAAGCCAAGCAAAGAGACTGCAATGTTACTTAATTTTATAATAAATTTGTAATCTTGTGGCAAAAATTGGACCTATGTTATGAAGATAATTAGGATTTTTTGAATGATAGCGTTCGACGTAAAAAAAGAGAAGAAAACGATAGGATTTACATTTTTTCTTGCAGGATTAAATAAAGAATTAGATGAAGTCAAAGGTCAAATTTTAGAAAGAAAACCTTTACCATCTATCATAGAGGATTTCTTGAAAGTTAGGAGGGAGGACATGAGGCAAAAATTGGTGATTGGCAACATTAAATTAGAAGTTGAAGGCTCTACACTCATGTCTAGAGAAACAGAGAATAAGAGAGAGAGGAAAAGCAACAAAAATTATGTGTGATCACTGCAAACGTGATTCGCACACGTGAGAAACATGTTAGAAAATCCATGGAAAATGGAAGAATTGAAAAAAAAAAATCAGAGACAGCAATACCTTCTAAGCCAATACTGCTGAATTTGGGTCAGAGGCTCCTTTTGACACACAACCATTGATAAAGAAATAGATAGACCAATTCTGTAAAATTCTTTAGTCTTAAAATATCTCTTGTTCAAATACTTCTTTTTCTTTGGTTTAAAAAGGTAATTATTTAGTTGCCTCTTGCTTCAATATTAATTCAAATCATTCTTGGATAATTGATCATGGTCCAACAAATTATATGATCGGGTCGTATAAATTATTTCCCTCCTATAGTCCATATGTAGGAAATCCAAAAGTAAAAATAACAAATGGTTTCTTCTCAATAGTAACTAGAAAAGGATCATTTATTATTTCCCCTGATTTTACACTTTATGATGTTTGTCATGTTCCTAAATTTTCCGATAACTTGTTATCAATTAGTAAAATAACTATTGAACTAATTTTTCTTCATCTAATTGTCAATTTTAGGACTTAAACATAGGGAAGATGATTGACAATGTTAAACAAGTTGGAGGTCTATATTTCTTTGAAGATGGATATGACTCAAACAAGCAATCCTAGAGAACTTGTCTCAATTATATTTCAATACTTAATGAGAGCAAAATTATATTTTTATTATGTTGAACCAAGAGAGGTTCCAATATTGGTATTGATGATAACAAAACATGCTTAATCACTAATGGTTTGAGTTTATGATGTTAATCTAAAGGTTAGGTATGTTTCAAGAAGAATCCATTATGGATAGCTTGGAGTTTGAAGGTCAAATTTGAAGATAATGGCAATTCAACTGAATTGGAAGTTTCAAGACCTTAGATAGGTAATTTCAAATATGTTTGTAAGTTTTACTTATTATTCAATTGACCTAAGGGCTTAAGTTTGATCATGCATTGCATTTGAAATGTAAAAAGTGCATATTACCTCAATTCACAGGCGAAATCTTGTGTTTGAATTGTTTTAAGGTATTTGATCATTCATACAGCCTCAATACATGATTTTAAAAGTGTTTGGAGTCTTAATTATCATTAGGAACTTGTTTGGAATTGATTGGAGTTAGTTTTGCAGCATATTCTGTGTTTTCTGGACATATAACGGCGGGCTGATCATCCATCAATGCTACCATGCTTGAGTGCCATTGTACCCTGTTTCCAGAAGCCATCAATGATGGGTTACTCTTAGCTCAACGGCATTGTTGATCATCCCAGAGGGTGTCGTTATAGAGTCAGACTCTAGCGGCTAGTTTTCCCCTTTAGGGTCTCATGCTTTTTGTCCTTATTATAACGTCTTAAAGCCTCTCCAAAACCCTCTTTAAGCCTCCTAACAATATATATACTCCTTAAAAATGAATTTTGATCCTCTAAACACTCCAAAAACAGATCAAACCTTCAGAAATTCTCAAAATCCTCAAGCTGCTCATATTTCTATTGCACTTATTTTCATTCGATCTTTTGCTATCAAATTGTATTTCTGAGTGTGCAAAGTTGTGTTTAATACTTTCGTTGAGTGTGTAAGAGTTTATTTGATCCATCTTTTACATTTTAGAAAGGTTATTTCAACAAATTAAAGCTAGAACTCATTCATATATCAAAACTGTCTCTGTTGAGACTGTTCTAACTTGAATCTTGATTTCAGGTGTTTAAACCTATTTTTAAAATCGTGTTATTGGAGTTTTCAAATTGCCTAAAGTCTTTATATTTTGTTTGAACCTTATTTCGAATTTTTGAGACTTGTTGAAGCTATCATTGAGCTAGAAATTTCATATACTTCAAGATAGCTTCTATTTTCACTGTTTCGAGTTTTAATTCGATTTTAACTTGCTTAATCTATTGTTTTGTGTTTTTTATTATTTTTTATGCGTGTTTAAGTTCTTAGGAGTTAGATTAATCTTAGTGTCTAATTTTTAGTTGGATATTTCACCATTTGTGTGCATTAGTTCACTTAGACATCAAAACTGTCCAGTTTTTGATGTTCTTCATTCAATCACTAGTTTCATCACATAAATCAGTTTTGGGTGCATAAATTTGTTGTGGCTAGTTCACATAAGGTGTTATGAGTGCTCTAATATTTTTGGATTAATTTTTAAGTGCCTGTATTTGTGTTTTGAGCTGAATATTCAAAGAGTGCTTAAACTGTCCAAATTTTGTGATTGGCTTATTTTGATCATATTGCTTGAACATATGCACGTTTTTATGTTTAATTTTTGCCATACTAAGTTTGTTTAGGCTTTCAAGATTGTTATCATTCATTCATATCATTTATTGGAAGGTGAAGCCCTTAGTTTAATTGTGCATTAAGTGAAACACCTTTCAAGGTGTATTTAGTTACTTGATTTTGGGGGAATTGTATATTTTGGTAATTTGTGAATTGTATAGGCTTCTCTTTGCCTTGAAAAGATTTGGGATAGGTTACTATTCACCTTAGAAAGTAAGATTGTTGTTGGTGGGTTACTCTTCACCCTTGGAAAGTAAGATTGTAAAGGTTACTCTTCACCTTGAAAGAAGATTGTACTTGTTTTG
>JAOXYD010000136.1:22795424-22818789 GCA_028565735.1 Pinacopodium congolense
ATAAACAAGGCTAAGGAGTAAGGAGTAGGGATTGAACTTTATGGAATAGTTTGGTTTAATATTTATTTTTTATTTAATATTGTTAATATTTTAATTATGATGTTATATTAATATATTATTTTTTTAAAATTTTATATTATCTTTAAATTTTATATTTAAAAAATAAAAATAAAAAATAAAAACAACAACAATAACGAAGATAAACGGAAACATCCCCAGACAAATAATATAAATTTTCTTACTCCAGGTAACTTTAAAATTTGACAACCCTTGATAACGATGACGAATGGACCAATGAGTGCAAAGGACGCCGAAAGAAATTGCAATAAAAGTACCATTTTGCCATTGATCAAATTCGGTCCTCAGGACGCCGAGCGTCCAATAGCGGACGTGGCAACCAAAAATCTATTAATTTACGGATATTGTTTAATTAGGAAGTAAGTTGTAATTTTTTATTATAAATAATGTATTTTTAATTAATTAATTATTATATATTTTTAATTATTATATTATATTAATATTTTTTTTATTAATGTTATATTTAAAAAATAAAAAATTAAAGTTTAATTAAACAAAATCTCATTTGACTATGATAAAAATATTAAATAAAATGCAATTAATATTAGTTTCCGAAATTTTGTCATTTAATTTAGTGCTATTCAAGACGATGACAGCCGATCCGAGAGAACACCTGTCCAGAAAGAGATGAATGCAAAGTAACCAATCACTTACTGGAGTGGCATGACTGGGACCGTTGATGAAAATAAAACAAAATAGAGAAACTTCCACTGACTTTCCTCATGTATCGCGATATGATATTTTCAATCTTATTATTATTATATCGCCAAAGGAAATAACTGCCACGCGGCAACTCGACGCTGAGTCACCGTCTGTGATGGGAAAATCTCAGACCTCGATAAACCAATAATCTCTCTTACTCCTAGAAAAGAAAAGGAAATGAATAAATTTTTGAAACTACTATTTATATGCAAAATGATGAAGTATTCAGCTAGGTAGATTGTTGACCAAAAATGATATTAAAAAAAACCAAAAGCAAAAAAATAAGCGGGAGATGATAAAAAGTTTTTCCAAATCTAATATAAATTGAAAATAGTAAATATTTAAACTAAGAAGATGTTATTCAATCTTACCGATTTCCAAAACAAAATAGAAACTAATGTTATCTTCTAATTTCCTATTTTTTCTTCTTCTGATAAAAAAGCAAGACTCCGTATTAGGGCGAGAAATTTAAAGATATTTATATTTAAATTCCCTTGAAAATGAAATAGGCCCCACAAACCCCAACCAAGCCCCCTCACCACTCCTATATAAATTTGCATCCCCACTCATACAATTCTCGCCACCCCAAACCCTAGTAACGATCTCTGCTTCTTTTTCCCTCATTTTCCGGGAAAGAGTTTTACTTTCCGGGAAGCTTTTCATCTTTCTCTTTCTATTTCCTTTCCTCCTAGATCTGCATGGTGTGTGGCTCATTCGGCGCGTGACGAGCACGAGTTCTTTTCTTTGGGTTCGACCTTTGTTGGGTTGTTTTGAATTTGGAGACTCTTCTTCTGAGCGGGGATTAGAGAAAGTGGTGGGTTAGTGAGAGAAGGAGGGGTTGGTTCCGGTCTGGAGAGTTCTTCTTCTGCTTCTTTTGGGGGGGTAGCCGGGGCCTGTGGCCTCGGCGGGTTTTAAAGCCCCCACTTTTCAACATATTTACCATTCTAACCCGTTTAATTTTATCTTTTTAACCCTCACCGGAACGAGGATATGCCTGCCCTGGCTTGCTGCGTAGATGCTGCCGCCACTTTGGCGCCTCCCGGCTACGCCTCCCTTGCCGGGGATGGCTCCCTCCTTCCGGCTCCGACGACCGCCGTCGCCGCCGTCACTACTGCCGCCGAAAATCCTTCCCATTGGTCTCCTTCTCTTTCCGCCTCGCTATACAAGATCGACGGCTGGGGTGCTCCGTACTTCTCTGTTAACTGCTCTGGCAACGTTACCGTCCGTCCTCACGGCGGTAACACTCTGGTTCATCAAGAGATCGATCTGTTGAAGGTCGTGAAGAAGGCTTCGGATCCGAAGTTTGCGGGCGGATTAGGGTTGCAGTTACCGCTTATTGTTCGTTTTCCCGATATCCTCAAGAACAGGCTCGAGAGTCTCCAAACGGCGTTTGATTTCGCCGTCCAGTCGCAGGGTTACGAGACTCATTACCAAGGGGTTTATCCCGTGAAGTGTAACCAGGACCGTTACGTGGTGGAGGATATAGTAAGATTTGGGTCTCCGTTCCGGTTCGGGCTCGAAGCTGGGTCGAAACCAGAGCTACTCCTGGCAATGAGTTGCTTGTGCAAAGGAAGCGCAGAAGCTCTGCTGGTCTGCAATGGGTTTAAGGATTCGGAGTACATTTGTCTCGCTTTACTCGCGAGGAAGCTTGCTTTGAACACAGTTATAGTGCTTGAACAAGAGGAAGAAGTCGATTTGGTTCTTGCTTTGGCGAAGAAGATGAGTGTTAGGCCTGTAATTGGGGTTCGGGCCAAGCTGAGGACCAAGCATTCAGGCCATTTCGGTTCGACCTCGGGCGAGAAAGGGAAGTTCGGGTTAACGACGACCCAGATTTTACGAGTGGTGAAGAAGCTTGAACAAGCATCGATGCTTGATTGCTTGCAGCTTCTGCATTTTCATATTGGATCTCAGATCCCCACCACCGCGTTGCTCGCAGACGGTGTTGGTGAGGCTGCGCAAATCTATTGTGAATTGGTGCGTCTTGGAGCGAATATGCAGGTGTTTGATGTTGGTGGTGGTTTGGGGATTGATTATGATGGTTCACGATCTGGAGACTCGGATCTTTCCGTTGCTTATGGGTTGGAGGAGTATGCTCTTGCTGTTGTTCAGGCTGTGAAATTTGTTTGTGATCGCAAGAATGTGAAGCATCCTGTGCTTTGTAGCGAAAGTGGTCGAGCTGTTGTTTCTCATCACTCGATTCTGATATTTGAGGCGGTTTCTGCGAGTGTATCGAGTGCTGGGGCTGTTACTCCATTTGGGTTGCAGTATCTTGTTGATGGACTGTCTGAGGATGCTCGTTCCGATTATCGGAACTTGACTTCTGCAGCTATTAGAGGTGAATATGATACTTGCGTCTTCTATGCTGATCAACTGAAGCAAAGATGTATCGAGAAGTTCAAAGAAGGAAGTATGGGGATGGAACAACTAGCTGCCGTTGATGCTTTGTGTGAGTTTGTTTCCAACGCTATTGGGGCAGCGGAGCCTGTTAGGACTTACCATGTGAATCTCTCGGTGTTTACTTCAATTCCTGATTTCTGGGGGATCGGGCAGCTGTTTCCAATTGCTCCTATCCATCGACTTGATCAAAGGCCTAGTGTGAGAGGGGTTTTGTCTGACTTAACCTGTGACAGTGATGGGAAGATCGATAAGTTCATAGGTGGGGAGTCAAGTTTGCCACTTCACGAGATTGAAGGTGGTGGTGGTAATGGTGGGCGGTACTACTTGGGGATGTTTCTGGGCGGGGCTTATGAGGAGGCGCTCGGTGGAGTTCACAACTTGTTCGGTGGCCCGAGCGTTGTAAGGGTGTCGCAAAGTGATGGCCCCCATAGCTTTGCGGTGACCTCTGCTGTTCCGGGCCCGTCGTGTAGTGATGTCCTCCGGGTTATGCAGCACGAGCCCGAGCTGATGTTCGAGACCCTGAAGCACCGTGCGGACGAAATATGTCCTCATGATGTTGATAGCGATGACAATGAGGGGGATAACAGAGGAGGTATGGGCAATGCGGCCTTAGCTAGCAGTCTTGCTCAGTCTTTCCACAACATGCCATATCTGGTGGCTTCTTGCTCATTGTCTGCTCTGAACACTGGTGGTTGCTATTTTCTCAATGAGGATGATTTCAATTCCAACGCGGATTCAGCCCCTGCTGCTGCTGGTGATGACGACCAGTGGTCTTATTGCTGTGCTTGAGAATAATAATAATAATAATAATATTGGCAATTGCCCCTTCCCAAGTTTAGCTGCTGCTGGCTGCTGGCTGCTGCTGGTGTTGCTTTAATTAATTAATTTATATGCCCCCAGCTGTAGTCAGTGTCTTATGGTCGTCGGTTTAACTTTTATTGCTATTAATTGTCCATTTTTCATTTGCGTCAAAACACCAAAAAATGTTGTTTAAGTCTCTTTTGCATTGGTGTGTTGAAAGAGGCCAAATAAATATTTAGGGTTTTGTAAATTCGGGGTCTTGTGATGTCCCGTATCTTCTGTATTAGTTGTGTCTTTTTTAGCAGCAGACGCTTTTCAATGGAATAATTATTTTAGTTCAGTAGCTTCTTCTTCTTCTTCTTCTCTAGTCTGTGGGTATTGTATTGTATTGTATCAGTTGCACGTGCATGTTAACTGCAGCATTTTCTCCCAATTGACGGCATTTTGAATGGATTTATTTTTTATTTTTAAACATCAAAATTGAAAAAACTAATAATATATTAATAAATACATAAATTAAAATTAAAAAATTAAAAAAAATATACAAAAAAAAACCGAAAGTGAAAAGCAGAAGCAAACCATACCATCCCAGGATTTATGATCCTTTTAATAGGTGACGATTGATGTTTCAAGTGATCTTACGTAAATTATTAGTCATGTCAAGGATTAATAGAGCAGCCGTATTGTTACTTACTACGATAATGACAAGTAATTCCTTCTGTCGATTTTTGGCAAATCAGGTCCAAGACAAAGTTCATTCCTCGTAATAATTTACTCTTACTAATCTTCCAAGGGATAGATGGGAATATGGTTGTGAGCATCTTCACGTACAAAATAGAGGTCATCTCTTGCGTTGAATACTTTGCTGCTTTCATCATTAACTTTATAAATACTATAGGAAGGGAATAGAAAAAGCATAGCAAATGAGAAGATTTTTAGATGATAGGTGATAGGCATACCCTTTGCTCGCCGAATATGAAATTATATATAGAATAGTATAAGCAAATGCTTCCCCTTTTTTTATCTTACAAAATTTTGACTTTTAAAGTGAAGTCTATTTCTGTCCGTCAAGTTTAAAAACTTAATGCAAAAGAAATACACCTCTCCAACTTTACTTCATTCTTTATTGTAGATATAAGCATCAACATTCATCCACTTGAATTATTATTGTGACATGATCCAATGAATATTGAACATTCAGTACGATGCATAAGACACTGCTGGTCCCGTTATCTAAACATGGAATGGAATGGAATCGATCTGCACTAAAAATGATCTAATTACAGGATTTCTTAATGCTTAACAGTAATCTCAACTTTTGATGATTTTTTAATCTCCAGACTTCAATGGATTGCCTTATCCTTTCTTTTGTTCCTTATGGACTATTTAAAACCACCAACCCAACCTATTCGTATATTGCAGGCTTCCGCCATTCATTCCATCGCATTCCAGTTTTTTAATATAACACACACACACACACATATATTCAAAGTAGTAAGCCCATGTTTCGTCTGTTCTATTAGGCCCAATTAGAGTCCAATGGGGGCGTGTACAACACGCGACCCATAAAGCCTTTCTAATATTCCCATGGCGTTGTATATTTACTTACTTGTTCTTCTCCTTCTAGGATTCTGTTCTCCGACAATCACTCGCGTGACGTACACCGGCTTCCTTCTCTATTTCAAACAAGACAGGTACTTCAATTCCTTCTTTGTATACGTTTCCTAGTACCTTGTTAACCTTCAAATTCGTAGTGTTTTAGCAGTTGCTTGCTATTTAATCCACATCGAATCTACCGAGAAAATTTTGTAAGCGATACTTTGAAACCCAAAATTTTCAACTTCTGATTCTTAGAGTGAGCTTATTTTGTGATTCCTCTTGGTGGGTTGTTTGTTTGTTCGTGAATTTTCACTCTGGGACCATAAAGATTCGTTTCTCTCTCTCTCTCTCTCGCTCTCGCTCGCTCTCTCGTTAAGAGGTGTTTTCTGTTTCATGGACTGTTTTTTTTTTTTTTTCTAATTGAGAATTATACACTTAAATTCTGCCTTTTCTTTTTGGCTAGGGCCGTTTAAAGGGTTGATTTCCTGATTTGAAAACTACACTCAGAGATGGTATGTTTATAGCTTATACATTCTTAGTTTTAATTTCCTCCCAAGTCCACGGGTCTATTTAATATGTGGCTGTATTTGGGTTGTTTAAGACGCTGTCTCATCGCGTGATGCATGTTGAATATTTGTGAGGAAGAACTTGCTAATCGTCTATTTGGGGTACATCTAATTATTTTGGTTTTATAATATATCTGAAACGTGTCATCATTGATTGGAATTGGACAATTTCTCTGAAAATATACATCATCTTAGTAAATCTTTATGTTTAGCAAGAGGTGTTGCATAAGGATTTCATTGGTATATGCTTTATAGTGTTGGAAGCAAGGATGACATTTGTTTTTGTCCTTGGTTCTGGTTTTACTGCTTACTTTCTTTGTTTCATTAATTGCAGTTTTTTGATCCATACGGTTACCATGGCACCTCATTTGAGCAGACATATCGATGTTACCCTGCGTCATTCATTGAAAAGGTAGAATGCTTTTTTTTTTTTTTTAAGTTCTGTCAATTGAGAGACAGTCGTAGGTTGTTAGCATTAATTTCTCGAGTTTGTCAATTTGCTTTTCTGGTCCAAATGTTTTAAATTTTATGGCTATTTATGGTTTCTAGTTTTGTATCCATGATAACTCAGTCATGCATGGATAATTTATTTTGTTTGTACAACTCTTTATGATCTCTTTGATAAGTTATTTGCCGTTTTATGTTTCATTATGCTTACTGATAAAAGATCCATTCAGTACACTCCCTTTGATACTGATGTTTGTTTTACTTTTCTTTCTTCCTCCTTTCCTCCTCGTTCTTAATTTCCTGCAGCCTCAAATTGAAACTGGTGATAAAAGTAAGCCTTGGATCTTCTATGGTTTTTGCTACAATTTTTATTCACATATTTACTTTGACCTTATTTCATTTTCTTGTTACAGTCATAATGCCCCCTTCAGCCCTTGATCGGCTTGGTTAGTGGTTGAAGTTTGTATTTCTTTGGGGAATTCATCTGACAGTGCTTTAAACTCAAGTGACACTAATATTGGGATGTAAACTTGCAGCATCTCTGCATATTGATTATCCAATGCTGTTTGAGCTTCGGAATGATGCTGCTGAACGGGTCTCTCATTGTGGTGTTCTGGAATTTATTGCTGAAGAAGGCATGATATACATGCCATATTGGGTAGTCATGACAATTAAGTTTTCTTTGTGCTTTTATTTGTTTGCTTGGATATGTGCCAATCAGTTAAGATTGTTGATAAGTCCTTGATTTGTTGTTTTATAGTTATTTGTTTTCTTTTATTAGATGATGGAAAACCTGCTTCTGCAAGAGGGAGACATAGTACGAGTGAAGAATGTGACTCTTCCAAAGGGAAGATATGTTAAACTGCAACCTCACACCAAGGATTTTTTGGATATCTCAAACCCTAAAGCTATGTAAGTGACACTGTTATACTTGATTATTTCTGTGACATAACTTTAGCTAGATATTACCACTACTTTAATTGCATTATTTAAGTGTAATAGCTGTGGATAGAAAGATCAATGTGATTTCACTATCTTAACGAGGTATCCAGTCTGCCAGATGGAATTATATTGCCTTGGGGTTGATAGAAATAACTGAAGAAGTCCTTAAAAGTTGCCCCGATTTTTAGTCTCTCATTAGGCCATGTCATTATCGCTTTAACTAACAATTGTGAAAATGTTCGAACAGATACCATGTTCGTGTCATATTTGAATGTTCCATATCATCTTTATTCACTATGAAAAGGCATTGCCTATGTCATGACACTTGTTGAGTGCAGTTTTTTTTTGTCATGCAGATTAGAAACAACGCTGAGGAATTATTCCTGCTTAACCACTGGGGATAGTATTATGGTTGCATACAACAACAAGAAATATTACATTGATATTGTAGAAACCAAGCCATCAAATGCAATAAGTATCATTGAGACAGACTGTGAGGTGGACTTCGCACCGCCCTTGGATTACAAGGAGCCTGAGAGACCTGCTGCTGCCATTCCTTCAAGCAAGCAACCAGCTCAAGGTGAGTGTTTGTTTATGCTCTTTGCCTGTGATAGTGTGCATAAATTTTATTATAAATCACTGTATTAGAACTCCACAAGCTTTCTTATTTTTATTTATTATTTTCACCTTTTTTTGTGTGTGTATTTTGGAGCAGAGGGTGGGAAAAGGTGGGAAATTGAATGGCTATTTAAAAATTTCTTGTTTGGATGACAAATTGCTGTCTGCCTGAAACAGGAGTAGAAGAGGATCCAAAATATTGACAGACGAGTCCGTATCCATTTACATATCACTTAAGGCATTGACTTTTTTTGCCCCTTTGCAGCTGAAGAGGTTCCAGCTGAGACTCAGCCAAAATTCAACCCCTTTACAGGCGCAGGAAGACGGTTGGATGGCAAACCATTGCCATATGAGGCTCTTCCAGTTTCTTCACCAGGGCATAAGGACAAGCAACCTGCTGTTAGCAATGGTATCGGACAACCCTCAGTGGGTTCTAGTTCCCAAAGTACAGCTCGTCAGTCCCAGGGAAAACTTGTCTTTGGATCTAACGTGAACCGGGCTCCAAAAGAAACCCAAAAGGTGCCTTTTCTTTTATCATCACACTGTCAAAAATGATATAACAGCTTACGTAATGGACTGTTTTGTTTGTTCTCCCCTTTCTTTGTTGTTGACTCCAATCAGCCGTTTCTTTGATGGTGCAGGAAGCTGGAAAAGAAATTAAGCAAGAACCCCCTAAAAAAGAGGAGCCAAAATTCCAAGCCTTTACGGGGAAGAAGTACTCTTTGAGGGGTTGATTGTAGCATTTGACCATTAATGCCATCAACTTTTATTGCCATGTTTGCGATGTTTTCTCCGACTAGCGGCGTATCATCAAAAGGTGGGGGGCGGGTTCTGTTAACATCTTGTCTACTGTGCATGAAAATGCCAGAATTCTTACTAAGGGATTTATTTTTTATACATCACTTAGACACAAATTTCGTTCTTTTAACTAGATCAGTAAGGAATTCACCAGAGTGGAAAGCGGTAATATCTAATGGTTTAAAATTCCATTAATGCTTTAAAAATCGGATAGAATATTGAATCGATGACGTGTTCAAAATTTAGAGATTTAATCGTATAAAATTATAATAAAATTGGTGTTAAATTAGTTAATTTTTATTCATTTATAATACTAAAAATATATTATATTAAAATTTGTTATTTTAATATTTTAAATTTAAAATAGAAATTATGAAATAAATAAATAAAATATATAGGAATAAAATTAATAAATTTAACCCATAAATTTAATCATATTGTATTTATTTTATTAAAAAAAATAAGAAAAAGGAGCGGCTCTGGATGAAAAAAACCAAAAAAAAAAAGGGAGAGGGAGCGTTAGAGAAGGAGGGGTGGGGGTTAGAGAAAAAACAAAAAAGAAAAACAGAAGGGAGTTTGCGTCGGAGAAGAAGACTGAGGGGGCGATAGGTGTTCTAGAAAAAACAAAAAAGAAGAGAAAGAAGGGGGGATGTGGGTTTCATTAGAGAGAAGAAGACGGGATGGATTTCATAGTACAAGAAGATAGGAGAGGGTGGGGTTGGGGTTAAAAGGAGTAAGACCGGTTGTTTTGTTTGCAGGTTTCTGTATAAAATCGAATTAGTAAATCTCATGGTTTCAGGTCAACTGAGTTAAACCAACTGAACGGACTAAACATTTTTCGCGGAGATGTTCGATTCAATGCACATTTTATTTTACGGAATAACTAGGGGTATTTTCGTAAAAAATGTAAATTTTTGATAATTTTTTAAATATGTGAAAGGTATTTTTTATAAATTTAAATAAAACTTTTAGTAGTTTTTAAATGTATTAAAAATAAAAAATTTTATTTTAAAATAAATGAGTGTCAGACCTGTGACTCAGTCGTCTCAAGAGAATATTGGTGGCCTGGGTTCCATGACCCGAGTGATATAAAAAAATAATAATTTCATTAGAGATGAATTTAGATGCGAAGAGGATACGTTAGGAAATTCTCAAGTCTAGAAACCAATTCTCCCTTTAATTTGTGTCAAATTTGCAAACATTTGACAAATTGTGAGGCGTTCCTAGAGCAACAATTGATATGGAGAGACGAAGTATGAATAAAAAAGGAAATTAATGAAAAAATATCCAAAAGAAGAGACACAGATCTAAAATGGAATTAATGAAGCAACAGTTAGAAGAAGAGATGCAGATTTGAGCCTAAAATCATTTAATACCATGGTTTTAAAAATCGGATTGGACCGGTTGGTTTGACCGAGTTAATTCGAAATTGATCAGTTTATCAGTTTGATTATTTTTAAAAACCGTCAGTTTTAAAAACTGAACGGTTAAAGGTTCGACTGGTCGATTTAACCAGTTCGACCGGTCAATTTAATCAGTTCGACCTAGTTTAACTTGCGGTCTGACCCATTTTAACCCAACTCAGCCCAACTTACTCCTCTTCACTTTTTTTTTATTTTTTAGTTCAACTCTACTCTTCTAACCTTTTTTTACCTTTTTACTTTTTTATTATTTTTTATTATTTGTTAAATCTATTATTTTTATTTTTATTTAATTCTTATGTGACATTATTTATTTATTTTATTTTTTATTTTTATTTAAAATAATAAATAAAAAATAAAAATTTTAATATAATATATTTTAATATTATAATTTAGTAAAAAATTAAAAAATAGATTAATAATTTATACATTTTATTATTTTATACCGGTTCAATACCGATTTTATAACGATTTTATGCCGGTTAATCCTCTAAACCTTTAACCCCTTCCCTTACCGGTTCGATATCCGATTCGATTTTTACAACATTGCTTATGACTTATTTAAGTGGGGTTTGATTCAAACTGACAAATTCGCTAAGTTAAAATAATGATTTGTGTTTTTTAATTATAAACTAATTTGATATGGATATTCAGACAACTTATTTTTAAGCAAGAAAATGATGAAGCTAGATAATTAAAAGATACAAGTTAAATCCATGAAATTATGAAAATCATCACTTCAAATACCTCATTTCCTATCAGGCAACAAGAGATGTGTTGCACCTACTAAACGATTATATGAAAGTGAAGAATCTTCATTTATAAATGAAACTCACACTCCTTCTGGAACTCCATTTGAAATTCACTACTACTGCTGCAAAAAGGATAGAAAGAAACTGATCTATGAGTTGCTATGTATTCGTACTTTTATTCCAACTAATATGTTTAAAGGCATAAAACAACAAATCAGACTTTCTGATTTCCAGGTTAAACTCTGATATAGAATTAAAAGGGATAGCCAGTAAAAAGTTTCTTCTAATCAGATACATACAAAGCGAAGTGTAAATGAATTTGGTAATCCTATCAATTCCATTTCTGTATCTTTCCGTCTCGCGCCAAAGCAGCAGTACAGTCAAGACGCCCTTTGAGAGAAAGAACGAGATCTATACCAGAAAGTTGAGACAAAATTGAAACGTTCACTTTGTATCTACAAGGACAACTTTTAAGAGTTAAGGTCAAAGTAGGAAAGTCAAAGAACCAATCTGTCTAGTGGGATGACGAAGAACGCTCAAAACAAGAAGCTTAACTGCCTATAGTATCAACCAGACAACACTCCCCCTTAAGCTCTAGATTTACAACATACCATGAACAATTTGTTACAAGCAGCCACCAGACCTCGAACCATTCAACTATCAAAACTTTTGATCCCCAACACAATCCAGCATTACCACTACACTTCTCTGTCGCCCATTCCAATCCCTTGATCTGAATCCAGTGGAAGCAATAAACGCATGGCTTCAAATTGCCTTACATTCAACTTCTGTCGGCTCTACTTCTATTCTCTGAAATCCGTGAATCCAGTGTAGACAGGATCTGGGGCATTGACATCCCCCCCGACACAACAATTTCTGCAAATCAATAACACATTAATATTTGTGGTCATCTTGATTCATATAAGCTGCATTGAGGGGTTTTCGAAGAGATAGTTCTACTTAAAAAATGACTAAAGAAATTAACCACATTAAATGTAAAAATTACTCTTTGCAAAGAGGGGCTTCAAGGGAGATTCAAAAACTGATAATAAAGAAAATGATGTAGAAAGTAATAATTACCACACTGAAGACAGTTCTTCAGTTGATAATACCATGGTTAAGCAAAAGACGTAATTTCAATGGAAAAGAGAGCAAATGGAGCTCACCAATTCCTTCCCTGACAGAAAGATTTGGTCTGATGACATCCTTAGCATTGACCAGGAATATATCACCAATGTACAAATGATTTGTTGGAACATAGACACAACAGAGCTCCTCATCGCCACAATAGTTCTGCATGCAAAAATTTGGAGACATTGGTCCACACTTCAGTTTTTAGTACCATCTCTTATCAACGAAGCAAAATAATATTATCCTTACTCAAACTGAAGACCATTGACAAAGATAGGGACATAACATTAAGAAAACCATACTTATGAATCTTTATGGCCTTAACAACTATCACAATTCCAAAGTCTGCCAATAGGAGTTCAAAATGTTACCAGACACACACACATATATATATATATATTTGAAAATTACCCAATATGTTGATGCCATTGGACAATGTCAAAAACAATAATAAATTTTTCTATCTCTCTCCCGCTTTCTGCTCCTTGTCAAACACAACATGCTTGACGTTAACAATCAAAGACTATTTGATGATACTGGATATGGATAAAAGCATTAAAAAATCTTAAGCCCATTCACTTTTTACATTATTTTTGGGTCTTGCAAATGAAGATGAACAGAAATGTATACGCATAGATGTTGTAAATTAAACTTCAACTGCACTTTCATGTAAAAAGTGTATCATCATCTTCTACCAATTATATTTTTGGTTCACTTGTCCTTCTTTACCAACTCCCAATCCACAAAGCAGATGGAAGAAGCAGTTAATAGACAGAATTCAGAGTCAGCCAGAGAGAGAGAAAATATATACACCTGAAGGATGACAGAGGAAGTAATGAACCCAAATGCATATTCACCAATCCGTGGGTGCCTTATGATAGCTACTTCCTTAAATGCTTGGGTATTTTGATCTGAAACGACACAGAGATACAAGAAATGAATAGAGAAACAGATTTGTGTTCATTGAGAGCCTAAGAGTCAACTCACATACCTGGAGATATAGCAGCACTAATTTGCTTGGAAGCATTATAAATATGACGAACAAATGGCATTCGCTTAATAAACCACTCTCCAAGGCCGAGGACAGAAGCTCCCAACCAAGAGGACATGAAGACCCCAACCAGGAAAATGAATGTCATGGAAGTTACAAATCCAAGACCTAACCAAGGTGAAAAAGCAGGAAACAATCAAGAAGACATAAGCATACTAGGGAGGTCAGTCAATAGAATTTAGCATTTCCGGGAAACAATTTTTGTCAGAAGGTATTAGCAAAATTTTCTCGTTACTAAATTAAGAAACTAAGTTCTTGAATGTGCTTCCTTTGCCTTGAACTGTGTATTACGTGTTCACAAAGTATTTCAAGAGACCCAATGGAAATTATAAAACCAAACTCCTAAGAAGAGTGCATCCAATAATCTTTAGCGCAGACAAGGTTTTTTTTTTTTAAAACTATGGGTGCACTTATTCTGATCCTAGAAGGAGATACCGCTCCTAGACATGATTGCTGGAAGAAGAAAGATTCAACAGAACCAGCCACTTGCAACCATTGAATAAAGTACAATGAAGTCAGGGACATGAGTTGGTTAACAACAATCAGATATAAAGGCTTCTATGGATATCTAATGAAGGCAGTATGTTACACCTTCATATTAAGAAAGGAAGATTTCTATTTTTATTAATTAAGTCAATAAGAATAAATCCTAATCAAATTCTTAAATAATTGAAGAATTTGAGTGTAAGAATCTTATTGTGAAAGTTTCTTTATTTGATAAGTATTTTAGGAATTATCCTAATTATCAGGATTAACTAATTTAGAAATTTACAGTGAGAATCCTATTTTTATCTTGATTCCTTATGTAATAAATATCGTATAAGATTATTCTAGTTATCAGTATCTTTTGTATTAGGTTACCAGCGAATTGAATAAAACAACTAGAATTTTACAATCAAAAACTGTGTATATTGTTGGGAGGTTTTCCAAAGGGTAGAACTGTCCATTTTTTACACATGAAAAATGGATTCTTTAAGGAAGGACAGGAACGTGAACCAGAGAAATCACGGGGATTTTCCTGTACATCAACCAGTGATGAGATCCTGTTTATAGGACCATAACATCATGGTACCAGAGCCAGTAGTCATGGGTAATTACGATCAACTAACAACTACAGTATAAGATATAGATCGAAGAATGGTGGAATAAAAAACATAAAGTAAGTCGAGAGATACAAGAATTACATGAAAGTTTTAAGGCAATACAGTGCATGATGGAGTTGCAAGGAAAAGATACAGGATAGAGAGAATGTAGAGCAACCAGTAAGATACACGGGAGTCTCATTTGTCCCAAAATACACCAGGTTGGAGTTTCCCTTATATAATGGGACAGAGGACCCCTTAGGATGGTTACACTGTTGCACGCAGTTTTTTAGCAATCAAAGAATAGATGAGGAGCAAGTAAGATTGGCAGCTTTTGACATGATAGGAGAGGCATAATTGTGGTTCTATAGGCTTGAACAAGAAGAGCCTGGTCTTACATGGGAACAATTTAAATCATATTGCCTCTTGATATTTGAACCTCATTAAGCAACAAACCATTAGGAGAATGATATGGGTTTTTGCATAGGATCTAGTCATGGATTGGCTCACAGGAAAATCCTCTCTTCACTACTTGTAGCTACTTGCTTTCTGAATTTACCTATACTGTATGAAGATATGGAAAGAGATAGAGAGATGTTCTTGACAGACTTTCTTTAAGTTTTTTTATAATATTTCTTCGCTATAGAAATAAGCCTTTAAATAAGCATTACAATAGTAGAGATATTAGGAACCTAAATAGGATGGAATCCCTTTAATTTAGTTTTCTTTTAAAACAAAACTTTTGAAACAATAACTTCTCTAAATCAAATAGCATCCTTCTAATTTATTTTCCTAATAAGATTTTAAAATAATAACTTTTTCTAAGTTAGTTAAGCTGATTTTTTTGCATCTTCCATATCATTAGTTTTTTTTTATTTTTTTGGCCATCTGAGTTCTATCTAGTAGAGCAAAATCCATTGGCAAGTCATCATTCTCTTCTTTGCTAGATTGAGAGAAAACCATTAACTATCACCGTTGTGCTCTCCAGCTGCCATTGTCACTCTCCCTCCATTGCACTTTTCTCTTGTTGCCAAGGACAAATCTACTCGCTGACAATCTTGCAGCCCTACCCCATAATTCTTTATCTGGCATGTCTCACCAACCTATTTGTCAGACTATCATCCCTCTATCTTGTCTCTTCCCAAATCTGTCAAATTTGCTTTTCTTGGCTATAATCCTCTCTTGTCGTTGCAGCTTAGTACCAAATCCATATTTGTTTAAATCACTAGATCTTATCACTTGCTAATCGTAGCAACTTAGCACTCCCTTGCCTCATATATGTTTTCAATATTAGAGGCATCATTTTTTCTTGGGGTTTCTAAATTTTCTGCATTTAAGTTTTGTGACTTGCTTTTTTTTTTTAATTGCTGATAAACAAAGGATTTTAATTATGACTATTATTATTCTTGTGATGTCTAAAATCACATAACACAAGCTAAATTGGGCCTAATTATTTGGAATGGTATAACATAGTTCAAATCTACCCATGGAGCATTTCTAAAGATCATCACCTCACTAATGATCCACCATCGAAACATAATCGTAAGGAATGGCTACCTAATGATGCCCGATTACTTTTACAAATCCGGAATTCTATCAACAATGATGTCGTCAGTCTAATTAATCATTGTAAGTATGTAAAAGAATTAATGGGGCATTTAGAATTTTTATATTCTAAAAAGGGAAATATTTCTCATATTGATGATGTATGTTAGAGTTTTATCACGGGGAACAAGAACAATCTCTTCAAGCTTATTTTATTAATTTTAAAAGGACTTATGAAGAATTGAATGCCTTGCTACCTTTTAGTACCGATACTAGAGTTTAGCAAACATAACACCAACAGAAGGTAGTGATGAGTTTTTTAGTAAGTCTTAATTTTCAATTTGGGATTGCTAAGCTTCAAATTCTCTCTCTAGTGCTAAGATTTCTTCCCTACATGAGGTCTTTACTGTACTACTATGAACAGCTGTCAATGCAGTCATGATACCCAGTAATCAGAACCCCAGTGCCCTCGTAGGAAGAAATTATGGCTTTGAGACTAATTAATCCTCTCGTAAAAGTACCGCTAAAGGAGGAGGGAGAAGACATTAGGATTAGAGGAATCATGATCTAAGAGAAATTATCTATTGCTATTGTTATAAACCCAACCATACCATACGTATTTGTCATAAACTGTAGAATAAATGTCAAAAATTCCATTTTGTACATGTTGTTACCAATACTATACCTACCTTGTCTGTCGAGAAAACAATTACAGTTTCTGTAGATGAATTTACTAAATTCACCTAATACCAAGAAGCATTAAAAGGTTCATCTCACACTTGAATTAGATGGTCAATATTCTAGATACTCAGGTGCCAAGACTCATTACTTGTTCTAAAGTCTCCATACCCTTTAAAACTCATTGCCAGTTAAGACATCCCTCTACTTCTGCAAAAGAAGTTATGCCCTCAATTTTATAATGTCTCTTTTTCAGATTGTATGTTGTAAAACACCATCATTTGTTTTCGATTCCTTGGATTATAAACTGAATTAGGGTTTCTTTTAAGTACATTCCGATGTTTGGGGTCCATGTTTTGTGGTGCCTTAAACATGGTTTAGATATTTTGTTACTTTTATTGATGATTTTTCTCATTTAACTTGGTTTATTTAATGAAAAATCGCTCTAAATTACTTTCCCATTTTATCGCGTTTTGTGTTTAAATTAAAACACAATTTAATGTCTCTGTTCAAACTTTGAGGAGTGATAACGCCAAAGACTATTTCTCTACATCATTCCAAACATACATGCTCCAGAATGGTATGTGTTGACTCACCATCTCAACAGTGTTGCTAAAAGAAAAAATCACAATTTTCTTGAAACTGTTAGAGCATTCTTATTCCACATGCATGTTCCAAAAGAATTTTAGCTGAAGCCATTTCTATAGCCTTTTCTTCTTGATCAATTGCATGCCACCATCTATTCTTTGTAGCAAGAATCCTTGTCATATCCTCTTTCCCTACTAAATGTTTTTTTCCTATTACACCACACATATTTGGTAACACTTGTTTTGTTTGTGATGTTCGTCTTCACATCACTAAGTTAGATTCCAAATCTTTAAAATGTGTTTTCTTGGGCTACTCTTGTTTACAAAAAGGACATCGATGCTACCGTCCTACTCTTAAAAAATATCTTGTGTCAGTCGATGCCACATTTTGGGAATATATTCCATTCTTTCCTATTTCTTCACCTTCTGATCAAGTAGTTGATGACCTATTAGCCTATCAAGTTACTCATCAAACCTCAAGTGTCATTTCTACACCTAATCATACTACACATCTGCCACCATTTTTTCACCTCATATATTATAGAAGACTAGATCACTTACCTATATCTTCTTCGACATTAGGTCCAACAGTCGATGAGCCTGATCTCCCAATTTCCCTTCATAGAGGTAATCATTAATGCACTTATCCTATTTCCTCTTACATTTTTTACAATTTGTTGCCTCCTCCTCTTGTTCTTTTGTTGCCTCACCTGACCTTATAACTATTCTAAAAATTGTTTGAGAATTTGTCCCATCTTGGATGGCGTCATGTTATGATAGAAGAGATGAATGCTTTAAATGCCAATGGTACACAGAATTTAGTGAGCTTGCCTACAAGAAAGAAGGCTATTGGATGTAAATGAATGTTTGCAGTCAAAGTCATTCCTTAATGAATCCATTACTCAACTTAAAGCAAGGCTTATGGCTATGGGATATGCTAAAAAAAAAGGTTTGGATTATTTTGGTATTTTCTCTTCTATTGTTAAAATAATCTCTATTCATTTATTCATTTCTATGGCAGCTACTTATGAATGACCTTTAGACCAATTGGATATTAAGAATGAGTTTTTACATGTTGATCTTCAAGAAGAAGTGTACATGGAGCAACCACCAGATTTGTTGCTCAAGGAGGTATGGGAAAGTATGCTATCTTCACAAATCTTTATACGGCTTAAAATGGAGTGCTCACGCTTGATTTGGAAAATTCATTTAGACGATATAAAGGATTGGCATGATTAAGAGAAAAATCTAATCACTCAATGTTTTATGAACACTCAACATTTGGCATCATTCTCCTCATTGTATATATGGATGACATTAGCATTATTCGAAGTGATCCTGAAAGCATATCATCCTTAAATCCTTTCTTCATAAACAATTTCAGAAAAAGGATTTAGGAGATCTAAAGTATTTTCTAGGAGTAGAACTAACGACAAGCAGGAAGGGTATTTTCTTATCGTAAAGGTAGAACGTACTTGAAGTCATATCATAGTCAATATGTGAAACAATTTGAACATATCAGCTCCTAACAAAAATTTGTCTTAAAGTATCAATCCTAACAAATTATGATGTGATAATCAAGCTACTCTACACATTGCTTCTAATCCCATGTTTCGTGAATGGACCAAACATATTGAAATAGTTTGTCACTTTGTTCATAAAAAGGTCCAATAAAACTTGATCTTGACATAATATATTAAAACTAGAGAACAACCTAGAGATATCATCATAAAGGCCGTAAACAGAGCACAAGTAGATTATATGTATAATAAGTTGGGCATAATTAATATCTATGCTCTAACTTAAGGGGAAAGCGTTATAGAATATGATTGATATAGATTATGATCCTAGTATCTATACAGATATGATTCTTGATTGTATGAATCTGTAATAGATATAATATCACATTTGTTATAGATATAAACGTCTAATCATAGGCTTAAATCATTTTATCAGTATAAATATGTATTGGAATGCCTAGACAAAGTGTGCAATATAATACAAAATACTTCTGTTTTCTACAATCATCAACATGTATTTGCCAGCAGGGGCAAAAGGACATGCATGTTTGGTAATTAAATGCACACTTACCAAAGAAATCAATTCCAAGTTGAGTGTATATTGGAGAGAAAAATCCATCCACAAAGTGAATAAACCACCACGTTACATAGAAAGTGACAGCAATTGGAAACAAGATAACACTGCAAAACAACCACGAGGGAGTTACATCTACGGCATGATACAACGATATCAACATGGATATAAAATATCTAGCATAGATGCCACTAGGCAAATAGTATTTCAAAAAAATTAACGTCCAAAACAATCCTATAGTCATCATATTTCCCAAAACTAAAGTTTCTAGGTTCATGCAATATCTACAACACCATTGTATAAATCCTGGAATAAGACAAAATAATACCCTTTCAAAATTAAAAAAGGACCTCAAATTTTAAGCAATCATGGCGTAGCAACAATAATTTAATGGAAGCTAATTATTCGCTGGTAGAATAATATATGATCCATCTCTGAGTCTCGGTCATCAAATCAAGTTTTTTTATGGCATGTTTTTGTTACATGATATCACAGCCTTGTGTGACCAAAAAGTCTTGAGATCAAATTGTGCCACCTTCATTTTTTTTTGCATTTATAATCTATTGTGTTTGTCCACAATTTTTTTGAAGCGTTTGTTGAATAATATATGATCCATCTTGGCCTCACCCATTAACTTAAACTTTTGGATTGAATGGTGTCTTGATAAATATAAAAGGCACATCTCTAGCACACCTAATAAAAAGGGACTAGAACCATTTTTATACACTGAATAAAAAAGACTAGAACCATTTTTATTCCAAAATTTCCTATTTCTATACCAAGCCCTCACAATCTTTAGAGACATATACATCTTAATACAATTGCAAAACTTGCTAATATTGGAAAAGAGAACTAGAACTATTAACAAAATGAAATTCATGGGCTTAGCTACTTGCAAAACAAATTAACTAAAACAATTGTACAATAAATAGAAAGATTGAAGTATCTCTAAGAAAGGGCTAGAGCTTAAGCAAGTTATTCATACAAATAAAGAAAACATGAGAGACTAGCCATCAAGAACATATCCTCTTTAGTGAAACTTGTGAGGGTTAAAGAAAATCCTTTATTACATAGAATATATCCTTAATTTCAGGGGATTCAAAAGGACCACACTTTTAATGAAAAAGAAACAAATTGGCCCTTGGATCAAATAGAAACAACGGACCAGCAGGGTTTTTAATGATGTAAAGAGCTCCAAAATTATAGTCTTACGTTAAAAAAACTCTATTGACTGCATTATATCTGAAAATTTTAGAGTAAACAACCATAAGCCAATCAAATTAATATTACCAACCTCAATCAATAGTAGACGATATTGCTAAGGCCCAAAATAAGCAGCAATTTTTTTAATCAAAATTAAGATTAAATTAAAAAAGGAAACTATTAAATATAAACTGAACACATAGAGAAGAAAATCATCACAACAAAAGGGAAATCCTGTACCTTACTATTAGTAAATTGATATATCAAGTACAAAAACAAGAATGAAAACATGAAAAATCTATCTTTAAAATTGAATGAATTAAGGGGATAAAGAAAGCTTTCCGCACCATCCTGTCATGAACTTTTTTGATGCCCAGCTCCTAAAGACTTTGTAAAATGTCTATATAACAAAAATAGACAAAGAACCAATGTTAGATCGTAGAAAAACTAAACAAGAATAAAAGAAACACACAGATATAAGTACGATTAAAAGTACTTCATACACCAGCTTTGACAAGAAAGAAAACAATCAAAAGTGTAAATGTGTAGACTTAGTGGAATCTGAACTAAGTACAACAGCATTACTTAATATTCATGGAAAGATTAAAAAAGAATCAAATGTCAAAATTTGGCAAAAAATCTCTAAACAAAAAAAGTGGAGAATCAAGTATACCAGAATGTATGAAAATAACACACACATGTGCTTCCACACGCAAACACAGAACCAGATCAATTAAATTTCATCAGCGTCATATGTTCCGTAAATAAATGGCTTGTGATCAAACCATATATCACAGAACCATTTAGCTCATACAAAGAATCAGTGATCGAATTAGCTAATATCATCTACTGCATCCATGACTTCTTCTCATGCTCTTCATCCAATGTGTTTACTTCATACTTTTCTGAAATGGAATATACCAGAATTCCACGCGTAACAAAAGGCATACCGAATGCTGAAAATCAGTAACTCAATCAATTCTCCCAGAAAAATACTTCTATCAAGTCAATTCTCATAAATTGAAACAAAAAGAAAAAGCATATGAATTCCATTACCAAAGACCTTCATGTATGCTATCAAGAGACATGAAAGAAAATGATGTAGAAAATTGAAAACATAGTGAAGTTCACCCTAATGAAATTGCACCAAATTCAATTAAATCTGGAATTTAACCACCAAATCACAAGTTTCAAAGCAATACAAGAATTCCACAATTCAGCAAGAAACCATTTCCTCCATAAACAGCAAACAAAGAGAATAAAAATTAAATGAAAAAACCTCTCGGCCAGAGTGATTGGAGGAGGTGGAAGAGGAGGAAGGTTTAGAAGTGGCATCATCGGCGGCGGAATCGGCGACGGGTATGAGAAGTTCTCGATCTCGCTCGCGGTCTCTACTAGTCCCCATCACGATCGGGGATTTCTCGTCAACCATCACTGGAACAAACTTGAAAATTTTAATTAATTAACGCAAACAAACCAAACGACACTGTTTAAGCCCCTCCCTCTTTCTTTCTTGTTGGCCTAGAAGAGAAGAGAAAAGAAGCGGAGAGTACAAGACGAGAGTTGGTCCTTTTTGTCTCCGCAGTATGAAGGACTGCAGCCGATGTACAGCTGGAAAGCAAATTATTTATTCCTTCATTAAATTAAAACAAGTTTACAATAGTGATAAGTCTGTCTGTCTGATTTTATTATTATTATTATGAGTTGGGTTGGACTGGGTTAGAGGAAAATGTCTGTATACAGTCGTTACATTCGGCCGCTTTGATTCGAAGTCTTTAATATTCAACATGAAATGCTTACATACCATGACTAATCCTTAGTTTATGCTCTTTTACTTTACATTTCTAAAATAAAAAAAAAGGAAATAATCACACAAATGCGATTCTTCTTCCTTTTTTATGTTTATTATAGTTCTAAAAATACTTTTAAAGCAAGATATCGGAAAATAAATACAATTATAGTATAATTTAAAGTTTGAAATTGATCATTTATCCTTATCAACGATTATGGGTTTGAAGAAAATAGCTGTACTCTAAACGTGTTAAAAGTGAAGGTTTCTATATAAGTATATACTTTTAGTTTATGTTAAAAACAAAAGGAAGATAAAGAGGAAAAATGGTACAAATGTAAGTATAGGCTATCCGATTAATTAATCAGTTGACTTTTATATATGTACACACAGATATGAGAGCTTGGATCATGTGAACATTGCAGTCATGTCGACCGAGACAATGTGAAGTGGTCAAAATCCATTCCTCTCTCTTCCAAAGTGGAAGCTTCGTCACTGTGGCGTTGGTTGAATGAGACCGTGGAAGCCTTTATTTGAATGATCGTGTTCGTAATCAAATGCAAACCGGAAAGATCGGTATACGAGCCTGGCACGGACTTCAAAATAAAGCGGTCCATGTAACCTTATTTTGAAAGCCATTTGTAAGTCGGGTTTAGCAATCTAGCCCACTTAGCCAACCCAATAAATAAAGTTAATTACACAGCACTCTCCTATAATTTAAAGATTTTTCATTTACTTTCTTATAATTTAAAAATTATCCGAGACCTTACTGTTAATTTTCATGGCTTTACTATCTGAATGCTAACATAGCAATCTATGCAGTTGATGGCGTGACACTGTAATGATATGAACACTGAAGTGGTTGCTGACTGGATACATTCCGTGCGATTGTGTAGAAGGAGGAAATAGTTGAAATGTTTGATATAAAATGATATCGTTTTGTTGTTTGGAACTCTAATAAACGATCTTATTTTATGAGGGTGAGAGGTTTATTAAAAATCACAAAATAATATCGTTCTATAGCTATTTATCAAAACAAAATTCCAACCGCAAAACAATAGAAAAATAAACCTCATAACAATAA
>JAOXYD010000136.1:22833230-22849926 GCA_028565735.1 Pinacopodium congolense
TAAACACTCACATATTTGTTAAAGTATCTCCACACTTAGCAATAAAGAGGAAACATGACTTAATATAATGTTACTACCCCCACTACATACCCTATTCTCATATGTCTTCTCATCTATTCTTGTAATAATATATTCTTCATTATCAGTAGCATATAGTTCATCTACAATAGAATCATTCTCAAATTTTGTCACTCTTATAACATTGAAATCTTTATCATCTTATCCCATCTAACTTGGAATAACTCTTTCTCATCCATATTCGTATTTGACAATGTAATAGTTTCATAATCGCTACCAATATTAGTGTCGAATTCTTCACCATAAATTATCGAATTATCGTGTCCATGCTCGTAATGAACTTTAACATTATGCATGTTTTTTACTTTCATGTGGTTGAGCATTGACAACATGCCCTTGTCATACTATAAACTCAATTTCTTTAGCATCTCAACATTTCATCAGAAAACTTGTAAAACATAGACTTCACTCTATGTCCTTTATCCCCTAATACTCCTTTTAATACTAGCATGCTGAGTTCATTACACCCATATGATTCTTCCTTTTTTATCTTGCTCCCAACACACTACCAATGTTGTGTTTATCGTAATGAAATTCAAAATTTACTAACATCTACATACCAGAAGAATTGGATCAACTAGGCAGTTCAAATATTTATACTATTCAATAGATAATGAGCATTATATGATACCAGTGAAGTCATAACCTAACTGGAGGCAATAACATTACTACAAGTTTACTTGAATAATAAATATGCAAATTCTATACATTTCTAAGCCAAACTATAAAAATTTCGACTTTTACATACTTCATGCATAATTCGTATATGACTATAGAACAAATAAGCATTCCCATTTACTCACGTATAATTTAAACATGCATGTGCTTCTTTTAACTCATTCATATTTTTTAGTCTACTAGACTTACATAATCAAAGATTTCTTCTAAGATTACAATTTGCATATCCTAGTGATCACCAACACTCTTGTAGCATAATTATTCAAATCTCATTGCATATATACATATATATATATATATATTTACATAATCAAGGATTTCTTCTAATATTACAATCTATATATCATACTGATCACCAACAATCTTATTGCAAAACCATTCACATCTCACTGTAGATAGAATGAGCATTATATGATACCAATAAATTCACAACCCAATTGGGCCCAATGACACTACTACAAGTTCACTTGAATAACAAAGATGCAAATTCTATTTACTAAGCCAAACTATAAAAACTTCAACTTTTCCATACTTCACACATAATTCATATACGACTATGGAAGAAATAATTATTCCCATTTAATCATGTAGAATTCAAATATGCATGGACTTCATTTAACTCATTCACTTTTTTCCATTCTACTAGACTTACACGATCAAAGATTTCTTCTAAGATTACAATCTACATATTACAGTGATCACCAACACTCTTATGTCACAACCATTTACATGTTACTGCATAATTATGGAAGAAATCAACACTACCATTTAATCATGTACAATTCAAAGATGCATGCACTTCTCACAACCATTCACATCTCATTACACAACCATGTAAGTAATTAGCATTCCCATTTAATCATGTACAATTCAAATGTGCATGAACTTCATTTAACTCATTCTCATTTTTCAATATGCTAGACTTAGATAATATTTCTTCCAAGATTACAATCTACATATCATAGTGACCAACGACACTCTTATAGCACAACTATTCACATCTCACATCGTCTCTTAGGTCCTACCCCAATAACATTCCCTATTATTCCAACTAAGACCTAAATCCCCTAGATACCATTATGGCGCTTTTCATTACTTTAATAAAACAAAAACATTACAAACACAACATGATCAACGTATAAAAGAAATTATAGAGGAATATAGAAACACAACTTACCATTTCCTTTTGAGTCATATGTTTTCTTGTTCAGATTTAAGGACGGTGACTAGCTAATTATTGACTTGGCACGCTCTTGACTAGAAATTGATGTTGTCTCCTTTATGTGATGTTTAGTGTGACAATTAGGAACCTACTGTATAAGGAGAATGAAGTTTTGTTTGGCAAAAAGGACGATGATCAAGTTAGAATAAAATTCCACAGCGAAATATGGTGAAATGTTGACAAGGTCTTTGATTCTACCTCTAAGCTTCTACCCGATGAAATTGTCCTCTTAGATGCCCATCGACAATTAATGAGAACAGTCTTCGGAAAGACAAACAGTCTCAAATATCATCTAAATGGAAATAGCGAAGATATCGAGTAAAGTTATTTAAAAGGCAACTTTAATAACTTAAGCTAATTAAGGGTTATTAACTTAACAAACATATGGTTTAAAATAAAATCCCATATGTATAGTATACATCAAAGTCAATTGTCAAAATCATTGTTACCTTGTCTATCACATCAGCACAGTTAATAAAGAGATTGACAGTGGACTAATTTTACAACAAATTGAAATTTCGCACGTTTTATTACCACCTTTTTATGTTCAGACTACAATTACAAAATTGACCAAATTTTATAATGTTTTATAATAGTTTACCTTTTTATAATTATCATATTTTCTGTCTTTAATATATCAAATAAAGTCTATTCTAAAATATAAGTAACAGAGAACAACATCTTTCTTTATTACAATTTCAAAATTCATTATTATTAGTGTGTATCATGTTATAAGTCTAAAAATTCATACAACAAGAAAGATTGTGATAATTTTTTAGTAACAGTGCTGAAAATAATGCTTGTCTGAGAATTCAAAATCTTTGACATAACAAATTAATCAATTCTCTCATAATGTTTAAGCTTCACGTTGAACTATACAATTATAAATATCTGTGACTACTTAGCTAGGGACACAGAATCTATTACTCCACTAACACTAATTTCTTTTAACTAATGAAATGTCCTGTTGAGCACGACTTCCATCTGTAAGGGTATTTGTCCATTTCCACACTGCCACGAACCAAATACAAGTTTATTCACTCGAACATTTAGGGTCATTTAGGTATCACTTTTTTTTGGTTTTTTTTATAAAAAATAAAATTTTATTTAATTGCCATTTATAATAAAAAATTAAAATTAAAAATTTATTTGGTCCAATATTGTGATAAAAAAATTAATTTAATAATAACAATTAAATATAAAATAAATTTAAATTATTAAATCAAAATATTCTTATACATTTTAAAAATATTTTATTAATTAATAAATTATATAAATTATTCAATATAAATTATTTATAAAATCTGTTTTCATAAAAAACATGATTTTTTATTTTTTTACATTTTTTAATTTTTTAAATAAAGAATACAACTAAATACAATTTTTTATTTTTTAAAAAATAAAAAGATTTGCCATTTCCCTTTTACTTTTCAACCTTAAAAAATCAAAAGATTTGCCATCTGGCTTTTACTTTTCAACCTGGTCAAAATTAGACGACTGGTCTCTCTTAAAAGCTTGGCGTGCGGACCAGCCAATTTTGAAACGGTCTTTTTGAAAACGATTTTATTTTTAAATTATTTAAATATAAAAATTAATAAAAAGAATTATAAAAATTAAAAATATTAATATAATATAAAAATCGAAATAAATAATATAAAAATATATAAAATATATATAATTTAATATAAAAACACAACAACTATAATTAAAAACTCAAACAAATTTCTAAGTCATGTTGGAAAGTTTACCTCGTGCAATAGAGAAAAGTAGTCCTACTGATTTTGAAACTCTCAATTAGAAATAGTTCAGGATTAAAGAGCTTGACCTCCTGAATAAGCTTGACAGGCCAATAGATTTTATGGCTTGAGTTACACCCGTGACCACAAAAGTAACACAAACACTACATAGCCTCACCCAGTCCAGTCTCCTATAACCTAGAACTAACTTTATAAACGCTTATTGGTCTCTTTACTGTCTCTGTCATAGCCTGACCATTCTTTTTCCCCCGTCTTTTGCTTCTCCAACGCCAAATAGTTTCAATTTTTCGACCGCTCCACCGTACTTCAATGGCGGCCACCACGTCCTCCAATCTCTCTTTCCTCGCAAAGCCTTGCGTCTATTTGCAATCAAGTACACAGACATCCCAGAAAACTCCAAGCTTTCTTCTCCCAAAAACCCTGCATAAACCTTCTTGTATCATTAAAAAAAACATCGTTTCTCATGCCCCGAAAACATACAGCTCTTGTTCTTCAAAAAATCCCATATCTCGACATGTCTCTGAAAAAGAAGAACACACAGATGATCATTCTTTCAATTCTTATTTTGATGATGACGATAAGCCCCGTGAAGAGTGTGGTGTTGTAGGTATATATGGAGACCCTGAAGCCTCTCGCCTTTGCTATTTAGCGCTTCACGCTTTGCAACATCGCGGCCAAGAGGGAGCCGGTATTGTTGCGGTCAACAACAAGGTTCATCAGTCTATTACTGGGGTTGGTTTGGTTTCTGAAGTGTTTAACGAGTCCAAGCTTGACAAATTACCAGGTGATCTAGCTATTGGTCATGTTAGATATTCTACGGCTGGGTCTTCAATGCTTAAAAATGTCCAACCTTTTGTTGCTGGCTACCGGTATGGATTTGTTGGTGTTGCACATAATGGAAATTTAGTGAATTATCGGAAATTAAGGATTATGCTGGAGGACAGTGGCTCAATTTTCAACACTAGTTCTGATACAGAGGTTGTTTTGCATTTGATAGCTATATCAAAGACAAGGCCTTTCTTTCTGAGAATTGTTGAAGCATGCGAGAAGCTTCAAGGTGCGTATTCTATGGTGTTTGTGACAGAGGATAAGCTGGTTGCGGTGAGAGATCCTTTTGGGTTTAGGCCTTTGGTTATGGGGAGGAGGAGAAGTAATGGAGCTATTGTGTTCGCCTCTGAGACTTGTGCTCTGGATTTGATTGATGCTGAATACGAGCGAGAGGTTAATCCTGGAGAGGTTCTTGTTGTGGATAAAGATGGGATTCAGTCGCTGTGCCTGATACCTCATCCTCAACCAAAACAGTGCATATTCGAGCATATTTACTTTTCCCAGCCAAATTCAGTCGTATTCGGTCGGTCAGTTTATGAATCGAGGAGTATGTTTGGTGAAATACTTGCCACTGTGGCCCCTGTTGAATGTGATGTAGTAATTGCAGTACCAGATTCAGGGGTGGTGGCTGCACTTGGTTATGCGGCTAAAGCAGGAGTGCCATTTCAACAAGGGTTGATAAGGTCACACTACGTGGGGAGAACTTTTATTGAGCCTTCACAAAAGATCAGGGATTTTGGTGTGAAACTTAAGCTCTCACCGGTGAAAGGCGTGTTGGAAGGGAAGAGGGTTGTGGTTGTGGATGATTCGATTGTGAGAGGAACTACCTCTTCAAAAATTGTTAGGTTGCTTAAGGAAGCTGGTGCCAAAGAGGTTCACGTGAGGATTGCTAGTCCACCAATGA
Source organism: Pinacopodium congolense (assembly GCA_028565735.1). Taxonomy (NCBI): domain Eukaryota; kingdom Viridiplantae; phylum Streptophyta; class Magnoliopsida; order Malpighiales; family Erythroxylaceae; genus Pinacopodium; species Pinacopodium congolense. Next base: position 22,838,698 of record JAOXYD010000136.1, read on the forward strand.
TTGCTTCTTGTTATTATGGGGTAGATACACCTAGTTCTGAGGAATTGATATCTAATAGAATGAGTGTGGAAGAGGTTAGAGAATTCATTGGTAGTGATTCCCTTGCCTTTCTACCTTTTGATAGCTTGAAGAAGTTACTGGGAGAAGATTCCCCTAATTTTTGTTATGCCTGCTTCTCTGGAAAATATCCAGTTAAGCCCACTGAAGAAAAAGTGAAAAGGGTTGGTGATTTTCTGGATGATGGCCTTTACGGAAGTATCGATTCCATTAACGGAGGCTGTGTTCAAGGCCCTGTAAATGGGAATGTTGGCAATGCAGACAAAGTTCAAGTACCTCAGATTCAGGATGCAGGGGAAGTTGTTGGTCTGTAATGTGCAATGGCTCTCACATGTTTGATGGGTACCCTGTGTGTTTGCGTTTAGATTCAACATAAGGTTCCAAAAATCTACAACTGACCTGACTTGTTTTGGTCCTTCAATTTTGGTAGTAGTTTTTCCCTTTTAAGAAGCCCCACATTTGGATAGCAGCCTATGAACTCTTTAACATATATATATTTTTTCTCAACATGGGATTTATATACATGATTTTACAACAAAACCCAGTTCTGTCTTTATTTTGTTGAATACAAATGGATCGTTTGGTATTGTTGTTAGTCATAATTTTTAGTTATAGTTTTTATATATTTGTATTAATTTTTATGTATTGTCTTCGATTTCTGTACTGTATTAGTGTGTTGTTTTTTTTCGATTTTTGTGTTTAATAAAACAAAAAAAAAAAAAAAATCAAAACCATATCAAACAAGCCCAAAACTTACAACTTAGTAGACATGGCAATTCAATTCTTTGATATGGCTTTATAACTGAAGTCACTAACAACCAAGTGAAAAGGTTTAAACCTAAGCAGAAGCATAAAAGAACATCAGGTGCCTACTTGTTGACTTGACTTTATATGCAAATGGGAAAGCCAAAATGTTATTAACTCAGAAAAAGAGGTAACGGCAAATTAATTTCTACAGCAATCAATGAACAGCTAAATGGATTTGCTCTTGTGTACCTTATACCCATGTACTTTTAAGGTGGGTCAACATATTCTGATCATTATACACATAATTTCCATCTAAAAAAAGAAAAGCCAAATCGGACACCGGATCACCGATCACGAGTGCACTTGAGCTCACTGCTACACGCTAGTGCACTGGATAAGAACTTTGGGCTTATATATAACAGCAACAAAACAACGGTCTTGTCGTTTACGCACTGTAAAATCAAAATCTAGGGTTTTTGATATTTTGCATTCTCAGAAGCTCATCTCTTGTTGGATCGTAGAATCCTCGCTAAAGCTTGCCAATGGCGCCGCCTCCGGGACCGTACTCTGGCACAAGCACTCTCGCTCTGGTAATTTTTCATTTCCTGGGGCGTTTTGTCTCCTTAAAAATGCAAGAAAATAATACATGAAAAGGGAAAGTGATAAATATTTCTGATCTTTGTGTTTCTGTAACATAAATTTGTAATGAAGCTAATTGGAGCTAAATCGTTCCCTCTGAACCTAATAGTCTCCTTGTGCTGGGATTCAGTTATGCTGTGGTTGATTGCTGAAATTCGACACAATGGTGTTTAATTTCTGGGTTGTTGGTATTGTAGGTGGCTCGTGTATCGGCTTTCTCATTAGGCCTTGTTTATGGCAACATGAAGCTTAAGTATCTCAAGGTGCTTCCTTACGAAATTTTGTTGCCTTTGAATCTGATTATCATTTCCGAGTATTATCATCAATTTCTTGTGAATTGGACTTGCAATTTGTAAGTTGGTTACTTGTTTGATGATTTATTTGATTCCCATTTCTGGAATCCATCTCAAGCTTCAGATCAGAGTGCAATCTGTCTTTCGAATGTTTGCGTTTTGATTACAAGAGTTGGAAGATTATTTTGCTGAACAATCATATTTACTTCACAATAGATATAGTTGTATCAACAAAGAGGATAAAAAACTGCCCTGCTTGGTTGGTAATCATACTTTGAACTAATGCGTGAAAATTAGGGGAGAAACAGCTTTGGAAGGAGATTTCTGGTTCTACATTTTTGTTTGTCTTTGCTTGGCCCTTCTTTAGCTGCCTGACATATGTCTAATATCTTGTTGGAAGCATCTTCTTTTCATGTATGTATATTTTGGACCGACTGGGGTTAGATCCTAATTGTTTAGGACATCTTTTTACTCTTCTTTTTGGTATTTATAGTGCTGTTCATTTCAAATTATTTTTTATATAGTCGGAAATGAAGTGACCATTACTTGGTTCTGTAAAAGCAGATGAAAGCAAAGTCTTACAAGAAAGCTGAAGCGAAGGCTCATCACTGAAAGAGATGGTTTTGTGGGAAATTGGGTACAAAGTTGAGGTAGCATAGAAATAATGCATATTGATGGATTTTACCAGCCTTAATTCCGGTGATATGCCTTTTCTTTTGGATCACAGCGTACTGCAGTCTTCAAGTTTTTGTTTAGTCTTATGAGAATTCTTATATTTTGTGAACCATGTTGTAGAATGGTTCTTTTGTACTGACATTGGATAATTTTTGAAAAATTATTTCTCTCCTTACCTAAATTAATAGGTCTTCATTGCAATCGTTCGTGGAATACCGTAATAAGTTCCAGCAAAGACAATGGCTCACGCAGAAAATTGTAGTGAATGGCAACTGTCCTATATATAATAATTACGTATACTTAAGTCTCAAAGCATGATATGATAAATTAGTGATTTTATATTATTGATGCGATAATAAGAATTATTCACTTAAAGATATGAAAAAAGTTAAATAATAATATATTTTGATAAAATGGAGCAAACTTAAGTTTATTATACTTCCAAAGAAAAAAACCCTAAGTTTGTTATGTAATAATTGTAAATATTCATGGACAGTCAATAAATAGAAAATTCAAAATATGAGGGATGAAAATGCAGAATTGTCTACAATAATAAATCCAGATACAATTAGAACGATTTTGTGAATTTATTGTTTAACCGAAGAATTTTATGAGTTTTTTAAAAGAGGAAAACTATATATAGCTCGTAGTACACGGTCATTTATAACTAATGATGTAAAAATTGAACTGATTTTTGAACTTGTAAGAGAAGGGGTTAAAAATTTAAAGGTTTAATCGGTATAAAATTGATATTAAATTGGTATAAATTATTAATCTGTTTTTTTTGTTAATCTTTTACTAAATTATAATATTAAAAATATATTATATTAAAAATTTTCATTTTAATGTTCTTTATTTTAAATAAAATATAACAAAAATTATAAAATAAATAAATAATGTCATATAAAAATTAAATAAAAATAAAAATAATAGATTTAATAAATAATAAAAATAATATAAAAGTAAAAGACGTTGAAAAAGTGGGGTTGAAATAAAAAATTTTAAAAAGTGAAAAAATATAAGTTGAGCTGAATTGTATTGAAAAAGGTCAGACTAATAAATTAAATCAGATCGAACTGAATCGAACCTATCAATCCGACTACCCTCTTTCAATTTTAAAATCTGACGATTTTTTAAAGAAATTAAACTAATAAACCAAGTGATTTTAAATTAACTAAATCAAACTGACGGTCCGATCTAATTTCTCACGTTCATAACCACCAACTATTTATATATGTATATTATAATAAGAATAATATACTAATAAAAGTACTATTTTTTATTATAATATTATTATTTTATTACAATTAGTTATGACTGAGACGCTGACAGTGCACTAAGTTATTTAAAAACATTGTTGCTCGGCAGGGAATGGAGAATAATTTATTAATTTTAAAAGTACATACAAATAAAATATACATAACATAGTGATAGTTGCTAAACCTATAAAATTTTATTTTTTAGATTTTGTTTTCTTTGTAGAATTATGAGCTTAGTTATTATTATTTTCTATTATTATTTTTTAAAAAATAGAGAAATAAAAAAATATTTAGTTGTATTTTTTAGTTTACAAAATTAGAAAGAAAAAAATAGAAATATAAAAATAAGAAAATTTTAATTTTTTTATGTTTTATAAATAAGTTTTATAAACAGATTTTTTATATTAAATAATTGATTTAATTTATTATCTAATATATATTTTAAAGGTATCTAAGAGTGTTTTGATTTAAAAATTAAATTTATTTTATATTTAGTTATTATTAAATTAATTTTTATTACAAATTTTAGTCAAATAAATTTTTTTTATTTTTTTTAAATTGAAAATAAAATAAAAATTTATAACAAAAAAAACAAATAATCTTAAAAGGTGAGCGATTTTCTGGATAGTATGCAAAAAGTTTATGAGTGAGGCAAGAGAGATGGGTAAGGTTGCTCCGTAAGCAAGCCGACATATTGGTAGTAAGGGTCACCCTATTATAGGTTTTTCCTTACAATCAAAATGCAGAACTAGAATTGAAATTTTAGTTTTAATAATGATATTTGTTATCAAAATTGTCATAAAAATAAAATTCTTATTTTAGAAGATTTAGAGAAAAATATTGATAAAATAAATAATTTTAAGAATAAATAAAAGAGTAAATATCAAAAGATCCCCCTGAATTTTCATGATTTATCAAATACCCTCTGTATTTTTAAAAATATCCCAGACCCCCCTAAAGTTTAACAAAATTATCAAATATCCTCTAAAAATATTTAGGACTGACGTGGCGGTTGACCGTGATGATGTGGCAGTAGTGACTGGGCAGATGTGCTAACGTGACGACTGACATGGCAACTAACGTGACAGTTACTGTACATGGAGTGTTTAATAAAAATAAAAAATATAAGGGAGTATTTGATAAAAATGAAAAATACAGGGAGTTTTTTGAAAAAAATTAAAAATATAATAGTTTTTTGAAAAAAATAAAAACTATTAAGATAAAATTTATATAATTAACTTTTATAAATCTGTATTTTGAAAAAAAAATGCTAACTTTTACTTTAAAAACTCTTTAATTGCTGTTTGATAAAAATGAAAAATAAAGGGAGATATTCTCAATTATAAAAATTTTATCTTAATAGTTTTTAATTTTTTTCAAAAAACCATTGTATTTTTAATTTTTTTTTAAAATCCGCCTGTATTTTTCATTTTTATCAAATACCCTCCTATGTTTTTCATTTTTATCAAACACCACTCTGTACAGTAATTATCACGTCATCTGTCACATCACTCGTCATGTTAGCCGCCGCGTCAGCACATCTGCCTAGTTACCACTGTCACGTCATCATGATCAACCCGCCACATCAGTAAAGTCAACTTGCCATGTCAATGCCCCCGCCACGTCAGCCCTAAATATTTTTAGGAGATATTTGATAATTTTATTAAAATTCAGGGAGGTCTGAGATATTTTTAAAAACACAAGGGGGTATTTGATAAATCATAAAAATTCAGGGGGGTCTTTTGATATGTACTCTAAATAAAATTCTTATTTAAGAAGATCTAGATAAAAATCTAGATAAAATGAATAATTTTAAGTGCAATATATTATAATTATAATTGAGATTTTTTTATTTTAAATATATTGTTTGTTGAACATAGTAAATATTTAATTGCTCTAGGTTTAGACATAACAAGATTTAAAGTTATTAGGATAAGAATAAAAAGTCAAAATTGATAGCTATTTTTATGAAATCACTATAGATTTGTCACACTTTTAATAAAGGTTTTTCAAGATACCAAATCTCTCCTCAACATATTCTTTACTGATCTACTTTTGATAACATTTGCAAATTAACGTTCTAGGTATTATCCTGCTTATTTCTTTGCATCTTATTCTTTACCAAAAAAAAAAAAACTAATTGGTAGAGGCTTTTTAAAAAGGGATCAAGCCAAGTTGTGACAGATTTACTTCCTTTTTTCCCTATATATATATATATATATCAAAAGTACAACGAAATGTTCTTTATATATAACATAAAAGGTGACAGCATAAAGGGTTATCCCCAGATTGGAAAGACGTCCCTGCCTTCAAAAGCTGCATTGCATGCTTCTACAAACCAACCAAAGAACCACATACACACAATGTTAGAAGTTGGAAGACCAAATGTGTTATTTTATGAGATTTCGTTTCTACTTTCTGAAACTTCTTCTGAGTATTTTCAAGTCACTTGAAGTGGCTTTGTTATGGATCTTAATAAAAAGATAATAACCCTATGGTTTAAATAATGTTCCAATCCATGCTTAAACTATATACCTGTATCTGGCTTCTTCAGTTCCTGTTGTTCGTCAACTAACTATAGCTTTTGCTATGTCGGTTTAAGGAAATGACACCATTTTTTAAACTCATTCTTCTTTAGAACTTGGAATAATACTACATTAGAAAATCTACATTATCTTCATTGTTAAGTAGTTATCACACATATTAAAAAATGGCTAAGATATGCATCTTAGTGAATTCATGCAATCAATTATATTTTTATAGAGAAACATGTGCATGTTCTTACACGTTAGTTAGCGTTAATTTAGGAACGATATGACCTCATAAATTAAAGCCTATATTTCCATAATATTATCATAAACTTAATTGTTCTTTTTTACCTCTGATCGGTCTAAACATGGTTTAGCCACTCTATCAAGGGATGGAATGTAATGGACCAAAGGGTTAAAGCTTGGGTATTCAAGCTAAAATAAATTAATTTATGAATCTAATTAACTATTCAAGCTATAATAAATTAATTTAAGAATATAATTAACCAAATAATTAAATGGAAGGAGCTTGAGGTCATGTCTCTTCAGCAAACATAGAGAAAACTCACTATATTATTGTTTATACCTAAGAGATTAGCCAGTGCTTGGTCTGTATTTATGATGATAAAATAGTAATTTAAGGGCATGTTTAATTAGGTTGTAGGTTTTGATTTTTTGTTGCGGTTGTTGTATTTTTGTATTAGTTATTGTGTTTTCTTTTTCGAATTCTGTGCTGTATTTGTGTATTTTCTTTATCAATTTTTGTATTTTAAAAAACTAAGAAACGAAAATTAAAAATCAAAGTAGAACTAAACATGCCTTAAAGATATGTTTATTTCTACTTTTGCTTCTGATTTTCGTTTCTTATTTTTTAAAATACATAAATTAATAAAAATAACAAAAAATCGAAAAAATAATATATTAATATAATACAAAAATTTTAAAAATAATAAAAAATCAATATAAATTCACAAAAATAAAAAATTAAAATTCAAATAAAAAATGATATCACAAATACTATTTAGTAGGGTTCTGGTACCCCTAGACATGGAATTATTGGGTAGGATTACTGTGTTTGGAAATCTCATGTTGCCCTAGCTTCAGCCAAAAATAAATCACCGAAATTCGGCCCTGCAAAAGGAGTTGGTAAGCTAGGCCGTAGAATTTCAGTCCCATAATTTGTCTTTGGACACCATCTAATGAGTCCACAGGGAGGTCCCAGCATATATTCTCTATGTCTTGGATTATGCACTATTTTTAATCAGGGTTAATGTGCTGAGAAGAGATTGCGTGAGGGGACAAGACATCATGGGAGCAAACTAATTATTTGTGTTAATTACATTAATTAATCTTTGCTTTTTGAGGTATTTAATTATTTGGCAATCCTGACTTTGAGCATCAGCAATTGTGGTGCTAGTGTCAGTACTCAGTCGTAATATTTCATGCGCTTTGAAATGCTCACTTGTAATCATTGAAAAAGTCTAGACTATGAAAAGCCGTAGCTGTTGCGGTATAAATAGCCTGGAACTGTTTATTTTCAATGATTAGGTTGTATTAAAAAATAAAGTAGGCAGTAGACATAAAGAATCAAATCTAACCACCCTCCTCATCATGTTTAAGGGAACAGGAATGATTCAAGGATTGAATTTAAGTTAGGAAATGATTTGCCCATCCCAATCCTTGATTGAAGCCGGATATAGAAGGCAGATTCAAGGAGGGCTATAAATGAGAACTTGTAACCAGACAGGCTTTTGGAATTCTTGGACAAACGAAATCTAATCCAATCTTATTTTTCCAAAATTTAAGTCACAAACATTGAATTTTGCCCACTTCCCATATATTGGATGTAGCCATATAAATTATAAGGATTAAAGCTAAATACTTTGTATCATTTTTGTCATTTAAGGATAATTTACTCCTGAGTTAGCATCTGTAGAGATTACCAAGACACTGTTCTTATAAGATGCAACATTAATACAAAATGGAAATGGACAATTTGATTTTTGTAAGGAATAGTTAGGTCAATTTCCCACAATTCTTTCTGAATCACTTTAGGTTTGGCTGATTGATTGAATTATAAATTACGTTAATTGGATTAAAAATTTCCGAAATCATTTTCTTGTTTTGATAATCTTTTTTTTTCAACAAAATTCCAAAATTTTGCGTCACCTTATACTTTTCGAAAATATTCTTATAAAACATTTGCATCTTTCAATTAAAAACAAATTAAAAAATCACCCATCATCACAGTTTCCACAATCACAACAAGAGAAACAACATACCCAATTTCGTAATTATCTCCAAAAGCAAGGGCATCCACAGATACCTCTCACAATATAAAGCCCACCAACGGAAGACACTTGCATTCGTTCGAACACTCATTTCACTTCAACTTTCCCGAGAAAAAAAGATAAAGTTGTCCCCAGGAAAAAAATATATGTTGAAGAGCAACAAAATCCGCCATATTGTGAGAATCCGGCAGATGTTACAACGCTGGCGCAAGAAGGCGAGGGCGAGCGCGGCGTTCGCGCCGTCCTATGTCCCCGCGGGACACGTTGCGATCTGCGTGGGGGAGAGTTGCAGGAGGTTTATTGTGCGCGCCACGTACCTGAACCACCCAGTCTTCAAGAACCTCCTCATGCAAGCCGCTGAAGAGTATGGTTTCAGGAATAGCGGTCCTTTGGCGATTCCTTGTGACGAATCAGCCTTCGAAGAGATTCTACAAGTCGTATCCGCCTCCAAAGCTGGAAACAGCTCTGAAAGGTTCTCGAATCTAGAGAATGTTCAGAGATGCCGACACGACGGTGTGACGAATAATTTTGGTTATTTAGGTGAATCAAGGCCGTTGCTTCCCGGTTAACTGATCTCTGAGTCGACCCTATTGGTGTGTTTTTTGTTTGTATGTTTGTTTTTAGTTTTATGTGTTTTCTTCTGTTTCTGGTACTTTGATGTTTTGACCTTAATTTTCAGATGGCTTTAATTCACGTCAACGGAGAGTCTTCACAATCACATATTTTTCTAAGTGTATTCATTTATTTTCTCTCGTATTTTAAGCTCTGTTTGTGATTTATGAACAATAGAGACAATGTTCAATTTAAGTGTGGGGGAAGCATATGTTAATTGAGAACTCCTAAGTATTTATTATCTGATAGTATATCAATTTATTGATTTTCTTTTAATATTCTATAATTTGTGGAAATCTTTTTTCGAATTTGATGCTTATTATTGTTCATGTTTTCTTTTGAATTTAATTATATTGACAATTTGAAATATTGCATGATTAATTTTGACTATTAAGGATTAAATGCCTTTAACTTAATAAATAAGTTGGATAACGGATACCTGATGATTATAATGATATTCCACATATAAAGTGCAACTTAGTGAGTAATTTTGTGACTTCTTTTGAAAACACTTTTATCATTAGAATAAATAAAAAATAATTACCTGAATTAATTAAATTAGTGATTAGAATTCAATTAACTGATTTATAATATAATATATATATGTATATAAAAAAATTTTATAAATGAAAAAGAAAGAAAAGAGAGAAAAAAAGTAAAAAAAAGCAATATATATACGTGTGTAAAGATGAAGTTATGAGTGGTGCTAATTGCTAGTTGTTAATTCGATATAACTTAATTGAGTAACTGAGGGTTATTCACGACAAAATATTCACCTTCGCGTCAAAATATTGAGTTACTTCTCAACCAAGTTTCTCGCATATTTAATTAATTAGTTAATTAAATAAATTATTGAATAAAGAATGTGAAAGTGTTTAGAAAGCTGACGCATTAAACTCATTATATTTTCCTTTTACATATAGAAATGATTTTTGTGATTTAGGCTGAAGGTTGAAAAACGTTGAAACGATTTAAATACATATGCGAATTGAGATGATTAATTAATTATAAAACATTTTGATGAGTCAATATTTTTTAAAGATTCAGAAAATATTTTCAATAATTATGTTGTTGATCTTCAATTAATTTTCCTACAATTATATACTAAGTTTAGAAAGTTGAATGAGTTTGCTTAAGGACAAGCAAAAACTTAAGTGTGGCGAAGTTGTTAAGGGTGAATTTTGTAGTGTTTTTGGATATTATTTGTTTTTATATTTACCACTATTTAAGTGCTTAATTTTTTAAATGATTTTTAATTTGTATTTTGATGTGAATCATTGAAGAATTGAGCAAAAAGGAAGAAAAATAGTGCAAGTCTGGACCATCAATAGCAACCTGGCAGCTCGTCGTTGATGGATCCACAGATCACCATTAAAGGAGTAAAAAATAGCCATTGTAAGGCACAGACACAATTTTGCAGCAGATTCTTAAACAATTGAGGTTGACTATCTCCCTACTTACTGCTTCTACTCTCCTATAAATAATGGATGTCTCAGAGCTTCAAAAAGCATGTAGCTTAGGATAAAAAATTCGTTTCTTTAGTTGTTTTTCATATTAAGCTTAGTTTTAGGTTAGATTGTTTTTTCAATCTTTGTAAATTCAGTTTGCAGGTTGATTGTAATGGATCCAACAACATAATCACGTGGTTTTGGCCTACATTATCATCTAATAATCTTGTTTCGTGATATCTAAACTCTTAATCTTGTGTATTATTGTTGTTTTTATGACTTAATCAAAGTTTATGTTGTTTAAGTTATTATTTTTGTTAGCTTTGATTAATTTTTGTGCTTAATGTCAATGTTCAATTTAGCTAAGATGTTAAATGTGTTTATGGATGATTTATTGTGGTAATTAATTGTTAATGCATCATTTATGAATTAATCTTTTTTTTATTGAATGCTTAATACTTGTCCTGAACTTATCACTTAGGATATTTCCATCAAATAATCTAGGATCCGACAATCTTAACCTAGGTTATTAAAAAAATCAATTAACAAACCATTGTTTAAATCAATAAAATAACCAAAGACTTGTGTTGAACCAAGGGAGGATCCAATCTTGGTTTTGATGATAACAAAACATGCTTAATCACTAATGGTTTGAGTTTATGATGTTAATCTTAAAGTTA
>JAOXYD010000136.1:22872598-22914369 GCA_028565735.1 Pinacopodium congolense
CCCTATCACCTTGATCCTCTGCGATCTTGGCAATGTTATGCTCCTTACCCGCCTTCTGTTTCGGGTTTCCTCGAGCATAATTCGGCTTCTTTTCCACAATCATAGCCGACACTTGTTCAGCCGATGTTGTAGCCTCCTCCGTCCCTCTGACGAATCTACAACACTTAACAAAGAAGGATTTATCACCATGCATAACCATTATACCTCCTAAACTCAAATACAGCACCATCTTTGCTACCTTAAGGAAGTCGATCCCCAATATCATTTTGAAATCCTCAAGTGGTACGACCATGCAATTGATCTTGGCATGCCAACTCCCTATGCTTATTGGAACGTCATAAGCAGCCCTCATTACCGTTTGTGCCTTACTCGTTGGAATTCTTAACCTTGTTGAGGTCTTTGACACCTTAAGCCCCAACTTGCGCACCATTCGTTCCGCCACAAAGGAATGTGATGCACCCGTATCCACCATCGCGATCACCTCTATCCTATTAACATGTATGCCCATGTACATAAGATCATCATAGGGATTAGGTTCTCGACTAACCGCATTCAACAAGACTATCGGATTTAACGCCGCATCATCCGAAGATTCTCCCTCTTCTTCGGCGATTAACGCGCTCAGCTTCTCTTTCCTCGGACATTCTCTCGCATAATGTGACCCACCGCACAGATATCAAGCAACCTTGCCTTTCTTGGAGGATGTCTCCCCACTCTCAGAGCCACCGTTTTGCTTGTCTTTCCACTTGAAGTCTCCCTTCTTTGAGCCCTTCTTCTTCTTCCCCTCAGTATTCTCCTGTTAGGTTTGGCCTTTGCCCTTCGAAGAATTTGAGGAGTTTACCTTAGTGTCTTTCATCAAAGCATCAGCGGCCACGATTGTACCAACCACGTCCTTCACATTCTGCCTCCGCAACTCCATTTGCGCCCATGGTTGTAACTCGAACAGGAAATTGAAGAGCTTGACCTCGTCTGACATATTCTCAATATCAAGCAACAGAGAACTAAAAGACTTAGCATAGTTCCTTATCTAACCATCTTGCTTCATATTCTTCAAAGCATCCATCGCAAGCCATAAAGTATTCAATGGAAGAAATTGATCCTTCAACTCCTTCTTCATGAGCTCCCACGTATTCATGGGAGTTCTACCCGCACTGATCTCGGCAGAGGTCCTCGTTCTCCACCATAGCTTGGCGTCACTATCCAAATACATGGCCGTCACATTGACTTTCTCAACATCGGGTATCCTAGCAACTGCAAAGTAATGCTCCATATCCCACAAGAAATTCTCAAGCCCCTTGGCATCCCGCACGCCTTCGAGCACCTTAGGTTCACGTACCTTCACCGCCGAAGGTTTTGGTGATGAGATTTTCGCACGACTAGCATCTGATGCAACGGCACGCCTAAGCACTATGATCTCGAACTGGGCTTCCTCATGTGCCTTTAACATATCTGCCATCTGTTGTTGCAAATGCCGCATCTGATCCTCCATCGCTTCAAATCGCGATTGATAGGATGCAACCTTTTCCTCCCCCGTAGGAATCGGTCTTATGAGTGCCTCCACCCTAGACACTCGCTCAGTTAGATTGCTAGCTCCCGCCATATCAAAATAAGGCTCTGATACCAGTTGATACAGGGACCTCATAGGAACTCGATCTTTCACTAAAGATTAGAACCAACGCCCTTGTACGACAGTCTCACTTAGATCCGTTTAACCAAGACTTTAGCCTTCAATACCCCTTACAGTGTTTCGCTCGCCCACTTAAAATAAGAATATAATAGAGCAAACAAAGAAATAAAGCAGGTAACAATGAACATGAGAGATACGGTAAAATACCAACCTTTATATTACTTCACCTAAAAAAAATACAAGGAAGCTCTCTCTGATTAAGTGAGTAGAGCTAAGCTAGAATGAGCTATATGTAGGCTCTCTGGCTTAGAAGCCAAGTTACAATTCCGAATCCTAACTAAACCCTACTTCCTAAGATCGTGCTAAGATCACGTTCTACTACTATCATGATTACATCACGTGGCCAATCAGATGACCCCCCCATCTGAATAGGACTCTAACTGATAAGATATAATTATAACAGAATACAACTAGATAAGAGTTTACATTTGACTAGGACTTTGAATCCTTATCCTTGAAGATCTCTGTTATCTTCAGATGTTCAATCCCACTGTAACTCTATCTGTCGCTGCATCATCCAAGATCTCCCACGATCTCTATCCGTAGATGATGCTGTGATCTTACCGAAGCTCGCATAGTATATTGGCTCGATCCAATGCTTATCCACGCCAAGTCCGTTTGTCGTGATCCATTCATCCAAGTGTATGGACAAGTCAATCCTCACAAGGTCCAAGACTCTACCAAAATTCGCGCCAAGTCTGATCCCATTTGCCCACGTTTGCCTTAGTATATTCGCATGCCCTCTTCATGCGTGTGATCCTGCTAACCTTCCCTTGAAGACGCTTGACGTATCGAATCTCGCCTACTTCAAGATCTTCGCCAACCTTTCCCACATTCCTTGCCTACCTGCAAGTATCTCGGGACTTTACCTTGTTCCATTGTCAACATTCTTTCCTCGTGCCTACTTGCGTGCTAAGCATTGGCCGAGGCTCGCCAATACTCGCACGATTCTGTCACGTGGACTTAGGGGTGTAACACACGGAATGCCACTTGTAAAACCTTAAGCCATTTGAAACTTTTTATTTTGTTCTAGCCCTATAAATATAACTAGGTAATGTAGTCAAAGTCAACTCATTAAAATATTTGATATGTAGACAATTTATCTCATATCCTGATGAAGAAGATGAAGAAACAGCCTTAAAACTAAGTTATGGATTGTTAGGTTGTGGATTGTGGTTTTGTATTGTGATTGTTATATTTTTGTATTGGTAATTGTGTTGTCTTTATCGATTTCTGTACTGTATTAGTATGTTTTCTTTATCGATTTTTTGTTTAGAAAAACAGGAAACCAAAACTAAAAATAAAAGCCAAAGTAAACAAGCCAAAGTAAGCGACTCTAGTGCAAATTAGATGAAGGTTACTTTGTGTAACATTAAAGAAACAACCAAAAAAATTTGAAACGATCATTGCAAATTATGTTCATGTGAAGTTTTAATTAACGATGTGTCCACTTTCTACGACAAATACATGTGGGTTATAACTCTTGAAGCCCTGTGTATGTATTTAAAGTTTCCAGTGAAATGAAATCTAATAATTGGGTTCAGAAACATTGACATATAGCTCACTAAAGAAGAAATAATAGTTAAAAGTACAGTTAGTTTCTACTTTACAGTTAATCGATTGAGTATATCTTTGTAACATAATTAATCAAAAATATTATTCATTATTTATATATTTTTATAACTAACTGATGTATAAAAAAATTATGAGATAAATATACTTTATAAATAAAATTATAATAAGGTTATAATTACAATATTTATATTGCAGTTAGTCGTTAACGTTAAAGGCCTGATTGCTATCACTTTTTTTTCTATTTTTTAAACATGAAAACTAAAGAAGAAAATCTGTTTACTATATTCTTTTATAATTTTATATTTTTAAAATAAGAAAAATTAAAATAGAGCAGAAAAACTAAATAGATTTGCTCCTATTCCTTCCAAAATTCATCAAAAACTTGTGTCAACTCTTTTAACCTACCATTTAACACAATATGATACAATTTCAGCACTTTTGAACCAAAAATAGAGATGAATTTAAATGAAATGACATACCAAAACATAATAAAATCCATCCATATCATTTACTCATCCTTTGAACATGAAATTTGGTGTGGAGCTCTCTCACTTGATGTTCTTGCATTCCAAATCAATTTGACAACCATTCTAACTCCAAAAGTGCATTTAATGTCTCACTAAAATTTCCCACAGTTGAGTCATTGCTTGTTTTAAAGTTTCTTGTTCTTCTTTTAGTGTACTGTTCATGGTTCATCCTATAACCTTGATATTTGATGTGTGACTTCATAACAGGAGGCTCCAACTCCTCAAATTGAATCCACATCTCTTCTAACTCTAGAAGTGCATTCAATTGCCCACCATGTCCTATAAAACATAAACAATCATCCAAAGCAACTTAAGTAACATCTTACTCAAGAATAAACTAGATATGTACCCAAATCACATGGAATTAACCCTCAAACTTAAGATAATCATTATGAAAATATGTCTAAAAGATGTATAATTAAGGTGTTATCAAAGACCCCCACACTTGAGTTGCTTATTTCCTCAAGCATCTATTTAACTATTCATGCAAAATAACATCGATTAAGAGTCGAAAGTCAATGGAGTTAAAAAAATCAATTAATAGGGTTTATGTACACATCATAATTCTTTCATGACAAAAATTTTGTTATCACATACAATCACACTGTTAGTAACATGTAACCTTAAATGTACAATATCAAACCTCTATGTTGTTTTATATAAATCATCATGTAAACTTGTTCAAGGATGTTACTATCACCATAAAGCATCCTTAAGTTTCATATTGGAGCAAATTTTGGGTTTGACCTTATCTTTTGAGTTACTATCGCCTTGTCATGAATGTCCCCCAGTTACTCAACTTGATTATCCTTTTTAACTTTTTTGTAATGTCATTTAGCCTTTTGATGTGAAGGTGAATATTTTGTCGTGAACCCTCTTAATTACTTAATTAGATTAAAATAATAAATGACTACTAGCTCTATTTACTTCAACTTTTTTATCAGTATGAAGCTAGTAGAGTGAAAGTTTTTCTTTACTCACTTTATCTGAGAAAATATACACTTTTCATCCATTAAAAATATAACTTATTCTAAATTCACATAGTGGGACATATGCAATAACATTAGAGATTTGATAATATACATAAAAGTTTCCTAAAATCACATGTAATTCACACAAAACAAAAGAAGAAAAAGAAAAACATTCGGGTCCAATTTGGTATCCATTAAAGAAGTGTTTAATGTTCACAAAATCAATGACATTGATGGAATTAAAATGCCACAATTAACAATGAAATCCCAACTTCAATCATTCTAAGATAGGATATCTAAGTCATTCCCAATAGACTCATAACAAATCCAGTGTGAAAATAAATGATAAATCATGCTCAGGTTCATCTTCCCCCAACACTTGAGCCAAATTGCCCTTAATTTGAGGGTTAAAAATGAAGTTTGTGCAATAATTGTAAGAGAAAAGAGATCATAGCCCCTCCCCCCAAACAATTAAGTCAAAATTTTCTTAATTTAAGTTTGAAAAACAATGAAACCATGATAAGTGTATAAAAAAGAAAAGAACATGACTCTTATGAAAGATTAAGTTCTAAAGGTAGGCATGATTGAGAGTGCAATTCCATTGGATATTGAATGCTTTGGAGAGCATAAGTTTGATCTTGTTTCCTATTCATGAACAACATTCTTAGCTACATGCTTTGTTGAAAAATCTAAATCAAGGTTGATAGAATAACCAAAAAAAATATAAAATCAAGATAACAAAAATTAAAATCCCATAGGATGTAAATTAAGTAGATTTCTCAGATCTTAACTTACTTCTTAACTTCTTACATGTTTAGTGTAAAACAAGTTTTAATCTCATCCATAAGCAACGAACATCTCCTAATTATGCATGAAATCATATTTAGCATATATTCAGATCATTTCAGATACATTTCCCAACGAAAAAAGGATGCCTCCAGCTTTCACTGTTGACTGTCACCTTCATTGTTACTGCCATCACTCATGCCAAAGACCTGCAAAATAAAAAAATAAAACCTAGCTTTCAGACTTGTGTCTGCGTTTAACGCAGACGCTTCTGTGTTTAACGCAAACTTTTATTTTTATTTTTTAATTTTTACAAACATTTCATAAAATCAATAAAAAATTAAAAATTAGAAAATGAGTTCAATGGACATGCTCTTAGACCACTTTAGCTTCTTTACTTTCGAGATGTACCTAAAATCAAATATAAGCTAAAGTTAGTATTCTAAACCTTTTTAAGGTATTAATTACTAAGTGTAACAAATCAATTGAATCAATATTTGAACACCTATCAGCATGGATATCGTCTTCACATCTCCTAGTCCCAATTTCCTAAAAATGGATAAAGTCATCAAGTTACAAGGCCACCGTTTGGTTATCTTTCTAAGTCTACTTGTGTGATAAGATATTCTTTAAAAACTTAGCGTACTTGGGCATGCTCTCTCATGCTTCCACAAAAGAAAATTTATTTTATAGGTTCTTCAATTTCTCCAAGAATTTGGAGAATTACGCATCCATTTAATGTTGCTTGAGTTTTTGTGGATAGAGAATCTTTGGCTTGTATAGTGGTGGAGGGACATATGGCTTCTCCTCCTCCTTCTCTTCTTCTTTTTCTTCTTCTTTCCCTTTACCTTTCTCTATATTTTTCTCTCCCTTTAGGAATTCTCACCCTTCTCACTTAATTTATCTAATTGCTTACCACTTCTAAGTGTGATGGCTTTCAACTGTTCTGTTGGATTGGCCTCCGTGTTGCTTGGAAGGCTCCCCATACTTCTATATGAAAAGGCATTAGCAAGTTGCCCAACTTGAATTTCTAAGTTGTGGTTAGATGATGTATGATTCTTCACTATTTTATTAACTTTTCCTTATCCTCTATCCTCTTTTGACCTTCCTCTTGACTTATGAACTTGAAACCTAAAACATCCATTGACTTATCCAACTTATTCTCTAAGGATCCAAGCCTATCTTGTTGGAAATAGGGTGGGCTTTATGGTCTTATGTTGTTACCTATATTAATAGTCTAACAGATATTATGGTGATTTTTCTATCCTATATTATAAGTGGTGGAGTAAGGAATGTTATCTCTTAGTTATTACCCCATGTGGTTTACTTGGTCAACTCCATTGATCTCCATCATAAAACCATCTACAAAGACATGACTATTTTTTCCACAAATCTCACATCTAAGTTGTATGGCCTTCATCGAAGTTGAAGAAGCTCCTTACTTATTTCTCAATTGCTTAATGAGGGCTTAAATTTATGCTTGAAGGTTTGTCACTGAATCAATCGCAATCATCCCTTTTTGCTCCTTAAATACTTACTTACTCCTTTGATTTGACCATAGGCAACTATTATTCGCCATTTCCTCCAAAAGATCATGAATTGTATCTATGGTTTTTCTTATTAACGAACCCCAAACACTATATCAATTTTCCTCTTGTATATTGATTTACCCAGTTGTAAACTGTTTACAAGAGGAATTCATTTAGTAGATTGTGATGAAGGGAACTCCTCTGTAGCTCTTTAAACCTCTCTCATGCCTCATATAATTATTTCCCATCACTTTTTTGGAAGTTTGTGATCTCCTTGATGATCCTCGTTGTTTTCGTCAATGGGAAAAACTTGGCTAGAAGAGCTTATGCAAGTTACTCTCATGTAGTGATGTGCTCCTAGTTGAGAGAGTTCAACCACACCTTGGCTCTATATCTTTCAAGGTAAAAGGGAACAACCGCATCTTAGCCTCATCTTCAAATAGCCTATTATACCAAAATGAATCACAAATCTACAAGAAGTTTGCAAGATGGGAATTAGGATCTTTATTTTCCAATCCATAGAATTGTACACTAGATTAGATCATATTGAGTAGAGTTAGCTTGATTTCAAAGTTGTTTGCTTACATAGGGCCTTGTGATTCCTTTTGTATTGGCATTAAAATGAGGCCTCATGAAGTTCATAAGTGTCTTTTGATCTCCTCCTTGCTCACCTTCTTCTGTCATAGTTATTTAAATAGTATCTTGGTGCTTTGATCATCGTAACTTCATTTCTTGTCTATTGATGTTTGAAAATTCTTCTTCGATTAACTCGTTGGATCATCTTGTTCTCCTTTTTTCATACACCTACAAATATACAAGGAAAAGTATTAAAAACCCTTAAATCAAAATTAGTCAAACCAAACAAGATACTAAAACTACCAATCCCTGACAATAACGTCAAAAACTTATTAATCACTAAACAATGCTAACTTGTTTTATACAAATATGGCAAGTGAACGGATCATAACTGATAGTATAAGAAAATCTAATCCCACAAGAATTAGGTTTAGTCATTACTTAATTCAAGTTAAACATTTTCTAAGGCACAATTTCAAACAACAAATACTGAAAAGTAAACTAAAATAGAACAACTAATAGTAAACAATTAAAAGGTCAATGTATGAGAACTTTTGAATTCAAAATTAAATATTAGAAATCACTTTTATCCCTATTTTATTTCCCTCCTATCTTGTTGATTCAATTATGTTTAACCCAATATATCCTAATGATTTTGTCACCCTCTCTCAAGGTATAACTAAGTTTTCCTAACCAAATTAAATATGATTAGTCTTGCAATCTTTTAATCTGCAAAACTTGTCCTAATTATTCAACTAGCTATGAGGTAATCTTATCAGTAATTAATTAATTAAACATGATCTCTCTCTAATCAATTTATTAACCTAATAGTTGTAAGTTTATTGAGTGCAAACTCTTATTACATGACCTAACATAAATTACCCAACTCAATTTCTTAATCTATTTTCAGGCTTAAACACACAAATCATCATAAGCATGCATTTATTAAATCATCAAAATGAGTTCAACAAAATAGTTCAAAAAGAAATTCTTACAATATGGTTTAGCCACTCATGATGTTAACCAATATCTTAACTAACATAATATCCATACAAAAAAATAGTAAAAGAGAAGAAGAAACAAAAACCAGTAAAGATGCTAGTCTTCTCTTCACTCTTTTGTGTAGGGAATTTTGCAAGTTAAGCTGTTGTTGCTTAAAAGTAGATGTTGATCTCGGTTCATCCTTTAAAGAGCCTTTTAAAACCTATTTTTATCCTCTTAAGGAAAGCTTAAAATTATTAAAATTACGGTTTCTACTGTTTTGCACCCTTAAAAATACTAAAACACTCAAAATGTCATATATCAAGTGCCTCTCACATAGGTCTTGAGACCACCAAGCCACAATCGTAGCCTTCCTGCTCTTTAATTATTTTCTTCTCCTTCTTTTCCTTTGTTCTCTATTTTAATTCCAATTGAAAGCACATTAAGCATACACACCAACAAGATCTAATTCATGCCCAAGATCATTACTAAACACTCAAAAAACATAAACATAACTAATAACAAAAAAAGAACAACAAACTAAGTCTTAAACACATCAATTCTAACCTAAACATGCAAAATCACACACTAAACAATTAGGAAAACCTACCCTAAAACACAACTATCAATTTCCATCTTGCATACAAATCAAGCTAAAGAGACAAGGATCCATAATCTCCCTACTACCGTTGCAGAAATTTATAGATTAGTGGATTTGCATCCAAATAAGAATAAGGTGAAAATCTTTAATCATAATGGGAACAATAAGATAAATTGAGAACATTTAGTTGGGCAATTAGAGAAAGTGAATTACAAGAGAGACTGTCTAAAAAAGAGTAAATTGAATGTATTTCATATCAAAGAGGAAAATAATAGTGCATTGGTCATTTTCAATTTATTGGTAGTAAATAACCATATTATAAACCTAAATTTTAGACTAATTGAAAATTTATTTTATAGGCTAAAAGTTGAAAGAATTTGAAGACACCAAATCAAAGCAAATTTAAAGAGATGAGGTTTAATCTTCTTTCATCAACAAAGCTTTGACAATGAATGTGTAGTCACAATGATTGAAGTTTTGGATGACTTAGAGGTAAAAAAATGCTTTTTGTGATTTTAAATCATTAATGGGAAGAAAAAGGGTGATGGCCAGTGAAGTTCTTTTAATGGCAAGGGATTTATTAACAGATTGGTTTGCACTAATGACATAAAGAGGAGTACCCATGTGCTATTTATTGTTCCAACATGTTTTCTAATTCTTTTACAAGATGAAAGGGAAATTTTTTAACAATTTTAGAAGAAAGTTGACAAGATAAAATATGGTGAATAGTTTTAGAAAAATTTTTATTAATAGCGAAGTAAATTTTCTTTTAGTAGGGAAGGTTTATGAGACTCCCTTTTAGTAAGATGGACAGCAAGATGAATGTGTTAAGTCCATTGGCATGTTGATGGTATGTTTTAGCAAGGAAACAATATAAAATAGGTCATCCAAAAAGATGACTAAGTATTTTGAATGTTGCAAGATGTGTATGCTACCCATTTTATTAGGAATACAATCCCTAGGTTACTTATTAGTGCTCTAACACATTGGAAATACTTTGGTAAAAGGAACTGACATGAATAATTACTCATTTACATTGCTAAAACAAAGACCAAATGTTAGAAGAACAAATCTAACATTACCTTAACTTTGATGATGAATAAGGAATTTAATCGCTATTTGACAGTTATTACCTTAGATCAAAGGATGAATAAGGAAGTTAATAATTACTTGATAGTTATATGGAAGTGTATTTTATGGTTGGTTGTTTGGTATCCCAAACTATCTATTTAATAATTATGTTATTTTTAGACATAATATTCATAATTGTTGTTCCTATACTTTGTTTAAATAAATCCCATAAGAAATTTGGAATGTAATTCTAGGAAAATTAATTCTAACTAGATGGTCTAGGTCATTGAAATGTGTAAAATATGTAAGGTCAACTAGATTTTTTAAGTTGGAGCACCAAATTGCATGCTTTTTCTTACATTAATAAAAGACTTACTATTATTATCTGCTAAAAATGATTTTTTGTCCATACAATACCAATAAATTTTGGTGCCTAGTAGGTTTATTAGAGTGCTCAATACATGGTTTTTGTGACATACACCTAAAGTTTTTTAATTAAAAACTTCACTAGAAGCATTTCATAATATCGACTTAGAATATGTATTGTTCGCAAAGTAGATTCTGCAACATTCATTATAAGGAATTGATAATTAGTAGAATGAATTTGTTTCATTATTTTTATTTTATTTAAATTTGGTTTTCTATAATTAATTTAAGTAAATATATCTATACAAACTGCACAATAAGACATTAAAATAAGATTTAAAATTTAAATTCCCAAATATATATATATATATATATATAACATAATAAAACGCTGGTATGAAATAGAACTATTAATAAAATACCTGATTCTCATTTGTTTCCTTAGAATGCCTAACCACATCAAAGTGGGAATTTAGAGAGATAATGTAATTTCATAATGAGATTTATTTTACATACTAAAGAGCATGGAAATGCTTACATTATATAGGTGATATTTGCCGACAAGAGGCAGATTTTGCTAAAAAAGAAAAGAAATAAAGCAAAAGGCAAAAAGCAAAAGATTCCTCTAGTTGGCATAAATTACGCTAATCTAGAGAATGTGCGAAAAGAAATAAAAGCATAAAACCCATATTTAGTTGGCTCATTAAGTGTCCAGAGAATCTTTTATACAATGTGCACTAGTAATGCACTAACATTACATATGGTGCATTAAGATTGCTTCCACTGTGGTAAAAGGCCTTCAAAAAGATTATTTAGTTTTTGAAAAGTTTCTTTGAATTGCTAAAAATGGCCAGTGATTCATTCAAAAATTTTTCATGGTAAGCTAAGATCATGAGGAGGTCAAATCCTTTATAATTCATTTCAATAATGATTCTTCGGTTACCTTTTGACTTTGGTGATATATTCCTTTAAGACAATTGTAGTTAAGTTAAGGAATAGTATCCCATTTGAATTGATACTGCGGATATGAGTCTATAGAAGGATACATTCTAGTGCTAATGTCAAGATGAATAGATGCAAGTCTGGGTAATTTGAGTTCTAATCCTTCAAGCATAGGATAACTGCTAAATACTTTAATAAAAACTTCATGTTCCTTGGAAAAGCGATCTTTATAATTTTGAACTGGTTGCAAAAATCATGTCAGAAAGTTGGCTAATATTTATGAGGCTGTTAATATAAATTGTGTCCACTAATCCACTCTGAAACAAGAGAAAAGTGGTTAATGAATAAACTTCAGGGAAGAATACTATTTTTGGTCCAAATAGTCCATGATTTTGGGGACAATACTGAAAATTTTTCTACTCATCAATCCAATTATTGATTGCTTAAAAACATTCTTGAAACATATATGGAGTGATTTTCTTCATTTCTTCTTTTAAAAGGGTCGTTAGAACTACATTAATTTTATCCATGATTACGCTAAATGATTTTCCAAGAGATTTCAATTTTTCTTCAAGTGATCATTTTCCTAAGGGTATAATTAGGCCATAAAGATCCTTTAAATTCTTTGAAAACCTATGTTGCTTCAACTTGTGTCCTAAAAATTTTGTGGATAATTGATCTGTGTCCAGTAACATTGGGTGTGAACTTTGTGCCAGGCATCATAGAGACTAGCCATTAGTCCATTGAAAATAACATAAACTTTGTGTTAATCATATCTTGTTTCCTTGGAGAAATTATGTTCTTGTTTGGTAAAATATGGAGGATTATATTTATAGAGGACTGTAGGTTGGTTGAAGAGGATGGTTGTTGTTGAATGGGTACTAAAACTTGTTGGATTAATAATTGAGTTGGAGTGATTGGTTGAATGGTTGATTGTGATGGTGGTAAACTAGGTTGTTAAGATGCTTGAGATTTTTCCACTAATAAGGACTTTTGTTTTTTTAAAAGAGATATGGTTGATTTCTTTAGTAACAATACCTATTTATTGCTGTAATTTAAGTAATTATTCTTCTTTTTTGGCAAGTGTATCTTCGAGGCTATGTATCTTCGAGGCTAATAATAATTGCTTCCATTCTCTTGTCAAAGTATCTGCAAAACATTAGTTAAAAATTGATTTATTTCATATTATAATTATACTGGTTTAATTCCAATTGCCAACGGATAATTCAACCTTGATTATAATTTGATTTAATATCAAATTTTGAAAAACCACATAAATATTTGGAATTAGTTTGACATTCAAATTCTACTAATAATAAATCAACTTTCCATTTTTGTAAGATTTTAATACATGCTGATGTTTCTTTTTCATGAATTGGATACTTCTTTTCAGTGGGATTAAAAGTCCCATTGATATATTTACATAAGAGATGTTTACTTGAATTGGGAGGTTTTGCCAAAAGGCATCTTGCCCATGTATCCATACTAGCATCAATTTGTACAGGTAAGGAATCCATAGCATTATAGTTCTATAATGTTGGTAAATCCATGCAAAGTTGTTTCAATTTACGTACTGTAGCTATGTCATCTTTAGTCCATATCCACTGGGGTTTTGTAATGCATTTAAGTTTTAGTTATTTTCTTTCTTTGGCGAGATTTTTAAAGAAGCCTTGATCTGAAATAATTTAATAATCCAAGAAAATTTTGTACTTATTTAAAGTTAGCTAATTTATCCAAAAATTGAGTTACTTTTTCTATAATATTTTATTAAAGTTTTGGAAAGCCATTAATAAATTCTAGTCCTAAATATTTGATATTTTGGTGTGCTAATTTTATTTTCTTTTTACTAAGAATTAAACCTTTTTCTTTACATCTATTAAGTACTAATTTAACTTTTTAAAATAATCTTCTTTATCTTTATTAGAAAAGGTTATAATATCATCAATATATGCTAAGGTAAATTCTTTTAAGCCTTCAAGATTATTTTCCATAAATCTTTGATAGATTCCCAATGCTTGTTTTAATCCAAATTGTAAGATATTCATTGATAGTGTTTTTCTGAAGGACAAGAAAAAGTTGTTAAAGGTTTTGTGTTATCATGTCATCATAATTGCCAATAACCAAATTTTGCATCGAGAGTTGTAAATCAATGAATTCCTTTCAATCTTGTGATTATATAGTCTTTTCGAGTTAATTTATATGCATCAATGATAGTAGCTTTGTTTAATTCTTTATAATTAAGGACCATGAGTTGTTTATCACATTTTTGTTCACTATGATTACTAACATAAAAAAACGGGTGATGAATGCTTACTATTACTAGGGGAGATAAAAATTTTTTTCTAATAAGTCTTTACATTCAACAGTAAATTTAATAACGTCTTGTTGAGTATAAGGAATGTTATGTTAACTTCTTGTGTTAGGTTTTTTAATTGTATTTCAACGAGTCGTTGATTTGTAATTTTTGATTGGACCTAATGGATTTTCACTACAAACGTGATCTATTATTTGTTCTAATTCCATTTGAAGTGTCATATTAATTAGTTAATAACATTGTAATTGTTCCAATTTTCTTTAATTAAGGATAACTTTTGATACTAGGTAGTGTTATAAATAGGAATTTTAAGAATTATTGAGTTTTGTTTTAATGATTTAATTTATGGAGTTTTTAATGTTATATATTGCAAATTTTGACATAAAGGACTATATAATTTTAAGAAGTCATTTCCAATGATAAAAGGTAATCCCAATTCTTACTGATATATTAAAGGTATTATAAATGTATAACTTTCTATGATAATAGTATTATAATAGTTTACGTGCTAATATATTGAAGGTATTATAAATGTATAGCTTTCTATGATAATAGTATTATAATAGAATACATACCATATAAATTTTATTGATCTATCAGTGATTCTAATTTGTAATGGTTTTTGAATTTTTTTTCCAATTGTTTAATAAGGTTTTTTATGCTATATAGATAGTAGCTCCAGTATCAATAAATGCATGATCTTTTTTTATTCTAAATTATCACTTGAATAAAGGTGGTATTTGAATTCAGTTATTGATTCTAACTATGTTTTGTAATGATATATTGATGAAATTGTAGAATCAGTTTCAAAGTCAGATTAAATTGACTTTAAATTATATGTATAAACTTGGTTTAAAATATTTACTTTGAGTTAATACATTGAAATTTTTCTATTGGTACATTGATTGACATAACAACCTTTTTCTTTACAAAGCCAGCATTAACACTTCTTTTCATTTTGAGGATAATACTTTTGTTTTGGTTTGTATTTTCTATAAGATTTTCATCTAAATAATTTTCGTTTAGGTTGAAAATGTGGTTTTTTTATAATAATATGTTTTTGGATATTTTTTCATCTATAATATTTTTTCCATTTGGGATATTTTGAATGTTTTCATTTTCTCTGTGCATGATAAATCTTTGATTCGCATCCATGATGTGGTGGTACTTCAAAAAATTTTGAACAACAGAATCTAGTCTCGGTGTGTTTTAGGTTATGTTTTAATTTCATTTCTAAGCTAATACTTCTTTCGTAATAAGAATTACACCATTTAAATGATAAGCTATAGAATTTGTTCTAATAGCCATAAACGTTTCATCAACTATTTTATTGAGTGGATAGGGTAGTTTTTAGATAAAAATTTGTATGTAAATTTCTTTTTCAAAAGGAAGTAGTTTATAATAATATTTTTTAAATTTAAAAATATATTCGTCTAGGTAACATATGTCACAGATGTTCATATTATTTAAATGCCATAAGGCAATATTTCTTTCTTCATTTTCAATTTCTTGTTTTTAAAAAGGCTACATCTTTGCCAATAAATTCCTTATATATTTTGAAAGCTACAATTCTAAAAACTTTTACTAGTTCAATTACAAAGATAAATTCAGTAGTATTTTAATTCCTTCTTTATTGTCTAATAAAAAGTCTAATATAATTCCGGTAGTTTTATAATTAATAAAGTCCCATAAGGTTGTATGATTGTTAAGACCATCAAATGGTTTTTCTAGTTAAATAATTAATGTTAAACGATTAGTCAATTCTAATAATATATTTTTTAGAGATACATCACAATCTATATTTAAGATTCTATCTAGTCCTAATTGAACATGTTTTGTAGTATAGTCATTGGAGAATTTTCGAATTGGCTTGATTTTATTTTGGTGTTTTCAAAAGGCTTATATTTAACTATTCATGCATACATTTTTTAGAATATGCATATAGGTGCATAATCAAAAGACTTGTCTGTTTGATTGTCTTCTCTTGATATTTAGATTGCATAAGTTAAATGGGTTTAAGAGCATGCTTTTACTAAGTTAAATGTTATATTAAGTGTGTATTTTTTCGGCTTCCATAGTTGATTTTTAGCATAGGTCGGTCGATCAAATGAAGGTCAGTCAATTGAACGTCTCCTAGATAATCTAATGAATAGTGTCTATTGGACGACCGAATATGGCGAGTTTTAAAGATAAAACCTAGTTTCACAGATTACACAATAGTTGGATTTATTAACGTTATTATGACTATTGGACAAAGGGTACGAGTGCTGTTGTCCAAAGGATACATGGGATAAATTTACTATAAATGGGTTGTTTTTATGCTGGAATGTTGACAAGTTTTACATAGAGTTTTATACAGAGTCTAAGTAATCATATACGCGATTTATAGTGTTATTTATTGAGATTTTAAAAGATCATTTACAAGTAATTTTTATCAAGTGAGTTTGGTTGTGTTAGGTAAGGTTCTTAAACATCTTTTGTGCATTTATCTATCAAGCCTCTTGTGTTTATCAAGTAAAATTGAGTGAAGTGTTCTACTGTTGTATTGCTATTGTGAGTTATTAAGAGGTTACTCTTGAACCTAGGAAAAAAAAGCGAGTGAAAAGTTCTCATTTAACGAGTGAAAAGTTCTCATTTAACTCGTGAAAAGGGAGTGTATTTGTGACATTATTTTCTTGTTGAAGTTTTAATAAGAACAAAGGCTCAACAGTGGTGTTGGGGACTAGATTAGGAGCAAGTGGATAGCTTCAAACCAGGATAAATTATGGTGTACTCTTTCGTTTCTCTATACCTCTCTTTTTCTGCATCTATATTATCTAGTTATTTTTTAGTAAATTTGTTTAAACTTCTGCATTTATATTGCTCTTGTATTTGTTCTGTGAAAGAATTTTTAAGCACTAATTCGCCCCGTCTTAGTGCTATATCTATCCCAACAATTAGTATTAGAGCAAGTCTCACAAGTAGATTAATTCCAAAGAATTAGTGAGTAAAGATCACATATGGCACACATGAAGCACAATTTTCCCTCTTCTAATCTAGAAGGTCACAAAACACATAGAACATCTTATTTTGATAGAAATAACTATTTGAATTGGAAAGTTAGAATGAGAAATTTTTTTAGAAGTGAAAGTGTTGATCTATAGTTGTGTTTCTCTCAAAAAACCACCTTACCTTCGAAGCTAGTAGGAGATGAAGTAGTACTCAAAGAAGATAATGAGCTAAATCCTGAAGAAAAAAAGTTAGTATCCATAAACAGCAAAGCTATGCATGTTTTATTTTTTGCATTAAGTATAGAAGAATTTAACAGAGTTTCTATGTGTGAATCTGTCTATGATATATAGCGTACTTTTGAAATCACACATGAAGTCATGAATAAGGTAAAGGAAACAAAAATTAGCATGCTCACTCACTAATTGGAACTGTTTAAAATGGCTCAAGATGATAAAAATCTTGAGGTCTCTACCAAAGTCTTAGGAACCCAAAGTGGCAGCGACATAAGAAGTGAAGGATCTCAACATTTTATCACTCGAATAATTGATTGGTTCTCTACTCACACATGAGATGGTGCTAATAGATAATCAAGAAGAAATTTCACACAAAAGGAAGAACATTGCCTTCAAGGAAACAAAGAAGGATGAAATGGAGAACGAAGAATCATCTTATGGAAGCAAGGAAGAAGAATCTGTCACTCTCATCACCAATGAGCTAAAAAAGCTTATTCAAAGAAAAACTCCTATCCGCAAAGGTAAGTACTCTTCTAAAACTTCTAACATAACATGTTTTGAGTGTGGTAAAGAAGGGCACTTTAGGTCTGACTGTCCACACTTTCAAGAAAGCAAAAAGGAAGAAAAGAAGGAAAGGAAAGAAAATAAGAGTTTCAAGAAGAAAGCTCTTAAGGCGGGATGGGATGAGTCTAGTGAATCCGAAGAAGAAGAGATAACAAATATGTGCTTCATGGCTCACGATGAGGTAAGTACTCCTAACTGGAATGATGAAGTTGAAGTTGAATACACTTATGAGGAATTGTAAGATTTTATAGGAGATTTGGCTAAGAAAAAGAAGGCCTTGCATGATAAAAACTTGGAATCCATGAAGGTAATAGATAAGTGAAAATTAGAAATTGTTAATCTTAAAAAAGACATGAATTCATTCAACAAGGATAATGATGATCTCTTGAATGTTAATATAGCCTTGAAGAAGGAAGTTGAATCTCTTAAAGAGTCACTTGAAAAATTCATAAAGGGAAAAGAAAATTTTGAAACCATGTTAAGTGTTCAAAAGACGAGAAATGTTAAGCATGGCTTAGGCTATAGTAATGAAGCGTCATCTAGGACAACCATTTTTATAAAGGGAAAGAGTTTAGAAGATGAATGTCCTAAGGTTACTACAAATGCATCATCAACTCAACCTAGGCATCATGCATTCATGTATATATCAAGACCTAAGAAATTTTCTCGACATCGACTCAATGATTCTAGAACATTCACTCAACCAAGGAAAACATCTTGAAATTTCTATTATGACTATAGACCAAGGAATGCATATCTATCCTTCACTCCTTTATTTTTTACTTATTGTGAGAGGAATGCACATATTAGTTACTTTTTTTTATGACCGTTTAAGAAATACAAATGCAAGTTCATTTGGCCATGAAAGATACAAAACTAACACTTATGGACCTAAATGATATGAGTATGAAGAATTAGTTAAAATTTTGTTTTGTAGGTACCTTTAAGAATGAAAAGAAATCGCCATTGTTGAACTAAGAGAAATCAATAAAAATATGGCAAAAGATCAAATTAAAAGGTACCTCCTCCTTTGGGAATATATGTGAAATAGTTGAATGAATACAGAAAGAGATCGTTTATATATACTGTGTATACTTTCTTTCATATGTGACTTTTTATATGTGAAAGTTTTTCTTTCTTCTGCATTTTTGATCTTTCGGTCAACCGATACTAATTTGGTCAATCAATATTCAGTTGACCGATACTAATTCGGTCAAGGTCGACCGATACTGATTTGGTCGAATAATGCCCAGCAATTTCAAGTACCACCTTTTTTCTTTTGTTTCTTCATGTATCATTTGACGATTCAGCGTTTTTCTTTTATGTTCTCTATTTCATTTTTTTTAATTTGTTAGATCTTCATATTCCTTTTTGTCTTTACAAATTTATTTTTTTCAAATTTATTTGTGTCCAAGTTTAACTAGTCTTTTTTATTTTAGTTTACTCAAGTTGCTTTAAACTGCATCTTTCATATATCATTAAGTACATCATTAATTTTATAATATGCATGATAAGTTCTCTTAATCTCATGAGTTGAAAAGTCTCTTTAAATGTTATTCCTATATGTTCAAATTTCGTATGACTATCTTGATATATGTTATGTCTTTAAGTGAGCGTTTTTAAGTTTTTCTTCCATCCCTCTCATGTATTTTAAATTCTGCACTTTCATATATTTAAGAAAAATTTTACGTATTAAGGGAGAGTTTAAAATCTTATAAATGATCGAGAATTTCGTTTTAAAAAAATTAGTTACTAAAATGTTTGATTTTCTTAATTCATTAGGTTATGAAAAATTTTGAAAGTTTCATGATGCATTAAAATCTTTTAAATTAGACATCATGTATTTTTTAAACATTTTCGATGTCCAAAAGTATTTTTCTTAAAAATTCTCGTTATTTCATTTACATTGTAAATTTTTTAAAATTTATGCATAGTATTGGTTTTCAATTTTGGTGAAGTAATTCATTGTTTTTTAATTTTTTATAAAAGGGAAGTTTCATATGATAATTTCGAATTCTTATCTTGAATGTATATTGTAGCATTTGTTTACCCATTTCATATGTTTACTCCATGACTATTTGAATTTTTTTTGGGGTGACTGTACTTTTTTTTGTATTTATTGTTTTGTAATAGTTTTATCTTGTTAAAATTAATTGGTATCTCTAATTGGTTTTCGTTGTTCAACTTTCATTATAATTGGTATCAATGCTCTTTTCCTAACAATTGGTATCAATTATTAGTGTAGGTTGATGATTTTGGTTCTTAAGTGATATCCTGTTTTGATAATTCGCTTTAGTTATGAGTGATAGTAATTATTTGCATCAAGTTCTTATTTTTTATCAATTAGTATTATGTTATTTGATGATTGGTGTAGATGAATTTTCTTCTAATCTTGGTTTATGATTTTACCCTTTTGGTGATTCTAAAAAAAGGAAAAGAAAATGTGATATTATGAATATTGTATAAGATGAACGTGATATTATCTGTGTGTATAAATTGTGTTTCACATAGGGGGACTATATTATATATAATGCATATACTTAGGGGGAATGTTTGTCTTGTTTATTGTTTATCTTATGAGTTTTTTGTATTGTTTATTATTTACCCTATTTATAATATCCTTTAGTTTTGTTATTACCAAAATAGGCGTGATTGTTGAACCAATGATGGTTCCATCGTATTTTGGTAATGACAAAAAAAACATTTGCTTCTAATGTTTGTGTTTTTCAGTATGTTTGGAAGATAGATTGAACAAATTTCAAGTTGATCAATTAAAGAGTCTTAAAGAAGAAAATGATAAATCATATGAAGACTTAAGTTTGAAGAAGAAGTTTAGAATAAGTTTATTTTTGGTTTACCTAGTGTAAACTTTGCTTGATTTTATTTTGGTGTTCTCAAGAAGCTTATGTTTAACTATTCATGCATATATTTTTTAGAATATGCATATAGGTGCATAATCAAGAGACTTATCTATTTAATTGTCTTCTGTTGATATTTAGATTGCATAAGTTAACTGGGTTTAAGAGTAAGTTTTTGCTAAGTTAAAAGTTATATTAAGTGTGTATTGTTTTCGGCTTCCTTAGTCGGTTTTTAGCATAGGTCGATCGACCGAATGAAGGTCAGTCGCTAAGGAAGATCGATCGAACATCTACCAGTCAATTAAACCATATTTATCGATCGACTGAATATGGTAAGTTTTACGGATAAAACCTGGTTTCATAGATTACACAACAGTTGGATTTCTTAACATTATTATAACTGTTGGACAACAGGTATGAGTGCAGTTGTCCAACGGATACATGGGATAAATTGATTATAAATAGGCTATTTTTATGCTGAATCATCGAGAAGTTTTACACAGAGATTTATACAGAGTCTAAGTGATCATATATGAGAGTTACAATGTTATTTGTTGAGAGTTTAAGAGATCTTTTACAAGTAATTTTTATCAAATGAGTTTGGTTGTGATGGGTGAGGTTTTTGAACATCTTTTATACATTCATCTATCAAGCTTGTGTTTATCAAGTAAAATTAAGTGAAGTGTTCTATTGTTGTATTGCTATTGTGAGTTGTTGAGAGGTTATTCCTGAGCCTAGGAAAAAGAAGTGAATGAAAGGTTCTTCTTTAACCTGTGAAAAGGGAGTGTATTATGAAATTATTTTCTTGTTTAAGTTTCAATACGAATAATAGCTCAACAACGGTGTTGGGGGCTGGATTGGGAGTAAATAGATAGCTCCAAACTAGGATAAATCACAATGTACTCTCTCCTTTACCTATACCTCTATTTTTCTGCATCTATATTATCTGATTGTTTTTAGGTAAATTTGTTTAAGCTTCCACATTTATATTACTCTTGTATTTGTTCTGTAAAAGAATTTTTAAGCACTAATTCACCCCTTCTTAGTGTCATATCTACCCCAAAAAAAATATAGTATTAGTACTATACTTTTTTTTACTCTTTTTATTCTTTTTTATTTTTCAATTATTAATCTTTTTTTCTTAAATAAATAAACTAAACAAATAAGGGAATAATAATATGAATAATATGGATGATCATAATAGAAACTATCATGAGTGTGGGACTTGAACCTTTAGTTTACATGCCTCATTAACATCTGTAGTTGGTTAAAGATCGTTGAGAGGTTAGCCTTAGAGGCCAGAGAGCCAGTTAAGTTAGTATGGCACCTAAGAGGGAGTGAATTAATATTTAAAATGAGTTGTCTAATTGATTAAGATAAAAAAGATTTAGAAGCTTATATAACAATAAAAATTTCACAAAAACAATCAATCAACATAATAAATAAGTGCGTAAAATTAACTATAAATGGAGGAAGAAATACACCAAATTTATACTAATTTAGAGCAGTTCACTTGCCCCTACATCTAATTCTCAATATTACTGTTGAGATGATTACACTATTTCAACAAAAATTACAGTGTTCAATCTTATAGTCCCTTTTCAAGGCTCAAGGATAACCTTTCACTCAATTTTTTTTTCTTCAGGCAAAAGAATAACCTCTCACACCCATAATAACAATTCTACAAAAGTAATGCTCTACTTAACTTTACTAGGTATATGAAAGAGCTAAATAAATTAATGCACAATAACAACGTGCCTAACAAAAGCATACCTCATAATAAACAAACACACTTTTCACACAATTTTGATTGAAAAACACTCTATATATCACTTCGTTACTAAGCACGATTAAACATACACTATTTATACTCAATAAAACATGAAATAGTCATTGTCCAACGGATATATTAACCTTGTAATGGTTAATTTTTATGACCCTTATGTAATCTATCGAATCTTGATTTTACGCTTCATTTTTATCAATATTCAATTGACCTATAGCTAAGGTTTGGCTGATTGATTGGCCAAAGATTGGCATTCGATCAATTGTTGTTCACCATTCGGCCAATTGAATTAAACAGATTAGTAAATACCAAGTACTTTGGCCCTAAACCAATTTATCTTAAACCAATAAGTAAAAACCAATCAAATAAACAACTCAAAACAATAATATTTCATTTTATAATAATTTATCTAACTTATGTATTTTAATTAAATCACTTATTAACAAATTTATCCACATTCAATCATATCAAACACACAAAGCCTCTTGATTTTTATCCATATGAATTTTCTAAATTATATATGCATGAATGAGTAAGTATAAGCCTCTTAAATCACCAAAATAAGATAAGCAAAATGTATACTAAAAAAAACATAAATAAACCTAATTTTCTTCTTCAAACTTTGAGTCTTCATAAAGTTTCATTTTCCATTTTGAGGCTCTTTGAGCAATCAACCTATGTTTCAACACACTTAAAACATAAGCATTAGCAATAAGGTTTGTTTTTTCATTACCAAAATAAAGTGGAACCTTCCTTAGTTCAACAATCTCCACCTTTTTGGTGATAACAAAAACAAGCGATGTTATTTATAGGAATGAGTTTATCATATTTTTGTATGAAAATTCAATTAATTTCATTTCTATTGTTAGTTTAAAAATGCTTAATTTATGTTATATTATGCTTAATCAACAGGTTACCTCCTTTTGGATGAATTTTCGATTAAGAGATAATAGGATGGGCTTAATTATGGAGCAAAAAATCAAAGGTTCCTTCAATTATGGAAAAAAAGAAAAAAAAGATATAAATGAGAAGTAGTTAAAGGAAAATTTGTGATTATTGTCTAAGGTTAAGATATTTAGAGTTGTAACAAGCTATAAATGAGAAGTAAAACAAAGAATGGGTGATGGAAAGAGAGCCAGCGGGGTAAAGCAACGGTTGAGGATAAGTGACAATAAAGAGAAAAATCTAGTTGGACAAATAGTATTGAGAGAAGGATGGACTAGCTATAGCTAAGATAGCTAGAGTTTTAGTGAGAGAGAAGACATAAAAAAATGCTTGGGATAGTGGTCAATAGTGTTATCGATAAGCACCGGTTTTCTATTATCTTCATTTAAACATAAAAT
This sequence comes from Pinacopodium congolense, assembly GCA_028565735.1. Lineage (NCBI taxonomy): Eukaryota > Viridiplantae > Streptophyta > Magnoliopsida > Malpighiales > Erythroxylaceae > Pinacopodium > Pinacopodium congolense. The sequence continues at coordinate 22,896,300 of JAOXYD010000136.1, forward strand.
GGTGACCAAGATTAGGGAACAACATCGCATTTTTATTCTTCTATCTTCTATTATATGTAAAAAAAAAATGTATGTCCATTAAGATAAACTATTCCTTCAATGGTCATCACTATTATTTTCTAAAATTTCATCTCTTTTTAAAATATGAACATCATTGTTTCAAAGGGTAAAACAGCATTGTTGATGCTCTCCATTTTACTTTTGTCTCTACACGCCCAAAATTCTTCACTGTATTAGACTTACAAACAACATAATCTAAATCACCAAAAAATAGGAATTAAAGAACATAAAAATAACACTAATAATAGACAAAAAATGCATAAATAAAAATATGACTGACTTAATAAAACTATCTAAATGAAATAAGAAACTTGGAGTTGCCTCCTAAGAAACACTTTTATCTAATGTCCTTAACTCAACTTAGTGCCTTTTTATAGCTCTAATTCAATGACATTTTCTATTAGAACACTCTTATAAAATGGCTTAAATCTATACCAATTAACCTTGAATACATCAAATGTTAGTAAACTTTGAATTTCAACTGTTCCATAAGAAAATATGTTAGTAATAATAGAAGGTCCAATCTAACGAGATCACAGCTTACTTGGAAACAATTGAAGTTAAAATGGTAAATAAAGACTTTTTGACCAATTTGAAAACCTTTTCATAGAAATTGCTTTATCATGAAAAGCCTTTGTCTTTTTCTTATAATTTTTGGCATTTTCATAGGCATCATTTGAATTTTTTTCTAGTCTGTACAATTGCAATTTTATAAGTTCTCCACTTTCATCCAAATTTAAGTTATAACATATTATAGCATAGTATGCTTTCTACTCTAATTCAACTGGGAGGTAATGTACCTTACCAAATTTTGACTTGTATGGTGACATAATAATCAATTTTCTATAAATTATTTTAAATGCCTATAGTACATCATTCAAGAAAAAACGTAATCCTTTCTGCTCATGGTGATATCAGTTTCAATGATAGATTTGATCTCCCTATTTAACACTTGAATCTATCCATTGGTTTTTGGGTGATAAAAAGTTGCCATATTATAGGCTACACTGCATTTCTTCAATAGAACTTCTTCATTACTGTTATATCAATGCTTTCCTTAGTTTCTAATTAAATCTCTTAGAATACAAAATTTGATAATTATGTTGGACTTAAGGAAACTTGTAATAGATTTTGAATCATCAGTCCTAATAGCTTTTGTTTCCACCCATTTTGAGGCATAATCAACAGTTAATAGTATATAAACATAACCAAAAGAATTAGGGAAAGGTCTTATGAAATATATAACCCAAAAATAAAAAATTTCACAAACTAAAATAAAAGTTTGAGGCATCTCATTCCTTTGCGAAATATCATAACATTCATATGAATTACAGAAAATATATGAGTAAATAGGGATGGCCAAATGAACCCATAATCTAACATCATTCATACTGTCTTCTTAGCTCCAAAATTCCCTACACAGGCTTAAGATTGATAGAAGGTGAGGATCGAATTAAATTCACTTCTATGTATGCATCTTCTTATGACTTGATTAGCATAGTATTTCCACTAGCATGGATCATTCCATATGTAGTACTTTGCATCTCTTTTAATCATGCCTCTTCGAATTTAGGCAAATTTATGAGTAATATTTTAGTAGCTAAATAGCTAAATATATTTGTAAAACATGGAGACTCTACTTTAGCATAGAGCATCTACTTATCAGCAAATTCTTCTTATAAGTTTTGCTCATTTTACATATGTAGATAGCTTAAATAACCAACTATTCGAGTTTTGACTCTACTTTTATCCTTTATCTCTAAGTCAAATTTACATAATAAAAGTATCCTTATCATTAGCCTCAATTTTGATTCTTTCTTTGTCATTAAATAATGAAGAGTTGAAAGGTCAGGATACACAAAAACTTTTGGTACCTAACATATAAGAAAAAAAATTTTCTAAAGCAAATACAATAACTAGGAGTTTCTTTTCAACAGTTAAATAGTATCTCTTTACTTCATTTAAATTCATATAGGCATAGTATATGACACATGGTGCTTTTCTAATTCATGGACCTGCAACGACTTCTACTACATGGTCACCAACATCATACCTTAGCTAAAAAATGAGACTATAATCTGGTGGTTATATATAATAAGCATTGAAATAAAAAATTGCTTTATCGTATCGAAGGCCTTTTTACACTCCTCATCAAATTCTTAGCTAAAAAAGGAGACTGCAATCTAGTGATTATATAATAAGCATCGAAATAAAAAAAATTGCTTTATTATATCGAAGGCCTTTTTACACTCCTCATCAAATTCAAAAACCACTACTTTTTATAGTAACTTACACAAGGGTAACATAAGGGCAATGCAATATGTGAGAAATCATTAAAAATTGATGATAGAAACCTACATGTCTAAGAAAAGATAGAACTTCCAACACATTACTAGGGTAAGGTAAAGGTTGAATAAATCAATTTCAGCTTTATCTACCTCTAGTTCCTTAACAAAGAAACTTATCCTAAAATTATACTTGTTCAATCAAAAAATAAAATTTTAAAAAATTTAAAACACAGTTAGTTTACATGCATCTCTTAAATAAATCTTCATAAACTATGAAATCATCCATGAAAATTTATATAATATGTTTAACATAATTATAAAAAATATGATTATTATACATATTTGAAAAGTTGTAAGTACGAGCTCCTAAAGGCATATGCCTATATGCAAATATTCTAAAAAGGCATGTGAAAAATGTCTTCTCTTGGTCCTCTAGAGCAATAACAATATTGAAATAGTTTGGGAAACCATCAAGGAAATAGTAACAGGCACGACCTATTATTTTTCAATCATTTAATTAATAAAAGGTAAAGGAAAATAATCCTTGTGTATTATACATTTTAATATCCTATAACCAGTACAAACTCACCACCCGTTCCAAACACAAGTGGGTACCACCTCATTAGATGGGCTTTATGTCATGAATATACTAGTCTTCTTTAGTGAAACTTGCATTGAACTAACTAATACTACTTACATAGAACTAACCCACTCGCTATCTAAAATAGGATAAATGACTCTAACTTAGAGAAGCTTAAGAATTGCCTTTTTAACAACTTCCATCATCGTGGGTTTAGTCTTCTTCTTTTTTCTTTTTTTTTTTTGTCCTAAGTAGCTTCGCTCCTTCTTCTAGTAAATTCAAATGAATGGATTTTAATAGGTTGATTCTTTTTATATCAGAAATTGCACATCTAATGGCTATCTTATACATCTTTGGATCTTACACTAATTTTCTTCTTATAACTTATCTAACTTGCTTAAAAATGATCACCAGTAAGGTTTCTCCATCTCCAAGCTATCCACAGTTTAGGTGGCTTAGAAGAGGTTTTAATTCAAGTACAAGTTCTTACAAAATAGAGGGAGTAGTTCAATATAAGAAACCTTACCTACTAGTTTTAATCATTAGGCTTTATCTAAATTTTTTGCTATCATTTGTAAATTGGAATCCAATTTAAGTTCATTGTTATCTTTTTCAATATTCTCACTAATAACAATTTCTAATTCATTTTTTCCATCTAGCTCAAAGATATCATATGCTAATGAATGTCAATAGAATAAAAAAGATTATCATTATTAGGATATTTCATAACATCATAGATATTAAACTCAACATCACTGTCAAATTCCATGGTTAATATGCCAAAATTAAGGGTCATTAAATCATTATTATCTATATTAAGTATATAAGAATTAGTAGGAAAAATTATATAGTATCAACTTGAACAAGGACATCCTCAATAATCTCCTTACAATTTACATTCGACCTATGAGCTAGCTAACAAATTCCACTAATTTTCTCTAAGGATCCTACATTCAAAGAATCATATATAGAATATGGCATAACATTAATAAATTTTTCCTAAATTTGAGATTGCCTTGTCAATTTTTATGCTACCTATCTTGTAAGAAATAGAGAACATGCCATAATCCTTACACTTTGTAAGGAGATTCTTTTAAATTATAGCAAATATAGTTTACCTCACTTTTATTTTCTCATATCTTTTGAGTTTTTGCCCCTTTTGTATTATGCATAACTCTTTAAAAAAATTTGCATGTCAAGGCACTTGATTAATAACTTTAAAAATAGGAATGTTTCACTTATATTTTTGAAAATTTTCATATAGATATGCATTTATCTTATATTTTTTAGGTGGTCACAACCTATCTAGGTTTTAAAATAAAATAAGAATCCCAATCTAAACAATACTAAGACCAATAATGCAAGTTCAACTATAGCATCTTATAGTATAGCTTAAGATGAATCTAGTTATCATCTAACAAGGATTGAACTATTAATAATGACCATCGTTTTATTATCTAATCAGTGAACTATCAATACTGATCATCTTTCTATTATCTAATCTAACAAAACAACAAAATTAATCAAAATTAAGAATAACCTAAGATCACAAACTTAACCTAAGCAATTTACATAAAGAAATAGCAATCAATGAGATTAAAACCTAGATGATATATCCCTTAAAATTTTGATATGTTTAAGATTTATCTTGACTCAATGCTTAACCCAACTTACTTAGACCTTAGAATCCCTCAATTGAACTATAATCTCTCTCGAATAATATAATTCCTATCCTCATAGTTGATTAAGTAGAATTTCTTCTCAATTAAAATCCTAATTAGTTGCATTACCTTAATCTTTAGATCTTATTATTTTAATTAGTTTAAATCTAACTAGGAAACTTATGTACACCACTCTCTAGCAGCCCATGCAAGCTTCTCTATTCATAAAGTAATATATTCATATACATGATTTCTAAATCTAAATATATGAAATTAAATCATAATTCTAATTCAATATCAATAAAAAAAACACAATGCCCAATATCAATCATGTCAATTCTCATAATTATTTATCTATTATCCCATCAATATCCTCTTACCTAAGGCAAATCTAACCTAACATAACTAAATTAACAAAAAAAAGAAAACAAATAAACAACAAACATGCTAAAAGAACAAGTAAAGCTGCTGGAAATTAAAGGAGCACTATTGGAAATATGAATAAAGCAATCTATTACCAAAATCTCAAGGTTCATACAATAAAAAGGCATAAAAACATAATATAAACATAAGAAAAACAAGAAAAACGAACGAATAGCATTAATGGAAAGCTTAAATAGATTAGAAACAGGGTATTCAAATATTAAAAAACACCTAAAACACTTAACTAAAGGGATTAAAGCAAAAAGGAAACAAAATTTAACTTAAACCCTAAAGAATAAGAAGAAAAACTAAGAAAATGAGATGATTCTCCAAGAAGGTGTTGTGGCTGTTGGAGAATTGCTTCTTTTTAGCTTTAAGAATCCTTTTATACCCTCTCCAAATAAGGACACCGAAGGACAATGAAAATACCTCTTTGACTATAATTGTTTTTGTAAACAATATGCTAAACATGGGTTGCTATAAACTTAAATGGCATCATTTGACTGGTGCCATTTAAGTCCCAAATTTTGACAACTTTTGCTCCTCTTCGCATTTTCTACTCTAACTCCTTATACGTACCTTTTATTATCATAAACTTTGGTATGTATGCTTTTTACATAATTCTCTTGCACCCTATAAAGTTTCAGGTCAATTTGAACTCTAAAAATGTACCTAATGCATCACTGAAGTCACGTGTATCAAAAGCGATGCTTGTTCGAGCTTCTCTTACTCTCTTTGCTCGAAACTTAGCCATTTCGACTTATATTTGTGTCTTAAGGTAAAATATGCAAGTAAACTCAAAAGAAACACAAATCAAGTATTTAAACATCAAATAAGGATTAATTAACATTAAAACACGTATAGAAATACTATAAAATGCATCCCTATCAGAGCAAATTGTGGAACTCACTGGAACTTCACTTTTCTTTAACTTTTCAATCCTACGAATCATCTAACTCCTTCCATGAGTAAATATGTCCATTAAGAACTACAAACACATTCATTTTTACATAATTTCATGAGAATAATTTAAAATTCAATAATTGAAATATTTAAACTCTAATATGAAGTGAAAAAGATTTAAACCTAAGATTTCAAAGAAAAAATCATACTAAAAATATAAATAACTTAGGCCATATCAATTTTTTAAGAAAATTCAAAACAAGTTTATATTTATCTACAATGGAAGACTTATATGTTGATGCACTATTAGAAGACTTGTTTTTCTATAGCTTCCTTATCTTCATCTTATGTAGATATAGGGGTTTCTTTCCTTAGTGACTCCAACTCTTTTCCATTCCTTAAGAATATTTCACTTTCATGCTCTTTTTGGTTCACCATAGTTTATGGTCGTATGCTACTAAAATTTTGTGCTTCTAACTAGTTAATGACAATTTCCATTTAACTTATTTAGCTCTCTATGTTCTAGATACTAGCTCTTATCTCTTAATGAAATTTTATAGTGTTAATAGATAAGGTCATACTAATATCTTTAAGAAACTCACCTTAATCAAAGCTTTGAATTAACTATTGTCTAAGATGATAAAATTACTTATAAGGCTAAAAGCCATGTAGAGGTTGGTTCATTGATGCATATCCATAACAAAGGTTCGAGTCCTCCCCCCAACCTAGTTTATATGTGCTCGAATACAGATTCTAGTTCCTTTGTGGTTGCCTTAAGAAATCACTTTCCATGTTAGCTTACTCATAAAGATATTCTTGAAGTGTTAAGCACATATCAGTTGAATGACCTATCACTTAATATATTCAACAAGTATATATTATTTATATCTTTCTTACAACTGATCAACGCATAATAGAAATAAGGTCATCGAGTTATTTTCAAGCAAATAAACATTTACCTCAATGACCCATCTATAAGACTAATTTGATTTTATCCTTAATTATAGTGAGTTATAAGCCATTTTTGCAATTAGGATTTGAGCAGCCTCAGAATTCACACAAAACTTCTTAAAACACTCCAAATATTCATATAATTATCCACTACTATGCTACTATATAACACATATTTTCTTCCTTATACTCATAGCTCTTGATGAAGGGAAGAACGTTACCAAAAATATATATATATATCTCTAATCTCATGCTAAGTGATGATGCTTCTATAGGTCAAATAGTAAATCCAATCCTGTACGTAATCCTTTAAGGAGATCAAGAAGGATCTAAGTTTGATTTGTTCTTTAGTCACTCCATTAGGCTTCATACCCATGTACACCATACAAAATTCCTTTAGATGATTATATGAATCTTCACCTGCAAAATAATGAAAAATAAGTAAAATATGAATTAGAAAATGTGTTGTAGTGTGGTTATTACTTTTTCTATCTAATCTCCATCCTCAATCTTCTTACAATCTTCTCTATATTCGACTCAAATTATAGATCTCCTTATTTCAATGACCTAGTTGCAAAATATACAATCAATAATTCCACAGTAATAATGCCCAAATTTTTATAGTGTTATTACCTCCATTTAAAATATAAAACATGGCTTCTGCAATAAAAAATATATTATAGTAGGAGGACAAATTATTTTCACAAGGATTTTTAATGTATTTAATCATTATTTGAAAAAAAATTACTAAACTAATCGGTTTTGAGTAAATAAATAAGTATGAAATGAGATTAAAATTTAAAATCTAATATTCAACATGAAATCAATCAATTAAACCAATCTTGATCTAAAGTCATATCCATCTTTAAAACAATAATTTATCATCAATGCATAAAATTATCTATTTGTAATTCAAATATTTATTGTGGGATTTTAATTATTATCTTTTCTATGATTAGTTAATTTCCAACATGCAATTCAATTAACTCATGTTATATAACAACCTCTGATATGATCTAAAATTTAATTAAATAATAGGATTGAAGATTAAAAAGATCAATGAAGCTAGATAATATAAATACAAGAGGCTGCATTTAATCTAATTAAACTTTTCTTTGGAAAACTCATTAATCTAATCAAACTTTCTTCGTAAGAAATAAAAATTTTTGATGAGAAAATTCTTCAATCCTAGTAGCCACTTTGATTAGAGGGATTAAACAACTATAGACCTAATATCTAACCTAACTATAAATTATCATAATTAACAAACAAGTTGGGCACCCTAACTTTCAACCGAAGTAATCATAAATATAAATAGAAGAAAATTTTAATATTTGAACAACAAATTGTATTATAATAAAATTAAAATATCTCACAACATAATCTAAATCAAAACATACTACTAAAAGTTTTTAATCTTCAAAATTGATTTTCTTTTTGTTCAATTTTATGCTTTTAATCTCCATTCAAGTTTCAAAAATTTTCCAACTTCTCTATCTACAAAAACATATGAATTACATTACATTGCACCTTAATTAACTCATAAAAAAGGGGGAAATTAAAGACAAAAATAATAACAATTATAAGCTCTATTACTTTGCCTAGAAAAAATATATGTAGCAGATGACATTCCTTATAGCTACGATGATGAGCTTCTTGTAAGATTGATGAAAGCTTGTTCACTGCATGGCATAGTAAGACCACCTATAGGATGAGCCAAATCAAACTCTTCTTCAGCCTAAAAAGAAGGGTGTTTCAAGTATGACATTCAAACTACAAATCTCTTCCTTTGATTCTCTCTAGCATAAAATAGTGTTGATATGTGTGCCTCAGTAATTGCTGAAGAATTGAGTCAAACATTTCTGATTTATTCCATGTTTTTAACTATTTTCTACTTTTTCTAGTTAAGCACTACCTGTTAATGGTGTTAGTGGCTGTTTGCTCTAGGAGTTTGTTAATTATGGAATCATGTTCCATGTAGTTGCTTATTTTTTTGGATTCACTACTTGAAATTTTTAGTATTTAAATACATGTTCGGTCGAATGAAATGTAGACTGTTTCCTGCAAACTACAACAAAGTGGTATCAAAGCTCTCTTGTTAAGGTACCTTGTGATAGAGAGAAAAACATCATAATACCTAAAGTCTTGCTTCCTCCATGGATTCAAAAACACCCTTCATAGCACTAGCACTTCCTGTGTTCATTGGTGAAAATTACCATGTCTGGGCCGTTAAGATGGAAGCACATATAAAGGCAAATGATCTTTGAGAAGCTGTTAAGGAGGACTACAAAGTTCCTACCTTACCTGTAAATCCAATTGTGACGCAGATAAAGAATCACAAGGAGAAGAAAACAACAAAGTCAAAGGTTAAAGATACATTATTCGTTGTAATATAATCAGAGATCTTTTTCAGGATTATGACAATGAAATCTTCATTTGAGGTTTGGAATTTCCTAAAGGAAGAATATGAAGGAGATGAAAGGACCAAGGGAAGGCAAATTCTTAACCTGATTAAAGAATTTGAACTTCAAAAGATGAAGGTTTCAAAGAAAGTCAAAGAATATTCTGACAAATTACTTAACCTTGTCAGCAAAGTAAGATTACTACCCTCTGAATTTCTTGATTCTAGATTAGTTCAAAAAAATTCTTGTAACAGTCTCTAAAAGATTTGTAGCAATATTTCCTCGCTATAAAATACTAAGGATTTGTAAAAAAATTAGCTTGGAAAAATTATTGATGCTTTGTAGGCACAAGAACATAGAAGGCTCATAAGGATTACAAGGCCTGTTGAAGGGGTATTAGCAGCAAAAAGTGCAATCAAATCAATGATGGAAAGGAAAGTACAACAAGAAGAAAAATGTAGGTTCAGATTCTCCAAATACCATTAGGGGAACTAAAATTGATTTTCCTCCTTGTAAGCATTGTGGAAAAAAGGGTCATCAACCTTTTAAATGCTGGAGAAGGCCTAATGTTCAGTGTGAAAAATGTCAAAAGATGGGACACCATAAAAAAATCTACAAGAATAATCATTAACAGAGAAATATGACTCATGACAACCTTCAACAAAAAAATGATGCTCAAATTACAGATCAAGAAGAGGACGAGCAACTCTTTGTGGAAACTTGTTTTGCAAAAAATAGCTCTAGTGATAAATGGCTTATAGATAGTAGATGTACCAATCATATGACGTTTGACCGTAAGTTTTTCAAGGAACTAGACATATCAGTGACTTCCAAAGTCAAGATTGGAAATGGAGAATACATTGTTGATAAAGGAAGATGAACTGTGGTAGTAGAAAGCTTCTTAAGTACAAAATTGATCAAAAATGTGTTATTTGTACCTAATATAAATTAGAATTTGTTGAGTGTTATTTAGCTATTTGAAAAAGGTTTAAAAGTAATCTTTGAAGGAAATCAGTGCTTGATCAAAGATTCAAGAGGTAAAGATGTATTCAAAGTAAGCATGAAAGGAAAGAGCTTTGCACTAGATCCTTTGAAAGAAGAGCAAGCAGCCTATTCGGCTATAAAAACTAATGTAGAAGTATGGCACAAGAGACTTGGCCACCTTCATCATGCAGCAACACTGGCCATACAGAAAAAGGAATTGGTTTAAAGGCAGCAATACTGACCATACAGAAAAAGGAATTGGTTCAAAGGCTACCTCACTTAGATGTTGAGTTGCTAGATTGCAAGGCATGTCAGTTTGGAAAGCAAGCAAGACTTCCCTTTAAGTAAGCAACCTAGAGAGCCACTAAAAGTGTAACAACCCAACCCACTGGTGATATTGTCCGCTTTGGGTGGCCCATCTGGGCGTCACACCCACATGGTTTTGTTGTTCACATGCCCATCTGGGCGTCACCGTGAACACACATTCCCCGCCACTCGAACCCGTGACTTAAGCCATTAAATGCAAGTGTGAGTACCATTGAACACCAATGGGCTGGGCTATTACAGAAAGACTGCAATTAATCCACACAAACCTGGTTGGACCTCGAAAAACTCCCTCACTTAATGGGAGTAGGTATTATATAGTTTTCATTGATGATTATACTATGATGTGTTGGATTTACTTTCTCAGGTTCAAGTCAGAAGTTGTTGGTGTGTTCTAAAAGTTTAAACAATGGATTGAAACTCAAAGTAGTAGCAAAATTCAAGCCGTAAGGTCAAATAATGGCAAGGAGTATACATCAGGCTAGTTCAACCTATTTTGTGAAGAAGCAGGAATTGAATATCAACTTACAACTCCATATACTCCTTAGTAAAATGGAGTCAGTAAGCAGAAAAATCGTATAATAAGGGAGATAGCTAGATGCATGCTTTATAAGAAAGACTTGTCCAAGGAGTATTGGGCAAAGGCTTCAATCACATCTATTTTTTTACTTATCAGACTTCCAACCAAATCAGTAGAAGAAAAAAAACCTGTTGAAACTTGGTATGGTTACAAACCTTCTCTAAAAAAGATTAAAGTATTTGGTTGTTTGAGTTTTTCTTGTGTACCTCAGGTCAAAAGAGATAAACATGACAAGAAGGTAGAACCTAGATTCTTTGTGGGATACAACATAGTTCAAAGGTTTACAGAATTTTCCAACCACAAGCAAGGAAAATTCTAGTAAGTAAGGATGTGCATTTCATGGAAAATGACAAGTGGAATTAGGAAGGAGAACAACCAGCTCTATTTTCAAACCAATTTCCTAAATCCTAGCTCAATAAAGATGAATTGGTGGATTGCATACCTATAAAAGGTACAAGATTACTCTCTAATATTTATCAAAAGTGTAATGTAGCAGTTTTTAAACCTGCAAATTATTAGGAAGCTAATAAAGATCCCAAATAGAGAGCTGCAATGAAAGAAGAATTCAATATAATTGAAAACAATTAGACCTGAAAGCTTGTAAAAAGGCCTAAAGACAGAAGCATGATAGGAGTGAAGTAGGTGTTCAGAACAAAGCTGAAAGCAAATGGTTCAATCAACAAGCACAAAGTTAAGTTTGTTATAAAGGGATATGCTCAAATCTTTGGTGTTGATTTCTATGACACATTTGATCTTATTGCTATATTAGATATTATTAGATTGTTGCTAGCCATTGCTGCACAAAAAGCTAGAAAGTATACCAGTTAGATGTTAAGTCTGTATTTTTTAATGGTTTTCTTGAAGAGGAGATTTACGCTAAGCAGCTTGAAAGGTTTACTATTAAAGGACATGAAGGTGAAGTTTATTTGCTTAACAAAGCATTGTATGGCCTGGAGCAGGCACCTAAAGCCTGGTATAGTAGAATTGATGAGCATTTGATGAAGTTAGGTTTTAGAAAAGGTCTAAGTGAAGCAATTCTTTATATTAAAGGTGATAAAGTCAATTTTTGTGATTTCTTTATATGTTGATGATATGCTAGTTACAAGAAGTAATGTTGATCTTATTCAAAAGTTTAAAGAGGATATGAAGAACACTTTTGAGATGACTGATTTGGGAGAAATGACTTATTTCTTGGGAATGGAAATTAAACAGAAAAGGGATGAACTTTTCATCTGTCAGAAAAAGTATGCAAAAGAGATTTTTTTTAAAATTCAGAATGGAGGATTGTAAGAGCATAGCTACTCCAATGTTTCAAAAGGAGAGGCTGAGTAAGCATGATGAAGCTAAAAGAGTGGATGAAACTCTTTATAGAAGTCTAGTTAGTTGTCTCATGTACCTTACAACAATAAGGCCTGACATTTTACATAATTTAAGTCTACTATCTGGATTTACTAATTGTGCAACTTAAACTCATATTAAAGTAGCTAAAAGAGTGATGAGGTATATCAAGGGAACAATAGATTTTGGAATTAAGTTATGTGTAGATCATAAGTGTATTTTATAAGGGTATTCTGACAATGAATGGGTTGGATCTCTTGATGACATGAAAAGCACTTCTAGTTGTTGTTTTAATTTGGGTTCTGGAGTGTTCTCTTGGAGTTCTAAGAAGCAGGAGGTTGTTGCACAACCCACAGAAGAAGCTGAATTTATTGTTGCCACAGCTACTGCAAATCAAGCCCTATGGCTAAGAAAAGTGTTGATTGATCGGAATTTGAAGCAAGAAGAATGCACATAGGTGTTTATGGACAATCTAGTAGTAATTTCTATCTCAAACAATCTTGTTTTTCACAGGAAAACAAAGCATTTCAGGATCAAGCTATTCTTTCTTATAGAAGTGCAGAAGGAAGGATCTGTTAGTTTGAAATATTGTAAGACTGATTTTTAGCTAGCAGACATGTTCACCAAAGCTCTACCAAGAAGCAAGTTTGAATTTTTAAGAGAAAAGCTTGAAATCTATAGCAACTGAAGCAAGGAGGAGTGTTGATATGTGTGCCTCAGTAGCTGCAGAAGAATTGAGTCAAACATTTATGATTTATTCCATGTTTTTAGCTATTTTTTATTTTTTTCAATTAAGTACTACCTGTTAGTAGTGTTAGTGGCTGTTTGCTCTAGGAGTTTGTTAATTATAGAATCATGTTCCATGTAGTTGCTTAGTTTTTGGATTCACTACTTAAAATTTTTAGTATTTAAACACATGTTCAGTTAAATGAAATATAGTCTTTTTCCTGCAAATTCCAACAAATAGCAAAATGGTCCTTTAGCACAGCAGAATTTTCTTCATGGTAGACGAAGCAATGCCTCCGACAATATGTTTAACGTTAGTAATCCCAGGCAAAGTTAGCCCCATGACTTGAGCTCTTTTTTCCGTATCTCAAAGAAAGTAATGAATCTTTCGATCTCTTTTGGATCTCATGGACTTATGTACAGAAAAATATTAAGTATATACTGTCAAACGGATCATGTGATGAAATGCAACCATTGAAGGGTTTGTTTAAAGACATGCATACTTCCCATGATTTTGCCTCCTAGAGAAGTAAGGATTTTGATAGATTCCATGCTCTAATTTTTCTTTGAAATCGTCACTGGGCACGCTACTTTTCTAATTATTTGCCAACCACCAAGTTGAGATGACTACTTCAGTAAGAGATTATTTTAGTAACGCGTGCTATCAATCCACCCAACAAAAGACAGACTTTGTGGGAATTGGTGGTTGAATGAAGCAAGGGGCCTATTTTGAAGAGATGCTTGGTGGACTGAAAACATAAAAGAGCATCTAACTTTGTTCTCCAGTATTCTAACTAGATGAACTTGGAGAGGAGAAAGTAGTCATCAAAATCCAAAAAAAAAAAAAAAGATTTAGATTGATTTTTAGATTGCATTAAGGGAAAGATGAGTACATCAACGACAGGTTGACCACAAACTAAGTAAATAGGTCTACTACAAATATATATATATATATATATGTAAGGAGTTAAAATAATTAATTAGAGTAACAAATTCACTGCAGCTTTTCCTACCAAGATAACTACAACTTGGATAAACGAATTTAAATTTTGTCAAGGTACCTGTTGAAGGCATATGCACACAATTGCCTTAGAAATGGCCTGCAAATGCCTACTAACAGTGAATAAGATTCCACTAAGTTTGATTATTATCTAAAAGTTAACCATAAGGATAGGAGAAAAAATATGGGAACAGAAAATCCACTTTGGTCGCCTATCTGAACGCTTATCAGTTTTTCACGGTCGATAGTATGTTGATATATTATTGTACTACCACAGCACCACTTGGATCGAAGACAGATTTCGATCGGCAACAAATTACGAACCAATTTGTGTGTTTTTCCAAAATAACACATTACTCACTATCCTGAAAAGGTAACGGCACTATCTATCATGTGATAAAAGACCGAGGATTGCGAGTTGTTGATGATCTTGTGAGGGAGTCTGGCTCTGGCCAAATACTTGTTAAGAGTGGGTCAGTTACGAGGTTATAATTGATAGAACATCATTGACCAAGTTTTTAAGTTCATGTGTGTTGGTCTATGACAAAACACCACATGAACATTAAAAAAAAAAGATTACTTAATGGACCATGAGCACACCTCTCCTCTTCAATACTACATGATAACTTATGGATAAGTTTCAATACTTCAATCCAATACATATTAGAATAGTGGCAAGTTCCTTTACAAGAGGATACAGATTCATGGAATTGCCATGTTGCGAAAATGACTTTGTTTTTGGACAAGATATCCATTCAAAGTGTTCCATTTACAGAAGAGCAAGAAATTCTGCTGAAAAACTCTTCTTTCCCAAGAAAGTAGGACAACCCTCCATGGATAAAGCTGCAGTAACTCTAGTCCTGAATACTTTGCAGACTGAAAGATTCATGCATAGTTGGCAAGAATTAAAGCTCAAAAATGCATACCCATAGGGCTAATTCCAAAACTTTCTTAGCAGTAGATAGAGACACATGAAGGATTCCTTGTATGTATCGCCTTTTTCACCCAATTATATGTATGAGAAGTCATTTTCTCTGTAAATGTGACAAAATTAAGTCTTAGAACTAAACAGTTAACAGCAGGTCCTTGTAGTGTTTTCTATCCTATTGGCCTTGGTCTATCCATTTTTTCTACGACATGGTTTTGATGATACTTGCCTCCTTTTCATCGCTTTCAATACTTGTAACATTGTTTATAGATGTTGGATCGAAACAGAATTTTATTGACTGAACACAAATTGAACTCATCAAATTCTTCGATTTCCACATTCTCTTCCTCTGATCAGCCTTGCATAGAGAAATAATGGTAACCAACTTTGTTCTATATAGCGGTTGGTTCAGAAATTAATTCAAGACTAGATTTCAACAGGTCTGCCTTAATTAGGTACTGAAGTCAAAGTTATTGCCTAAATTATTAGCGACTTAAACTAAATATCAGTATAATAGAGAGCTTCTCTGATGTTGGGAGATATCATATATATTGAACAATACATAAAGCAAGCATTTTCTTGGAAGAAACTTCATAAAAACTTGCTACTATCTATGATGGGGATAGAAAATCATCAAATCGACCAACTATTGATAATTTCATGAACAAGCAAATGTCAGGAAGTTACTGGACTACAGAAATGACTGCCCAAGTTCACTTAGAAAGAAAACAATAAGAGATCTCTACCTCTGAAATCATCGTCTTGAACATGTTCAAGTGTTAGCTGATCTTTTAGCAGCTCTAGCACATATAACATGCACTTTGAGAACTTTACTGTAGGCAAAACAAAAAAATGGTAGGGACCTGCGGTTATTGGCGATTTTCTCAGAAACATTGCTGGGCTAGTTGTCTTGGAAAAAACGGGAAAAGCCCTTCTGATGGTAACATTCAAGTCTAAGTTCAGTGTTTCAGAGGAAATAAACCAAACTTATTTATACTCAAGTGGACTAGTCTAAAGGCCAAAAGGATGTCCTAGTAGAGCATCACAAAGTCATTTGATCTATTACAGTGCCCCACCTTGGCTGCTAAAAGGAGGTAGGATCCTTGGTGTCTAATAAGAAACAAAGCAAGCCATGTGAAACTTCACAAAGCCTTTCACCTGATATGTTTCAAAATATTCTTTAATGAGTCCTCACTATCTATTAATCTATTTAACCTTTTGTTTAGCCTTTGATATCTCCCTATATAACGTGCATGCTAGACTTGTCATTTCGACCAAGTCACCATATTCTTCAAGCAGTGAAAGCTTAACCTGAAACCTGAATACATCTCTAACCTTTTGCCAAGTGTGGAAACAAGAAAAGAAGTGTACTTTTGTATCATAAGATGGGTATTCAATTGATGGGCATAGTAAATGCAAAGCAAAAGCTCCAGAGAACACTTTCTGCGAGAATAGCAAATGTTCTGGCAACATCAAACGTCCCAAAAGGTCATATAGCAGTCTACGTAGGAGAAGGCTACAGAAAAAGGTTCATTATTCCCATATCTTACTTGAACCATCCTTTGTTTCATATCCTACTAAATCGTGCTGAAGAGGAGTTTGGATTCGATCATCCCATGGGTGGTCTCACATTGCCTTGCAGCGAAGAGTACTTTGTTAGCTTAACTTCAGCTTTGAGTTGCTCATAAATCTTCGAAGCCAGTACAGATCAGACGTTGGCTTGCCATAAATCTTTGTCTTCTACATTTTTGGTTTCGTTAACCTTGATGTTTTAGGGTTGTTGTAGTGTTTCACCCACACTAGGACAGCAATCAAAGTTTGAAACTTGATGACAACCCTCTTCTGAAGAAGGAAAGTGTTGTTCACAATTTAAGCGATCAAGAAGGCTGCCTTATTAGTTTTGTTGAGTTACATATGCCCTCTGTGGCAGATACCATTCCATGTAATCTGTAAATCTGTTAATAGTTCAATAAAACTGCAATTTGATTATTAATGCATAAGATATAAGAAATATTTTTCTACCAATAAAAACTAATCCTAACAGTCACAGTTAGTTAATATTATATATATATATATATATTGCATCTCAGAATTTAT
The DNA here is from genome assembly GCA_028565735.1 of Pinacopodium congolense. Taxonomy (NCBI): domain Eukaryota; kingdom Viridiplantae; phylum Streptophyta; class Magnoliopsida; order Malpighiales; family Erythroxylaceae; genus Pinacopodium; species Pinacopodium congolense. The sequence continues at coordinate 22,913,545 of JAOXYD010000136.1, forward strand.
TTGATATCAAATTTATCACAATCCTAATGTAGAAAATTATCCCATGTGCTAAATAATTTAATGTTCTATGTCCGTTATTATATGGATCATGCATTCATCGCTTTCCTAGTCTATTTCTCCTTTAGGTTACTCTCACACTGGTTGTACAATATATTATTAGATTTTTGCGTACAAAAATCATTTGGACAATTTTCGCAGACAACCTTAAAAAATTCTCATTAAATAAAGGATTTCATTACATATCTTTTTTACCCCAGCAGCTGCCTCCAAGACAAAACCCAGAAGAAGCCTAGATATAAGACAGCAGATTTCGGCAGAGAAGAGAAGGAATTTTCGGGACAGAGAATTAATTGAGAACCAGAGGAAGCGGCAGAAAAAAAAACAAGAACAGAGACGCGAGTTCGAGGCAGCAGTCGGACAGATTTAACGAGGAGGCGCAGATTCGGACAGAGTTGGGAGAAGTGCAGCACACATACAAGCAAAAATCCCAAGTCCATTAAGTCTATGTTTTTATTTATTTATTTTTTTCTTTTAGTTCAGATTTATTTTCATTTTCCAGATTTATTTATTTTTTTATTTCAGTGTTATTTTATTTTTGTGTTATTATTTTATTTTTGTGTTATTATTTTAGTATTGTTTTATTTTATTTTATTTTCATGAATATGAACTTGGTTGAATTTAATTTCATGATTATGTGTGGCTAAAATATTTAGGATTTGTTATTTGAATTATTTGGGACCCTTTGGTGATTAATTTAATTTTTAGAAATATTTGTGAATTTGTATTGAGCTTATACCTTACAATAGACCGAGAGGGTGAGTTTGG
>JAOXYD010000136.1:22931924-22943145 GCA_028565735.1 Pinacopodium congolense
CAATGCATCACAAGATTCGTGCGATTTACCATGCTTCTGCAACAAAGCTAGGCCTGCAAGGAGCTCTAAATGCCCCGTCCCTGCTGCACGGTAAGTGACGAGATCACCCAACAATCTTGCCACGGTATAAATTTCATCTTCCTCGGACTCCCTACTCAAGTACTTAACACGACCAAGACAACACATAAGCTCACGAATACCATGATCAAACACCTCCTGGTAGTGAGCTCTCCAAAAATCATCATTGGTCACAAAATAGTACCTCCACCTTAGTATATCAGACCCAGCAAAACAATGAAGCAGAGGAAGACAAAGAGAAACGAAAGAAAACAAAATCAGTAGTCTTCGCTTCAATTGGCTACCATTTAGAGCTATATCTGAAGGACAATGACTACTAGATGGTCCATCACCAGAAATATACTTTGCAACTTTGCATATGAGATATATCGCACTTAACAATTGCAATACACTAATTACCAGTCCAGCTCTGTTCCAGCGATGCCATTTTTTGTATCTAATCCGTCTTCCGAGCCGAAGTACAGGGTCAACGGAGGTGATGTCGGAGCTATGAATAGGACAATCAAGGATAGATTTTGCTGCGGCTTCTTGAGCAATTCCGGCATTTACCATAACAGTAATTCTTAAGACAGCAAGAAGGGCCACTACCCCAACAGGAACAGTTGTTCTCCAAATATCACATCCACGAAATGCCCAAAACGTCAAGAACCCACCAAGAATCACCAAGAATAAATTCGACAAGCCCAATGATATGGTGGTAATTCTCAGACTCTCAACCCACATTGGCGTTGTGCTCTTAACTTGGATGTTGCCAACGCTTCACTAGGGCGGCTTTCAGTGTGAATATTCCTCGAATTCATTAAAAAAAAAAAAGAAGAAGGGAGCAGCTTTGGTCTTCAACAACTCAAAATTTCATTTTCTAGATGAAGACCCCCTCTGGCAGGCGTTTTTAACAGTGAAAGAGTTTTTCAAACATGGCAAACCCTTCCAGCTTGATGTTAAGGTCCCAAAAACTCAGAACAAAGCCAGCCACCTGTAACCGGCGGCGAGCTCAAGCTGGATGAGTCCGATGGAGGTAGGTTAGGCAACAAAGGTCTCACAATATTTTTGTCTAACACGTGGTCGTTGAACCCATAAAGGTTTGGCCGGAGGCGGAAGAGTCCAACGAGATGTCAGTTGATCACGTGTCACATTAGTATTGAAGATAATTTTCATATTATTTATTTTGGTTTTTGTTTTACTTTACTGTTGTTATAGTTTCAAGGACAATAAGGTAGGTGTGGCAAGAAAATTTGGATGCATTACGTGGTAGTTCTTGTGTTAATGATGTTCCAATTTTACCGCCGAAGAACGTAAAAAGGTATTTCTCTCCAGTTTCTTATCTTAACGACATTTTATGATAGAAACATACTGTTTCAAAGCCTGTGAAAAGCCAGCTTTGACAGCAAAGTAAAAACCACCATCTTATGTGGTCCAAATTGTCTGCAACACATTTTTTCTGTCCCATTTTGCTTTTAGTTGGGTAAATAAGGGAGAGGGAAGACACATGCTTTTTAGGCTTTATTCAGGATTCCACCACACCGATTATTATCGGAGGGCTCCGTATCTAGACAGCTACTAGTCACAGAAATTCTCTTTTAATAGTAATTATAGTTGTAATTTCCAGCATAAGTTCATCAATTAGTGGAGCGCATCAAATACAATATATGACACGAAAAACCTACTTATTCTTATAGCACACTTTTGTCATAGAAGTTGCTGGCTGTGACAAGGTCAGTGGCTTGTTGCCGTCATTGGCATGGTTAAACCTGTTGGTTTACATTACCACAACCATCTGGTGATTATGCCCTCTTTTGGCTACATTAATTCATCTTGAATTCAGAAGGCATACACAACTTATTTTCCCTCAGTTCCCTGAAACGAAACGTTTAGTTTCAGCTTCCATTGAAATGTCCATAATCCTCCCAGAAAGTGGCAGCAATACCTGTCTAGGAGAGGAACAAAGGCTTAGGCGTAGTTCTTCCTTGCTGCTTCAGTCTTTGCAACAGGATTCTAATTTTTAATCGAAAGACAAATCTTGTATTCTAATGTTACGCTGTTGATCAAAGATCCCTTTTCCAATTCTGAACTGAGATGTGCTCAATTCTTCCAGTTTTCCACTGAATGGTGAAGCAAGCTTAGGCTGAAACCACCTTCTCAGGGAAATGCCGTTGATTCTAATCCTTCCATATGACTCATTCCCTTGATAAGGTAATCCCAGCCTTCTAAATAATGACGCAACTGCCTGGCTGATCCTGCCAGCCAAGTCACATGAAAAAACGTTACATTAATGACTCATTAAAGTCAAAACCATCCTTGTTAACTGTACATTCTGAATGTATTGTATTCATTCTCTTGAATTTTAAACATTTCTACCTTTTTGCAGACTTGTGAATACGTGTGTGTGTGTGTGTGTGTGTGTATGTGAGTGTGTGTGTGTGTGTATGTGGATAGACCATGTAACCATTACGTAGTTAGTTATTAGCTCTGGCCTTTTTACCTCCAAAAAACAAGCTTCAAGGATATGGCCATCACAGAGACCTTTTTTCTTTCTGGTAACTATTGTGAATATGGTTAAGGTGTGGAAAGAATTATTAGACATGCTACTTATAAGAAAGTACTTCACCTTCCTGCAAGGTTGATTGTTCTCTCCCCTTCCTGAGTTTTAATTCGTGCCTTCTCTACAGGCAGATAAATGGTTACACTTGGCAACTTTGCTCCTGCAAAAGATTTGGAGGATCATAGAACATCAACCTGGGCAATTATAAATCAGGAAAACTAAGTAAAAATCCTCTTTTGTGTTTTAACTTTTTTTCCAGAGTACTAATTCTAATGTTAGATTGATGGATCACCTAAATAACAAGAAACAATAAAAGAAAGATTAAGCAAAACTGGTATTCGTGAATCAGTAGCTTCTTAGACATTTGATGTGTGTTAAATTCATTGTAAACATGCATACTGAAGACACAAGAATAGTTGAGAAAGATTTGAAGACAAAAAACTCTTACCAGCAGCCAGCCGATGCTTGAGACCTTTCAAAACAGTTAAAAGGTAAACCTAGTTCACAGGAAGTCACGATATTGAAGTTACAACCCATTATCAAGGTATATCTAAATACGCTTAGGAAGAATAAATAGGAACTGAAGTTCGTCCATACTTTGCCTTGTCAAGAAATAAAATCACATGCAAAGATATAGTTTTTTTAGCTTGTTTCTTCTTCTCCCTTCAAACTTCTTATTTCAATTTAATTGTGGAAGCAAGCATGCAGGAGAGGGTATTTCATGATTTATAATAATGTTTAGAGGTGTATTTGAATTTATAAAGCGGGCACAGGATAAGACAGTAAAAACTAACTATAAACAAAGAAAGAAAACAAGGGAAAAAAATAAAAATAAAAAAGGCATTATATCATAGCAGTATCCTGCCAAAACAGATTCACACGACAGTATATATAGGCCCTCTTTACTTTCAAGTAGATATTTGAAGAATCACCAAGTGTTGTATTAACATTTCCAGATTTAGAAGTCAAGAATTGTTAGATGCTGGCACAACTAAGAGTTTTACTAGGTGTCACCATGATGATGAAATTGTTTAACCCAATAAAACACCACATCAAGTCTTTAAATTTTCAAATTACCAACTTACCTCAGCAATATGGACTTGCAATTTTTTAGCATCAATAACAACAGGACTCTCCTTGAAGGATACGCATGGTACAATTCCAAGTGAAGCAGCTTCCTTAAAAGGAAAAAACTCGCATCACAACTAGAGCTCACAAAAGCATCTAATCCAGAAATGAGAAGAAAAAGCTTCAGTTGCCTACTAACCTCGAGTAATGAAAATACCCGTGGATCATATTCTCCAAACCCGTCTACCAGTGACAAGAGCTTGGAGCTTTTTGTTGACTCAGCTGTCACTCCAATATTTTCAATAAGTCTGCCTTTCAATGAAGCATCACGAGGGAGCTGCAGGCAACCTAAAACTTGTGAAACAACATCCATTGTAGGTACTTCACCAGCTGCTATCAATTCACGGTACACCGTTAAGGCTAGTGATGTCCTAAAGATTAAATGATAAGGACTTAGAATTAGATTTTTGAACTGCATGATATTAGTTGCACAGAATAACCAACCTTTTAAACTTAGTAGGGAAGGTAATAGCAACAATTAAAAGTTTGGGACTCAGTGAAAAAACCACTCTTGAAATTCGCACTCTAGTAGACACATTTCTAGTTCTCTCTAGGTATGATTGCTCATGAGCATGCACTGAAGCATACATGTTTACATACATGTACCACATTATTTGAAATGGGCAAAAGAAAGTTAAGAGCTAAAGAAGAACTACCACTTATTTTCAATTTGTGGCCGTCCTGAGGCAAAGGACAATACAGGCTCACCAGCAGCACTAGCTTTCTCAAATCTCCGAAAGCACATTCCTTCAGAAAGAATATTTCATTGATTTAAGAAAAAAATTTTAGGAGAAAAGAGTTAATATTTGTCATTTGAAAGAATTTTGAAACATTTAAAGAGCCAGAATCATGCAAGCTGTCAAGCAAAATTATTAGGAAATACGAATTTGTATACAAAATGATTCACATTGATGAATATAGGAAAAGTACAATGCACCTTATTGTACTTAAATCACTTGAAATTTTAGATCTCCATGTTTTATTCACCAACACTCAGATTAATGAAAGAAAAGGATTAATGATGGCATGATATGATTTAAGATAATTCTTTTAACAACTCCACTTTAGTTCCAAAACAATATACTATCCACCGACATCATCAGTTATGGTTGTCCATTAAATCTCAGGTGGTAATGCTTAGGCCTTATGTTGTGCGATTGCTGATCATATCAAGATAGCCAAGAGTTGAAGATGCACTAGTGTCATCATTTTGAAAACATTCGAAAAATCCAGTACATTCAAGAGAAGAAGATAACTGGTCAATGGCTGTACTATAGTATGATAGCTAAGAGTTGAAGATGCACTAGTTTCATCACTTAAACAATTCCAGGGTATCCAAGAGAAGGAGAAAACTCCTCATTGGCTGTACTATAGTACACTTTAGCAATTGAAGAGCATCCATTAAGTCAGAGAAAATCAGCAATCGTGCAATTTCTGGGCATCTCTACTTCAAATAACTTCCAAGGAAATACTTATTATAACAGATAAAATAAAACAAAAAAAAAAAAGGATTGCTGGAGTTAAGTGATAAATATGAATTCAGATGTGACACAAATACAGCCAAAAAACAAAGTAATTCATATTAACTTACCAATAATGCATTTACATATAATAAGGGTGGGGGCAACACAATCTGATTTTGCTTGAGAAAAAAGCATGAGGCCCATGTCCAAATCATCCTTTCTGCAAAGACAAAAATAATCAGAAAGCAATCTTTGAAAAAAAAAAATCAGAAAACAAGTTCTTTGAGGAGATGCAAGCAATAGTCAAGACTTGCTGTCAAAAATTACCAGAAATAAGATTCAAAATCCTAGTACACTAACCTCTCAGTTGCCACTATGAGAACAGAGTATGTAATACTATTTGGGCACAAGCCAAGGCTCTTCATTTCTGATAGAACTTCAATTGCCCTTCTGAGTTGGTCCCCTTCACCTGAAACAAATTCACAATAAACAGAAAACAATTTTGACACTGAATAACAGAAAATTATTTTAACAGTAAAAAACAATGCATGAAAGCTTAAATTAATTGAAATGGAATGCAGCCCATATGCTTTTGAAACAATAAATGTCTACTAACTTACATAAGGCAGTAATCAAAGCATTCATAGTTGAGACCGTAGGATTCAGTCTACTGGTTTTAATCTCCTCATATAGTTCCAGTGCCTTCTGCCAGTTTTTGGCCTGAGAAGAGAGTAATATTTGTCAGCATGTTCCTCAGTTCGAAATTTACTAATAGCAGACTTGTAGGAAAATTGCATAACCTTGGAATGAATAAGTAACTTGGTTTCATTTCTTTTCCTCCCAATATTTTTTACTCTTTCAACACTATAGAAAAGGTGTGCCAACAGGAAAATAGTGCCAAGTGGAAATTCCAGACACAGCCATATCTTTAAAAAGAAAAATGAAGAAGCTAGCTCTCAGAACTTCACATCAGTGGATGTTGAAACCTTAATGAGTGAAGCTCAATTCCTTACTCACTCGTAGGCTTGAATTTGGGAAGGGGGATTTATGTTGTTTCTTAAATCATCTGTACAGCAAAATTTGAACTGTTTCAACTGTCAAAAACATTTTATTGCAGAACTGAAGAATTAAGCATACATTGCTGCAAGCTCCCATCAATGAGCTATATGGAATAATCCCAAGTTGTGCTCCTTGAATCTTGGCTTCCTGAAGAGTTTGAAATGCTGCATCAACCTTTCCAGCATGCCCTGCTACATCTATCAATGCACTGAAAAACACCTGGTTAAAAGAATAAACTTAATTAAGGTATCTCCACATTGCCATGTTCATGGGAGTCTTTAGGAATGACAATCAAACCAAAGGCCATAATGCACAATGAGAGTATCACTGCTTCCCCTTTTACCAAATAACTAAAAACAATTCAGAAGTGAAAACCAATCTTTACGTTTTGCTTTCACAAACAGTCAGCTAAGTCACCAATGTTATTCGCATTCCATCTACATAAACATGCATAAATCTGATATACAAGAATAATAATCATAAAATAATACCTCATCGGGAACCACTCCTTTTCTTTTCATGTCTTCATACACGCTGCAAGCAAAGTCCCAATCACCAGTCTGGCTACAGCAGTTCACAGCAATTGTATAAACCTCTGGAGTTCCCTTGATATTGTAATCATGGACCATTTTATACACTTCTTTTGCTCGATTAACCTAAGAGCAAATGCCAACTGTTTGATCCCTAAATCTATTAACCCAAATAATCATATCAAGAAAATATGAGTTAACACATAGTACAGACCTGACGAGCATTGGCGCAGGCCTTTATCAGGGCACCAACAGTAATATGATCAGGGTCAATAGGCTGGGTCTCAGCTTGCATTTCTGCTAATACATCAAAGGCACGATCCACTGCTCCCGATTGACCACATGCAGTGATAAGTGCATTAAAAACAACTGGGTCTGGCTTCACATTCTACTGCAAACAACATTTATCAGTAGGAAGATTGAAAATTAAGTAGAGGTCTGGATACAGAAGCAGCCAAAAAACGCAGCCTCAGCCCTAAAATTCTTTCAGTGAAATCCCAAATACAGAGGATAGTCTAAATTCAATTGGCAATTATTTTAAAATCTTCTTCAATATTACCTTAGACCTCATAATACCATAAGCACCAAATGCCTTGGCTACTTGTCCTGCTCTGGCACAGCCATCAATAAGCGCTCAATATGTGTGGATGTTGGGCTCAACTCCAGCATTAACCATCTGATGAAATACCTGAAAGAACAACTCATCATTAAGGTACTTCTAGGCATTCATATCCGTTACTAAAACAAGTAATTATAATCCATTACTGTGCTATACTATTGCATAGTTGGTGCAAATGGCCATATCAACATTTGGAATGACTGCCGACCTAAATTAATTGGTGTCTATTCAGTAACAGGTGTAATTGAAACTCTGTTAACCAGGTATTATAAAAAAAATTTATATGAACATGTAAAGGAGCTTTTCCCAGAAAACAAAGCATCAATAGAGACCATCTTTCAAGATCTATCTAAAGCAACCTAGGAAAAGATACCTTCTTTACTCAATGGAAAGGCAAATAGCCAAAAGTGTCAACATTATTAAAAATAAAGAAAAACCCTGACAAAATTTGTCAGGAAAGCTATAAAAAAATCAGCTATTTTTCCCTGGATATTAATGCACAGAAACCACGAAGTTAGCATACTTCAAACATTGTATCAACTCTTCCACTTTTGGCACATGTTGATATTAAAGTTGTGTAAAGCTTGCAATCTGCTCGAAATCCAGCACTCTGAGCAAGTTTTAGAACTTGAAAAGCTCCTACAAAAACAATACCCATATCAAGATATGATGGTTATGTCAGCGAATGCTTTTGCTAGTTCCATCACCAACAAAAAGGGACCTACCCTCTGAATCCTGTGAACTTGCACACACCGACATTAACATGTTAAATGTACTGAGGGTTGGGTTTGGAACCAACTTGCAGAAACGAAAAGCTTCCTTTACAGCTCTTTTACTTTTGCACAATTGAAAGAACTTTGCATGATAAACCTAGAATTAGAGACAAATTTAGGTTATTAAAGTGACTAGGAAGCTAAAACTTACAGCAATAGAGCCTTCAGTAAGGAGAAAAACAGTGTAGCCTCACCTTGTTCATGTCTAGCATATCTTTTCTTTCCATGTCTTCAAGCAAATCTACACATTCAGATAACCTAACAGGTGCATTCTTGAATAAGATTGATGTTTTCATAAACATCAGAAAGTAATACTTATCCCTGATACTCAGAACTGTGCTTCATATGTTTATCTTCACAAAAATCTTGCAATTGAATAGATGATGATCCTATCTATGAAAGAAAACATGAGTGAAGATGACTGTAAATGTTTGAACATGTTTATCACCTGGCATTTCTAAGCAAACGGTTGTAAGCAATGATGGCCTGCTGCAGATGATCTTTGTCACTAACATCTTTGCCATTTGGCTCAGGGAATTGTTGCCATTTTGTATGGTTGTGTTGATCATGATTTCTTATGTCCTTTTTTCTTGCAAGTTTTCTGCTTCTTCCTACGTTCCTATTTTTATGCAAAGAATCTCCATGATATGCAAGAGATTTCTTTTCTGGACCCAGAAGAAATACTCCAGTTATTATGAAAAGTTTAAAAATAAGGATCAAATGGAAATGCATGTATTATACCCTAATCTGTTTAAGAAGTATGTTTTTCCATAGCACAACCTGAAATTTCATGGGGCAGCTCTGCTGAAGATTCCTCCCCTCTAAGAACCTGATCTGTCTTCAACAAAGGAACATTATTATATTTCAACGTGGAGGAAAGAGAAGACGTTGCCTTAAAACCATTTAAGTTTGATGGAGATTGGGTAACTGATTGGCTTTCCCCATAAAATGTGTAAAGATCTTCTTGAATGGATTTCTTAAATATACCAATGCAGCTAGAAAGGTCAACCTTTTCACCGGATTCATGATTTTTCTCTACAGAAGCAGTTACAGAGCCTGTCTTCACTAGTCTATGAAGCTCAGAATCAAACCCAGTTTCTTGCTCACATACTTCTGAAGCCAATTCAGACATTCCTGTCGCGAACACAAGGGGAACAACTTCAACCGATTTGGGGAGTACCGAAGTTGACACAGGAACAGGTTCAGATTCTTCTGGAACTATATTATTGCAAGCATCAGAAGACTTTGTTGTTTCAAATAAAAGAGAGCTATTTTGCACCAAAACACTCTCCTCAACTTGTGTAACCTCCTCTCTAACCTCGGATGCAAAGCTATGTTCAGTTGCCTTATCCACCAAGTCATCATCTTTATCAACTAAATTCTCATTCACCTGAACCCCAAAATCTACAAACCAATCCCCAATCATACGAGTCAAAACGTTCCTCCCAAACTCAGTCAAATCAGCACGCAGGAAACCTAACTCCTAATCATTAGAAACATACAAGAAGTCCAATTCAATTTAGGCAGAACAAAAACCCACCGAACCAACAACAACATTTTAATCATGCAACAGTACATAAATAAACTAACACTTACCTCCTTTCCATCCTTCTTCTTTTTCAAGTAGAGATTGAAGTACGCAACAGAGAGAGCAGACAGAGTCGTCACAGCAACAACAGCAGCAAAAATGGCATTCGAATCCAAGGAAGCGTAAGCCGAACTGTTTCTCCGTTTGCTCTCCCGACGTTTCAGCCTCCGGCATTTGCTCCGGAATCCGCCTCCGGGAGGCCGGAGGATGTGAGCGCGGCCAAGGAAATCGGGCGGCTTAGCGACGGAGGAGGAAGAGAGGTGGGCGCATGATATTAGATTAAGGGATTGGGATCTAGCAACAGAGAAGCTGAGGTCCATTCAAATTTAGTATTTTGTGTTTGGAGAGAGAGAGAGAGAGAGAGCGAGGGAGTAGAGAAGAAGAAGACGAAGAAGAAGAAGAAGTGGAAGTGGAGATGAGGAATGACGTGAGGAGCAATGTTCGTTTCTCGTTAACGGACATTTCGGATATCGTTTGATGACGTGGCGCTACCAGAATTAAAGCAGCCTCGGCTTTATACTTCATAGGTTCTCAGTTTGATCATCTCAGCCATTCGAAGTGCTTACTTATAAATGGAAGGTCCGGATTGCGAGACTGGGAAATCAATAATTTATTGAGTTAAATTTTCAAAATGAACGATTAGTCAAGCTCTAAGTTGTTAAATAAGTTTTATTTAGTTGGATTTTGATTTTTTAATTTTTAAAATATAAAAATTAATTAAAAAATATACTAATATAATATAAAATTAAGAAAAAAATACAACAATTAATACAAAAATATAACAATTATAATAAAAAGTTACAATTTACAATCTACCTATAGTGTAATTGTATGAATATTTTTTTTGGAAGTTACAATTGTATGAATCTTAACTATAGAAGGCAACAATTTACTCATTCACATTTTTTTAAAAATTTTAAGATGAGTTTGATCAGTTTTATTATTTGGAATATTGTGAAGGTGGTTAATAGCTAATTTAAAGCTTATTTAACTAAATGGAAAAGCTTAGAGCATGTTGTTAGTTTCTGTTTTTTCTTTGTGGTTTTTGTTGGGCATAAAAATCAATGTTCAAAATATGTTTGGTTGCGCATTTACATTGCCCTTGATCGTGCTTTGAAAAACTCAAAACAAAAACACAAAACTTGTTTTTACATTTCTGTTTTACGAAAAACATACCTAGCATCATAAAACAGAACCCATTCGTAGTCTTGTGTTGATGACATGCAATCCATTCCCAGCCTTGTACTTCTGTTCAGCTGCTCAACCTCCCATCGCCCCACCACGACGAGCAACACCATCCTTATCCCTGTCGCCATAGCTCTCATCTACCCCAGTGTGGCTACTCGTCCTCGTGTTGCCTCATCTTCCAGGAAATTATAGCTTATTTTCTGGTGTATGTTGATGACTTAATCTTGACAAATAATAATTAGTGCCTCCTATCTCA
>JAOXYD010000136.1:22943245-22957092 GCA_028565735.1 Pinacopodium congolense
TTTAAAGAAGTTTAATTCCGCAAAAGTTTTTAAACACCCAATTCACCCCCCCTCTTGGGTGCCATAGGGCTAACACTTTGGTAATATCAAATCTAAGGATTAATTATACCACCATCATGCTTGAAGAAATTCACAGACATACAAATAATATTCTATTTGAGATCCTCAAAATCGAGTTAATTCAGTGACCTTATTCTCTAATAAGTACCTATACGTTTGTTTAAGTGTCTTTACACTTTAATCTATGAGATCGATTACTTTCTTTATAAGAAAGAAATATAACGTGCGCTAGTCTAACCGCTTCATCAATATCTCGTCTTGATAAAATTACGATTAAGAATAATTTAGGAATAATATAAAATTATAATCCGAATATTATAATTATAATTTCATTATAATTTTCGATTACATAATAATTATTCTAGAATTTTATCTTTACGATTAATTGTTAAATATAATTAATAGAATGTATAATAATAAAGAATGTATTTTATTAAATTATATCACAAATCTATAACTAATCCATTGACGGTAGGATATACACCAACATCAAGTACTTCCTTAATATTGCGAGTGATTTCTAGCTCAAAACCCTTCATTCATCAAATTGGGAGGTGGATGATTATTAAGTGAGACAACTCTATCGTGAGTTTATGGATAGGAGGCAATTAGAAATTGGACATCTAGTGCTGTTAACTGATATAACTCCTCGAAGCAATTAAAATTTAATGAGGGAGATTGAATACAATTTTACTTAACTAAACGATGATTCTTGAGTCCTTACCGTGATGTGAGAAACTGTTTTGGTGCACGCGTTTCGAAGAGCAGGAAAAGGGATGAGTAAAAGTTAAAAAACAAAAAACAAAAATCTTTCATGTGGTAGCTTCAAGTAAAGACGTGAGGGATAAGATGTTGCGTGTGATATTGACTTCAAAGCTTCTGATTGCGTCAGTCTTAGTCTTGGGCTAAATTGCAAGACACCAAGAAACTTGAGCAGTAAGCAACTAAGATACCTCATTGTTCTCATCATTCACTAATGGTATATTCTAACTTAATTGCACTAGAAAAACTGACATAAACCCACAGAATAATGAACATCTAGAACGTAGTTGCAACGTCATGATAATTTATGATTTTAGTTAATAGTTTTCGTTCATTATAATTGTTGCTATTATGGGAATGAAGTAGTGACATTACTATTTGTAGCCATCTCAAGAACCTCCAAACACTTATTATTCGACAATGGACGCTGGTCGGTGCTGTGGGATTAAGCTTTTTATCTCTTGATCTTTTCCTTTCCCACTTGGCTTTTCTCTAATGTTGCTTTCTTTTGTAAGGAGGAATCTGATGAGGAATGGTGTGGAATCTATGAGCACATTAGTTTTTTATTGTCATGCACATCATGAAGTTGCTTGTTTTGATTTGTTTTTAGTTAGTTTTGTTTTACTTTGCTCCTTGTGGGCGAAGTCTACTGATACGATTGGTTATGGTGATGCATTAACTAGCCCGCCTCATGTCTTAACAGCTTTCTTTTTATTGTTTTGTACTCGATGCTGTGGAGCTATGTACTATAATTTTTTTGGTGAAAGGGATTAATTCTTCTTTCATAGGACAGTCTTGAATCCTATAAATTATAGCGAGATGTGAAAGGAAAGAGGAGGGTGATGTAGTGCAATGAGTCCAATATAATTAATAAACGAATAAAAGAATCCTTTTTAAGATGCTTAAAATTAAATACATATTAGATGAAGAAGAAAAACTAGTTTATTCTTTTTGGTGCAAAACAATTTTGTCCATATACTTGAGCTGAAACAAGACGTCATGGCCTCGTTTATTGATAGGTTGTATTTGATTGATCCCCCCAAGTATAAAACAATACAAGGTCGTTCTTAACAATGCAATATAGTTGCACACGTGAGCTCCTTCTGCTTAAGCATCTTATAATATAGGCAGGCTCTAAATGAATTCACGCATGGAAAGCAAGAAAAGGTGAGCAAGAATGAGTTTGGAGAAGTAGTGTCGGGAATTCTTCTAGGCATGGCTGCTGGTTTGAAGCGAGACCCTATAGTCATCCTTCGCATTGATGGAGAGGACCTCATGGACTTTATCAATGGTCCAGCTTATGAACCTGAAATGGTCTCAGTATTCTCACAGTTACATTCGTGTGATACGACTCTCCAGGATTCCGTCGTTAAAGCCCTCCAAAAACTTTCTGTGGAACAAGGAATGCCTCCTGCTATAGATTCATGGGTAACGAGTTTCTTACTTCTGATACAAGTTGTTTGGAATCTATGATGTTTCTTTTTTTTTTTTTTCCCCTTTCATTAGTAAAATTAGTTTGTTGTTGGCTTCTGCTGTATTTATCTGTAGGTCATGAGCAACGTTGTCGAACCAGCTTTGCAATCTTGTTTCGATTGCCGGGACCGTGAGAAACCCATCTCCCAGGAGACATTCTTAGTGGAATTTAAGAAAGTGGCTGAGTATGTAGCTCAACGTCTCAAGGAACAGCCTGTGATCGTTGCTCATAGTGAGAATACCTTTGACGGAAGTGGCATCAAGAGACTTTTATCCAACAAATTTGAATGGGAAAAGGTTTAGTTTCGTCGTGCTTTGTTTCTTTACCTAATTCATTTATCAATACCAACTTTCCTTGCTCTCTTGAGTTTAGCTCTTTTCCTGTTAATCTTCTAGTGTTTGAATAGATTTATTATTATGCTTCTTTCTTGCAGACACTAAACATAGCTGTAGAAAATGTGGCAAAAGATCGGAATGGAAAAATATCTAAGGAATACCTACGCGTGGCTTTGGATGCTATGGCTCCATCTGCTGGTCTGCCACCAATTGGAGCAGCTGAGGAGGTACCTGAACAATCAAAAGTTGATGAATATTCATATCCATAATCAGAGTGCTTGAAGTGGCTCCATATGTTGCTTCGGCTTCTTCACTTAAATAATTTGATCATCATTTTCACAGATGGACAAGATTGTAGGTGAAGTGTTTAAGATGCTGAAGGCGGATGATGGAAAGATGATTAAAGAAGATGAGTTCAAGAAAATGTTAGTTGAAATACTGGGGAGCATCATGATGCAATTAGAAGGCAATTCCATCTCAGTTTCTTCAAATTCAGTTGTTCATGAGCCCCTTGCCAACTCCTCTTCACTTTTGCAGCCATAGTTCTATTTGCATGTGAAAGGAGTGATTATAGTAATAATTAAAAAAATCGTTTTTACATGCAAGGCAATAGGGTTGTCTTGCAGTAATGTTGCTGATCGTATAGAATCAGTGTCACGAACTCCATCCCTTTTACGCGGTGTAACCTATTCCTCATGTAGATGTACTAATTAATTACTGGTGGTAATCAGCTAATGGCAATCAAAGATCAAGATATCTGAGAAATGCCCACTTGATGGAGGATATATATATATATATATAATCTGCTATGTCATGATGAGTTTTACCAGAAAATGTTTAATCTAATGCAAGGAGCGAAACAATGTCCAGATAAGTTTTAAACCCTTGAACTCAGGTCACGAGGGTCATTATTCACGGTCCACAGAAAATGAAACAAGAACCCTGAAGGGCCTGACCAACACTGCCTCTTCATCAACACTGCTTGGCAAGGTCACGGTGAAATAATATCTAATGTCCTCCGAAATATATAAACACATTTCTCATTCACATTTTTTATATTTTTCATTTTTTTCCTAAAAATGTATTATTCACGTGTTTTTCTTCATCTATCATTTTTCACTCTCAGCGATTTTAATAAGTCAAACACATATGCCAATCAACTCCTATGACTGAATCCTTCACAGCCATATCAAATTTACTCTGCGAAAATGCCAAAACATCATAAAATTTATATAAGTTGACCAATAGTTATTATGAATCTTTTAACACACACAATGTTCATGCTTTAGTTATTTCATCAAGTTTTGGTATTGATATGATACGTATGTATTTGCATAACTTTATCACCTAGATGTAACAAACCTACCTATAGTCAGAAAAATTCATGAGCAGCAATTGATATTTTCTGATAATTATTGCAGAAATGGGATATAATAAGCCATATCACTTTCTCAATATTACTTCATGTCTTTCTAATTAGATTCACTTGCAAATTTTACACATCCTCAATTAACTTAGTAGACATCCACTTCTTGGCAATTTATGTTAAAAATAATTCAAAACGGTAATTATATTTGACTAAATCTTTAGTTAGATAGTAATTAATAATTTTTTAATTTTCTAAATATTCTATTTGGATTTAGATTGATTAGTATCATATATTTTTTAATTTAGTTTGTTTATATTTTTTAGTATTTTGAAGCTTAGAAAAAATTATTTATTCCCATAATCTCTTCAAAATTTTCCCTTTATTTTTTCCATTATTCTACTAAATAAATGAGTCTTATATTATCTTAATTTTTACGAGTTCTAGACTTTTTCAAATTCCCAATAATTTATAGCACCAATGCTACTATATAACGTGAATTATTAATTGGGTGATGGTTTGATGATTATTATACATTAATAAGTAACGGGTGAAAGTTGAATGAGATCATTATAATCTCAAATTGTCATTCACTTATAATTAGTAGAACTTTTATTGGCTATTAATTGTAATAAGTAACTTATTTCAACTCAATTATAAATAATTGACAATATATATATATATATATATATGTATAACATTTTTGCATATTTCCACATGCCACTCTCGCAATCCTTCTCATTCCTTCTCTTTGTAGATAGATGAGATAATAATGGTGTAAACATCATTTAGCTGTCATTTATTCAATCTTTTGGTCTTTGGTATTCTCAATGATGTGCAAGAGTTGGCTTGGAATCAGCTTTGTATACACTGCAAATGCAAAGCAAGAAAAGCAGGCCCAACTTAGAACACCCAATGGTTACTCCACAAAGGCCCACCTCTCACTATTGTTGGACCTAAACACCTTGTCGGATTCAATCCAACTCTAGTGTACCCTTTGGTCGTAGTCATCATCATTGACACAAACACCAAAAGCCCCAAAACTATCCTAACAATAACACAAACAGTGACTCTATCCAACGCCTACACTTGTTGATGATCAAAGGTCATCAACATAGAAGTAAAAAGGAACACAAATCCACAAATGGTTTCCAGCTAAAGGGCCTGGGATGTCCCTAGACCAATCACAATAGTCCTATCTTGACCTGGTGCAACAACTGTGAGTGTGCATCCCCCAAGGGACAATGTACTCTCAATGCTAGAGTTCACCACCATTTTCAGAGCTAGAGCACCAAGAATACCACCCTTATATTGAGCCAAAATGTATATGATGGTTCTTGATGTAAGAATTTTATATATAGAAAACTTGATCATGTAAATTTAAATACATAATCTTTAGGATCTTAGAATCTAATAATTTTCACAATATTATAAACGTACTTTGATCCATAATGCTTGTCATTGTTTTTAGATAATCTCCAAACTCTTTAAATACACTTAGATTTTGTTTTCTCTCTCTTGGCCTTTATTTCATGATTTTTTCCCATATATCTTGATGGAATGATAAGTGAAAGACTCGATAAGTAAAGAAAAAGAGAGAGAGAGAGAGAGAGAGAGAGAGAGAGAAGAAGAAGAAGAATAAGAAGAAGAAGAAGTAGTAGTAGTAGTAGTAGTTATCTTTGTTTTAATCCATCAACGTAAATGCATCCAAATAATTAATTTAATTAAACCATTATCTCCATTCAAATAACTAATGGGATTTAATATACTTAAATTATTAAACCAAAATATATGGGCTACTTAATAAAATTGTTTAACAATCTCCTACTTGACCCATGTAATATAATCATGGTTTAATAATATAATATAATATGCATATGATGAAAATTAAATCCTTTTATTTTATTTAAACGCAACATGAATCATAGTTAAATGAAAACTAGAAAGGATCATAGCAGTTGTATATCCTTTTAATGTGACATACTCCCTTCTGTGTATCACAAAATTAGTTCATAACTTAATATGACCTATTATAAGATATATCTTAATGATTCAATAATAATTTCTTTGTAAAAGATAGATTCTATTAAAATTCACATAATCATTCGTGTATATATACTAACAATAAATAACAAAATACAATATCAAAAACAATATATGTAAATGAGCTCAAAGTTCCAAATATATAAATACATAAATAATAATATGTTGTTCAATCATGGTACCCAATAATTTTCATTCATTCGACATGTTTATTAAGTGTCTTTGGCGGTAATCCTTTTGTTAATGGATTTGCTATCATAAAATAAGTGTTAATATGTTTGATTGACACTCTTTATTTCTGACCTTCTTCTTTAATGGCAAAGTATTTTATTTCCATATATTTAGTACCCTTTGAATACTTGTTGTTTTTTGAAAAGAAGACTATTACAGAATTATCATAATAAATTTTCAGCGGCTTGACAATACTGTCGACAATTTCAAGTCATTAAATAAAGTTTTGTAGCTATAAACTATGAACCATAACCTCAAAGCATGTCACAAACTTAGCTTTCATCGTGGACACAACAATGACAGATTGCTTCGGACTCTTCTACGAGATTACTCATACAGTTAAAAGAAATAAACAGTCAAATGTTGATTTTCTCGTGTTAACACAATCGGCATAGCCTGAATCTGAATATCCAATCATTTCAAGGAGATCAGATTTCCTATAAGTAAGCATATGATCTTTTGTTCCTTGTAAGTATCTTAAAACTTTCTTACAATTTTTCAATGTTCTAATCTAGGATTATTCTAAAATTTTCCTAGCATTCCAATAGCAAAACGGATGTCTGGCCTAGTATAAGTTTGAGCATACATTAAAATCTCAACAACAAATGTATAAAGAATTCTTTCCATTTCTGTATGTTCCAATGCTTTCTTTGGGCATTGTTTAAGACTACATATGTCTCTATTTTGAATTGGAACAACACTTGCGGAGCATTTGTTCATATTGAATCTCTCTAAAATCTTATTGATATATGCTTTCTAACACAATTCTAATATTCCTTGTAATCGGTTTTGAAATATTTCAATTCCTATCAAATAAGATGTCTCACCTATATCTTTTACTTCAAAATTTTTAGAAAGAAACGTCTTAAACTCATATAACAAACCAAGATCATTAGTAGCAAGTAAGTTATCATCAATATACATGACTAGAAATATGAATTTACTCTCACTAATCTTTAGATATATACACCGATCAACGATATTTCTTTAAATCTAAAAAAAGTAATGGTATTATTAAATTTGAGGTACCATTGTTAGGAGGCTTGTTTGAGCCCATACATTGACTTCTTAAACTTATACACAACATTTTTCTTTCCGTCAATTAGGAAACTCTCAGCTTGATCCATATAGATTTCTTCCTCTAAATTTCCAATTAGAAAGGCGGTTTTCATATCCATGTGATGAAGTTCTAAATCATAGTAAGCTATCAATGCCATAATAATTCTAAATGAATCCTTTTTATAAACAAAAGAAAATGTCTCACTATAATCAATGCCATCCTTTTAAGTATAACGTTTGGTGATAAGTCTAACTTTATATTGTTCAATATTATCATTAGAGTCGCGTTTGGTTTTAAAGACCCATTTACATCTGACTCTTTTAAAACTTTCTAGTAATTTAACAAGATCCTACACTCAATTGTCATATATAGATTTTAACTCTTTTTTTCATAGAGTCTAACCATTTATTAGAATTTTCACTTTCAATGGCTTGTAAAAATGAAACTTGATTGTTATCAATGCCTAAATCACCTTCTTCTTCTTGTAAACAAACCACGTAATCATTTAAAATAGTTGGTCTCCTTTGTCTTTGAGTTATTCTTAATGCAATTTCATGTGAATAATTTATAATATGTTCATTAATGGGGACTTCATTATTTAGAGCTTGGTCATGCATTTGCGGTTCTTGATCATGCATTTGTTGTTCTTATAAGTTGTTAAAATTTTCAACAACTCTAGGAACAAACATTTGAGAAGAAGTTATATGTAAGAAACTTGTGTTTTAACTTCTTGCTTTCCATGACTCTGAACTCTCACTAATTTCTCCATTTTCAATGAATATACCATATTCAGTTTTAACAATTCTTATACTATAATTAGGACAATAAAATATATACCATTTAGACTTTTCTGGATAACCAATGAAAAACCTTTGGTTGTTCTTGAATCTAATTTCCTTTCATGTAAATTGTATATTTGTACTTCTGCCGAATAACCCCAACTATGCAAGTGTCTTAAATTAGGTTTCCTTCCTATTCACAGTTCAAAAGGTGTATTCAAAACTACTTTACTAAGAACCTTATTTAATAAATATATGAAAATTTTTAATGCATGCATCCGCAATGATAAGGGTAGAGAACAATGACTCATCATACTTCTAATCATATCCATTAACGTACGATTACACCTTTCTGCTACACCATTTTGTTATGGTATACTTGACATTATGTACTGAGCACATGTATCACATTTTTTAAGAAATTTAGCAAATGGGTCAGGATATTACTGATTGAGATTTTTTTTCATAAAGCAAATAAATATAACCATAATGTGAAAAATCATCAATGAAGGTGATGAAAAACTTTTCTCTACTAAATAATGGAACATCAAAAGGCCCACATATATCAGTTTATATAATTTCAAGGAGCTGTGTACTTTTTGTAACTTCTTTCTTAATTTTATGTCTTGTCTTTTTTCCTTTAATACAATTTATATAAATTCCAAGATCAGTAAAATTTAATTCTGGAAGAATTTCATTATTTACTAATCTGGTCATTCTATCTTTAGATATATTACCCAAATGTTTATGCCAGCTGAAGTTTCATTTATAGAACTCTATTAGTACCAACATTATGATGCAAGGTTAATAGAGTTTCAATAAAAAAGTTATCAAGTTTTAATTTGTATAAACTATCACACAGTATACCAAAACCAATAAAACAATTATGATTGAAAAAACTAAAACATCCATTGCCAAATTTAAAGGAATAATCAACAGTATCGAGTTTTGACAAAGAAACTAAGTTTTGAGAAATTATAGGAATATAAACGGTTTAAAAAAGATCTAAATGATGTCCTATATCTAAAAACAAATGATAGGTTCCAATGGCTTCAACTGGAGTTTTGACTTAATTTTTCATAAAGACAAACTTTGCATTTAGGTTTATAGTTTGGGTCGAAAGGGATCCCTGTATCGTATTAGCATTTTCAGTTTTGGGAATTGTAGCCTTAATGTTGCTAGCCATAGTCATTCGCATAAACATTCAACTTAGTCTATTTGATCTTTCCCAATGTTTGTGAAAAGACTTTTCTTCAGTGTTGCTATTATCAATAAGTTCACTAGGCTTATCGGTTTAAAGTGCCAAGTCAAGACCTAAGATTCCTAGGTTGAACTGAACTTTTTCACACCATTCATTAAAGTTAAGCCTATTAAACTTTAGAATAGACGAAGCTTGCGATTGAATAGCAACAGAATTATATGCTGCAAAATATATATAGGAAATATTTATACGTTAATGCTTTGAATCATAATTTAAACACATAAATAAAATAAAATAACAATACCCATATATTGTGGTTTTCCTTGGGCAAACAACAATATACCAAATACGTATATTAATGCTAGTATTATATTTACATAATTAATAATAATACATACTCTAATTAGATTTATTTATATGATGTTCTCGCAACTCCAACTATCAATAATCACTCAAAATATCTTATCTTGAATAGTATACCTCATGCGAAATAATTGGTTTCTTTAGGTCTTGTCCTCTTGTTTAGGCGTCAACATCAATTTTCTCACCACATATGCTAAGCCTTCGTCAACTCCATACTCATCATCCTCATCACCATCTGCCTCGCAAGCAATTCCCTCATCATCTTCATCTCTCTCAACAAAATTAACTGTCTTCCTTAAAGAACACTCATTAGATCGGTGCCCAAGTTGACTACACTTGAAACACTTCCCTACTGTTAGCTTAGCATATGGATTCTCATACCTTTTCACCTCCTCATCTCGAGTCTTTGCCATCGGCCTCTTTCCAGTAGCTTTATCCTCTACAACTCTAGTGTCATGGCCACGGGAAGTATACTCTTATATAAGCTTGAATTTTTTGTTAGATACTGAAGTTCTATAACCTTATATACTCCTCCTACTGCGTTCATGTTGCATCATCTCCGCTTTCAAGGCCATATTCTTTGCCTCCAAAAGCGTACGAATAACCTGTACTCCAATTCTGTCTCAAAGTGTCGGCCTCAATCCCTCCAAATGTCTGGCAACTTGCTGCCCTTCAGATTCAAGAAGATTATTTCGCTATACTAATCTCATGAATTATGCGGTATATTCATGTACTGCCCGACCTCCCTGATTACACCGTTGATATTGCTGGAATAGAATTTGCTCGTAATCTGGCAGTAAAAACTCTTGCTTCAACAAAAACTTCATCATGTACCACATACGCACAGGTCCCTTCCCTTCGCGTTCTCTACGCGACTGAATTCTTTCCCACCATGCAGACGCTCCTCCCTTTAACCTGCAAGCCACAATTCGGACTCTTTTCTCAGGTGCAATCTCTAAATATTCAAAGAATCTATCAATTTCCGCGAGCCAATCTAAGAAGTCTTCGATACCCAGGCTACCATTAAAATAAGGGATATCCACCTTCAGTCTATAATCCCCCGCATCTCTATCTTCAAATCCACCATAGGCGTCTCTCCTCCTACGCCCATCGTGTTGTTGAAAACGCCCAAATCTATTTGGTTCATAATAATCTTCTTCTTCCGAATCATCCTCATGTACGGGCTGTCTTCTCGCAGGCACAGTTCTACCAATAGGTTCACCACGAGCCATCTCCACTCCTGGCCTTCTACGGTTATCCTGTCTCCTGTGTGTATCGATTCCTAGAGCATCCAGACGTTCTATAATCTCTTCAAGACGCTCCTCGAAACGCCGAAATCTGTGTCCTATCTGTTACTCTAGACGTTGCAACGCTTCATCTTCTAGAAAAGGAGCCCTAGCCTCCTGAACACCGTCACGAAGACCGTTGCTATCGCTCCCAGTCAACATCCTCGCTCTTATAACACCTGACGCAGCGTATAGCGCAGATTTTCCAAAGGATGTATGAAACCCTTTAAAGAATCAAAGGAATTTGATTGAAATTTCAAGAACAATGTCTAAAATTGATTAAAATTCCGTAAAGTGATTACAAAAGATAATATAACTCTAAAACACATAAACCTAAGGATAAATTAGTCTTTTAACAAGAAACTTAAATAAAATTAGTATCCCCATCAGGCCACTAACTCGCAAGCTCGAAAAGTGTAACCTAAAGATATGGAACCCTAGGTAAGTTGATTAAGTATCCTAACAAATTCAACTAACCTATTGCTACTTTCGGAAATTGCTATGGAGTTTTACGTATCACATACTCAACCCTAGCTTTTGGATTAAGAAATTATCTAAAAGGGTGATTAAGCCTAAAGATATGTCCTAATTCATGACATTGAACTTAAATTCCAAACCAACCTAGACAAAACAAGTATCTAATTAAGCATTACTTTAACATGATTCTCAAAATTTCCATCCTTTCATCCTTCTAATATCTCCAATCCCCTAAAACAACTAGCCACACATGATTAAGCTACCTAAAATAAAGCTTGAATGAATATAACTCATACTTGAGTAATAAAAACAAAAATTGGAAAATTTCAAACTCTTATTGAAAAACAAAGTTGAACACTTAAACTAATGTAAACTTAAATTAACTAAAGTATTAATTAATTATCTAAAAATTAATCTAATGCTTTAAATAAAAATTCCAGATTTAAAATTAAATTAAAACTGAATTTTAAATAAATGAAAACCTAAGAACATACATAAAGACTAACTACTAAACATATATGAACCAAATACTATACAAATAATTTAAACTATCTAGAATAAAACCTTAAACAACTCAAGACTTAATCAAGAAAATAAATTTAAAATTATTATTCATATTTAAAAGTAAATAATGTTTTAAAGAATGGATAAGAAAATAAAAAAACATAGTCAAACTAACCAACAATATTTGGCTATCTAAAGGATAGGTGAATCGGAAATTGCAAAATAAATAAATAAATAAAAGATCAAAGCAAATCAACGAGTAAACAACAAGCTAGCACAGTAAACTAAAAAATAAAACAAAAGAACAGAAAAGAAATTTAATTACAGCAACTGTCTCAAGTTTTCTCCGGATGTGCATCTCCTATGTGTAGCATCTTGCCTTCTCCTTTTGTGCGTCTGTCTAGCCAGGTGAAGAAGCTCCAAGTCAGTCGCACTCCAACCTTGTCTCTTTTTGGGATTCCCCTCAATTAATTCCAAAAACCCTATGTTTTTTCTCTCCCATTTTGGCCTAGGGATTTGTGCGTATTTAAATTCAAAAACTCCACACTCTCCTCCAAAAACCCGACTACCTTATGTTGTGCAGCTCCTCATCATGCAGGCCTCCAACAGAGGAGAAGAGTCCAGCGGCCCAGTAGCAGGTGACAGCCCAGGCGTAGTCCAGGCTCCAGGCAAGTGAGGCTATGTGCGGGTCCAACGGGTGGGAAGGCCAATGTCTTGGTCCATGAAGTAAGGGAGTTCAGCGAGTAGCGGGTCCAACGTCATGCATGTCTAGTAAAGGATCCAAGTCTCCATTGGGTTGGCTTCAGCCCGACAGAAGCAGTCCAGCAGCCCAGGCATGAAGTCCTTCCAGGCCCGAGCTCCAGTCCACGCGAGTCTAGACGCCCTCCAGTAGATTAGCCCATATCCACGTGGCAGGCTTGGCCTTGGTCCTAGTGGGAAAGGCTCCTTTTGTAGAAGAGCTTGATCTTAGACTTGGCTTTCATTCTTCCATCTTCATTCTTCATTTCAAGCTTCTTTTCTTTTTTTTTTCTTTTTCAAACAACAAATTTTCATTTTAATAAACCCTAAACAATAAATAAGTACACCAATAAGATTTAATTCTATACAAAATCATTAATTAAATAATAAAACATAAAATATAAATAAAAACACTTAAATGATCAAAACTTACTCCAAATTAATACCAAATATAAACAAAATAATAACAAAAATTATACTAAATAAAAAGACACAAAATAAGTCTTAAAACACAATAATAATAACTATTATGCAAGAAACATATGCCAAACACTTAGACAAACCTATACTAAAGCACAATTATCATTTTATAGACATAAAATAGCTGGCTATTTATCCTAAACGGTGGGCTTAAAGGTTCCATTGTACTCCTTGTTTCTATCATCCTCAATAGCGGGCTGCTTATCTATTAACGGCACAGTTGACTAAAGGGTGCCGTTGTGCATCCTGACTCTAACAGCTACTTTTGGAGTTTCAGACTAAATAACTTTTTAACCTCTCAAACGGCTAGTTTTTGTTTCTAATGACTCCAAACTTCTCCCAAAACTATAAAAATCATACCTAAACACTTTTTTTATAGGCTGAATCATAAAGACTACATTTGTTGACAGATTTTGTGAACTTAGGCGTAATCTGATTTTTGGTTCCCTTGATCATGTTTTTTTAATGAATTAAATTTTTAATGATATATTGAAGTGTTAGGAGGCTTATTATAACTTTTTTTTTGCCTATAGAAATATCATATTTGAGTATATTGATTAAACTTTAGAGAAACACCATAGAAGTTATGCTTTAGTTATAAAATTGGGGGATTGACTTTATATTAATTGTAATTGTGGTATAGGCTACTCTTTGCCTTTAAAATAAATTTGATAGGTTAGTCTTCACC
>JAOXYD010000136.1:23001943-23018949 GCA_028565735.1 Pinacopodium congolense
AAATCATGCATATAAAATCAATGTAAAAAGCCCATTAACAAGCTCGTGGTGTCACTTAAGTCTTAAGTTTGGATTATGAAGAGACTTATATTATTAGATATACTACTATTCACTTGGTCATTGCACTTTTTACATCTTTAAATTGGTCCATGAGATAATTAGATGTTAAGAATGCTTTCTTACATGGAAAAATCAAAGAAATAGTTTATATGAAGTAGCCTCCTAGATTCATAGATCAACAGAATCCTAACCATGTTTGCCTCCTTAATAAGTCTCTTTACAGGCTAAAACAAGCCTCGTGGACCTGGTTTAATTGTCTATCTCAATTTCTTCTTCAACATGGTTTTTATTTCAATAATTCCGACCCTTCTTTATTTTTTTACTGTCAAAATTCCCTTAGTATTTTACTTTTAATCTATGTAGATAACATATTGGTTATTGGAAACAATGATGATTTCCTCGCTAAATTGATTCACAAATTGGATTCCAAATTTCTAATTAAAGATATTGGCTCCTTAAGTTTCTTTTTAGGTGTTAAAGTAAAACACATCAAAGGAGGAGGAGTCTTATATCGAGGTGAGTACAATGAAGATCTACTTCATTAAATTGTTATGGTTACTTGCACTCCAAATACAACTTCAATGGTACTTAAAGACAAATCTAATGAAGGAAATCTTACAAATGCAACAAATTATATATCCATCGTGGGAGCCCTTCAATACCTTACCTTTACTCATCTAGAAATCCAACATGCAGTAAATAAAGTTTGTCAATTCTTAAATGCTTCAATAGATTCTCACCTTGTAGCAGTCAAGCGAATTCTTCACTATATAAAAGGGACATAAGACTATGGTTTACACTTCCTTCCTCAAAGTCCTCTCTCCTTGCATGCTTTTTCAAATGCAAACCGGGAAATTTATCCATTAATACGCCGTAGCATAAGTGGTTTATGTATGTTCTTAGGAGCAAATTGCATTTTATAGTGTTCTAAAAAGCAACCAACTATTGCTAGGTCCAATTTTGAAGCTAAATACATATCCATTTCCACTACTATGGCTGAATTCACTTGGTTAACATTCTTATTTTGTGACATGAGCACTCCCTTATTTCATCCTCCTAGACTTTTTTATGACAGTCTAAGTGCCCTTCGTATGATAATTAGTCCTCTCTTTCATGCTAAAATAAAGCACATCAGAATTGACTATCATTTTATTGAGAAAAAGTAGTTATAGGGAATCTAGCCACATGTTTTGTACAATTATCTCAATAGATAATTGATCTTTTGACCAAGCCTTTATCCAAACCTTCATTTCATTTTCTTCAGAATAAGTTAGGACTGCATTATATTCCATCTCCACCTTGAAAGGAATTGATAAGGAAACAAATCAATTTAAAGACATCAACTCCTTAAATTAAGTCAATACAGTCTGTATAATGTTTATATACATCTTGTATACTTTGTATAAATATCTCTTATTGTATACCCTTTTGAACATATAAAGAAATAAAAATGGTTTCAGTCTATCATAGTTATCAACCTACTTAGTTTCTTTCATTCTCTTTTCATTGGTTCTTGGTACTACCATTAACGCTCTTTCAACTTTATGTACTTTGTCTTGTGCAGATATATTCCTGCACAAAACATAATGACAAGCTGAAGGAAGATGTAAGGTCTATGTCTGGGAATAAAACCATGAATCGTTTGGATTAGTTAGAACTTCTGACACCATTTAAAGACTTGGAGTATATTCTTTTTTTTTAGAAAAATTAGGTCATAATCACAAAGATTATCCTAATACAGGATCATAGCATATGCATTAAAATAATAATAATTACATACTTAGATTGTTGTTTAGAATTACAGTAGTCAAAGCACTTGCAGATAATCTATCAATATTTGTTTTGGATCATTAAAAACTTATTAGAACATCCTTTCATTTATTTTAAATTCAAAACTTAACTACCCTTGATAGTTACTTACATGACAATGACTATAAAACCCTCATAGATGTATGTGTCATTCATCATCGCCCACTCACATATAATAGATTTTAATCAACTTTACATTTCTCATACTTGTTTAATAACCAATGTGACCAGCATACGATGAAAGCACGTTGTCATATATCTATTAGGAGTATATGATATCTCGATTAACAAATCAATCATAGGACTTATGTGTCCTTAAGTAGATATTTTATGATATACCTTAGGTTATATCTCACATTTTCATTTCCATTTGATCTCATTTATTTTCTTATGTCATGATTATATTCAATTCCTTTACTAAAAAGACGATGGTCATCTTTGAATACCTTCCATGCGAGTCAATAATCAAACTAAAATACCTTCCTATATTCTTAATCCTCTTTTAAATTAAATTAAATTTTCTTTCCTATAATTGTTTCATAGAATCGCATCTTGCATGATCTTTTAGTAATAATCTAAAGTAACAAACCTTAAATTCAACTCTCAAGAATTAGATGAGTCATAAAGGTATATCACGAGGTTCCTTTCAAACTTTAGGATCTCATACAATGTAAGTTGAGATCTTGAGACTTACATTAATCCCCTTTTTTTATCAGTTTTGTAGACATGGTACGAGTCATGTGTTACGATATTTACTCACTTAAATGTCTTTCATTCAAGAAATACCGTATAAATGATAGTTAAACATACTGAGCATTTAACTTGAGTCCACTCATCTACTCCAAAAGTTTCATAACTTACATCTGGCAACCTTAAGACAGATGTAATGATAATTAATCACTTTGCACCAATTTTCTTATTCTTTAACCTTTTTGTTAAAATGGCAATTCTGGTTTAAGTTTTTCGCTCTCAATTATCACATGGATAATTAACTTTAAACCTGTCTTATCTCTAATGATCATAAATACTATAGGTGATTTCTCATGTGAGAGTGCCAATCTATAATCTATCTCATATACTTGTGATTCCTCCCAAAATATATTTACATAAGATAAATATATTCTTGAATCAAATAATATATAATGTATAATCTTTATCATACGTTTATATCTAAATATGGCATTAAAATAAGTGAACGTACACATAGAAATGTTTATCATTACATTTCAGTATCTACGTAGTCCTAAAGACTTTACAGGTCCAATATATACGTCTCAAGAAATTGGTTTTTTCATTGGGTCTACCACCATATCTCGTATAAATATATATTTCATGTTCACTTCTCCTCGTGCAACTATATCTTTAACATAATTATACTTGGTATCTATGTGCTTTGTTTTATAATGAAACTCGAAGTATTTTGTATAAACGATTGCAGCTTGACTATCATAGTTAATGGTCATCAGATCAATTTCACTTTTAATAACTCCCAAATGCGCTAAGAATCGATGAAGTTACATAACTTCTTGTACTACTACTGAAAACGCTATGAATTCAGCTTCCATCGTGGATAACATAAGATCATTTCTTACTTTTTCATGATATTGCTCCATTGTTGAGTAAGAATACATATCCAAAGGTAGATTTTATTTCTTCTAAATCTACTCCCCAATTTGCCTCTATATATCCTTATATACATAAGTCATTGCTTTGATAACACAATGCATAGTCTGTAGTTCCCTTTAGATATCACAATATTCTATTTATTGCTTTCCAATATTCTTGGCCTGGATTCGATTGATATTTGCTTACCATTCCAACAGCATAATAAATATCTGGTCTTGTATACATCATTGCATATATAAGACTTCCAATTGCACTAGAGTAAGGAACTTTCTTCATTTATTCCCATTCTTATGGCGTTGTCAAGCAATTTCTCTTCCTGAGACCTTCATTTTTAGCAATAGAATTATTAATTGGTTTTGAATCTTACATATATAACTGCTCAAGAATTCTTTGAGCGTACATCACTTGAGAAAGCGATAATAACTTTTTTGAACAATCTCTTGAAATCTTAATTATAAGAATATATGCTGCTTCACTTATGTCTTTTATCTCAAATTCAAATGATAACTAATCTTTGATTTGTTTAATGAATACACAGTCATTACAAGAAATCAATATATCATCTACGGATAAAGATAAAATCAAAATTTTATCTTTGAATCTCGTAACATATACACAATGGTCCTCATTAATCATTTAAAAATCATACTAAATGAATACGTTATGAAAATGAATGTACCATTGTCTTGAAGATTGTTTCAAGTTATAAATCAACTTTAATAAGCGATATATTTTATTTTCTTGGCCTGCCTCGATTAAACCTTGAGATTGTTCTGTATAAATTACTTCTTTGAATTCTCTACTGAGAAAAGTAGTCTTTATATCTATTTGATTTAATTCAAGATCCATACTAGCTTTTATAACCAAGATAAGATGGATTGAAGCAAACTTCATAATAGGTGAAAATGTTTCTTCATAATCAATTCCCTCTTATTGTGTATATCTTTTCGATTTAAGAAGTGCTTTGTATCTTTTGATACTGCCATCAGCTTTTTGCTTTATTTTGAGAACCCATTTGCTCCCAATCATTTTGCGTCCTTCAGGGAGGTCAACTAAGTCCAATACTTGATTAGAGCTTAAAGAAGCCAGTTCTTCTTGCATTGCTTTCATCCATTCTTCCTTAGTAGGACTAGTAAGAGTCCCATTTACATTTCTTGACTCTTCTTCCTCTTGTGGGACAAGTATATTAATTTCTCCTTTAACCTCAAAACAACATTAGGGAATAATTCCTCGGTTACTTCGTCTTAAACAAGATTCATCATAAACAAATTCTTGATTAGTCTGATGGCTCCCACTCGGATCAGTTATCATAGGGAATCTTTTAGTAAAATTACTCCTACTCGGTTGAATTTCCACTTTTTTGTTCTTCATAACAGAATCATATTGATCAAGAGTATCATATAACAATAGATTTTACTTATTTTTCCTTGTTTTAGAAAATCATTCTATAATAATGTTACATCTTGTTATTCAAATTCAGTTATTCCTTCATTACCTTATCCACCAAGGAACACATATCCTTTTGAGTATTCTGAGTACCTAATAAAGATACTCTTTTTCCTCTTAAGCCTAATTTCCCATGTTTATGAGAAAGATTATGAACATAAGTTTTAAACTCTCAAGGTGTAAAATTTAACATATCAAGTCTCTTACAAGTCCATAACTGATATAGTGTGCTATTAACTGATTTCGCGGGCACAAGATTATAAGTATATAAGTAGTTGTTAGCGACGCAGCACTCTAAAATATTATCGGTAAAGTTGCTTGTGCTACCACGAACATAATAATCTTTAATAGCATCTTAGTTTATCTTTCAGCAACACCATTTTGTTATAGGATTTTAGGAATTGTTAATTGCTTTTTTTATTCCTTTTTCATCACATAAAGCCTTGAAATTATCAGACAAATATTCTTGTCCTTGATCCGTTCATAATGCTTTATCTTTCTATCTAATTTATTTTCAATTAAGTTCAAGTACTTTATAAAACGTTAGAATGCTTCTGATTTATGAGTAATCAAGTAGATATGACCATTCCGAGTATAATCATCTATAAAAGTGATGAAATATACTGCCTCACATCGCGTCATTGCATTTATTAGATCATAGATGTCAGAATGAACTAATTACAATGGATATAAAGCAAGTGTTCATTTTTTTAACAACTTTCATGCTATTTTACTAGTTAGAATATATTCACATTTCAGTAGATCTCCTAGACTGAGATTATCTAAATGTCCTTTTTTAACTAATCGACTTATTTGATTTTAACCAATATGACATAGTCCAGCATGCTACAAAGTTGCATTATAATTGGAATTATTAGATGTAAATAATGAATAAATAATATTATCACATGTAGGTAGATATACTTGACTGAGATTATCTAAAAGTCCTTTTTTAGCTAATCGACTTATTCAATTTTGACCAATATGACATAGTTTAGCATGTTACAAAGTTGCATTATAGTTGAAATTATTAGATGTCAATATTGAATAATTAATATTATTATTTCATTCAACACATGCAATACAATAAAACCATCACACATAAAACCAGGACCATAATAAATAGATCAAAAATAGAAATACATTCCATCGTTATGGAAAATTATATTGAAACCAAATCTAAACAGCATCAATACAAATAAAAGATTCTTGCAAATATGTGGAGCGAATAACACTTCATGTAGGAAGAGGGGTCGTCTACCACGCATGTTCAATTTACATATACTAATTCCTTATATAGCAAATTTGGAATTGTCATCTACATAAAACCATTGACTGCCATGTGAGAGTTTATAAAACTCAACAAAATATTCTCGATCCTTTACTATATGGTTGGTTGCTCTCGATCTTATAATCCACAAAGGGCATAATTCAATTAGAAAAATAAAACAAGAAGCATTCATAGAACAAATATATGTATTGTATAGTTGTACCTTCTTGGACTCGGTACAATCTCAAATAAAGTGACCCTTGTTGCCATAGTTATAGCACTTTACACGTTTCATGTTCTTCTTATAGGGACGCTTTTCCTTTTTATGTTGGTTTAATTTCGCCTTATAAGATTCCTGAGTATAGTGCTTGAATTTATTATTTTTATTCCACTTATGTCCACCATAATACTTATGTTTCTTATTTATAATTCCATATGAGCTAAAGCCAACGGTATATACCTCAAAAGACAATTTTGAGGCTTCAAGCCACTCTTCCTCTAATATGAGATGCCTCACAGTATCTTCTATTGTCTTGATGTTCTCATTATGAGTAAGGTGCATCTGCATATGTTCCCAACTTTGAGATAGTGAACGAATCACAGCTTACACTTGTTATTCATCTAAAAGCTTATGACTAACATCTTGCAGCTCATTTACCATGTTAGACATTTGTTTCAAATGTTTTTGCATTGTATCATTTGAACGCTTCTTATAGATATAAAACTTAATTATAAGTTATCTCAATTTAGTCGTTGAAGTACCTCCAAAACGTGCAACCAATGTAGATCATATGTCCTTTGCAGTTTCAAATTACGAAACTTACGCATGATATTTTTCATGCTACTCAGCAATGTAATGCAAGCCAAAGAGTTCTTCTTTTTCCATAGTTCATATCCATCACGATCTCTCTTATATTGGGTCGTAATACCCTCCTCCGGAACTACCATGGTGATGTTTAATGGTTCAATAGCCTTTTGCTCTTTTAGTATATATTAGATTTTCATATTCCAAATTTCATAATTGTCATCATTTAATTTCTCACCTTTATTGAGTTTAGTAACAATGTTCTTCGAAGCAATAGTTATTTTCAAAACATTAAGTTTCTACAATAATAAAGAAATATATATGCACATTAATTTCATATAAAACATTCATAGAGTAAATAATTAGATCACAATTGCTTATGAAATCGAAAGTCCACTAATGTATACAATCATCATTCATACAACAATAAAATCCTAATTACCACACTCTAGAAAATTTTCAATGTAAAACATATATAAACGTATTACAACAAGTTCCCTACAACCTACAGAATGTCTGTCGATAATGAACCCTACGTGGGAAAGAGTTAACGAGTTTGAGTGACAAAGTTCGTAAGGCTTAAGTCGCAATAGCTTTAACTATTTCCATTGGAATGCTTGAAGGTCACAAAATTCGAATCAACTCCCTTCTTAACTTCTCTTTAATAAATATCATCACTAATGAATTATAATCCTTCTTGCTAGGCATTTCTGTAGCATTCTTAATAGTTCGCCTTGAGGTTAAGGTAATGTGATACGAAAAGTCATATACTTTACTTCAACTTCTACATGAGATAGACAATCTCCAAAGTATAACTCTTGCATCATGTTATTAATCAAAATAACATGTTGTATTAGATCTTCTCTAGGAATTAAAGGCATATTGACTAACTGTATAAACATGCAACCAATACGCCTCTTTTGTGCCTTACTACGAATAATTTTAGGTGTCTTCTTTATAATAAATATCTCCCTGAAAAACACATGTTTAGGAGTTAGAGGAATACAACTAAAGTCCCAAAAGCTAAAAATTAAACATATTATTTTGTCTAACACAAAGTAAACTTAGGCCTATTGAATGAATCAATTTAATTCTATTATCAATTTCTAATTAATTATATTTTAATCACGAATAATTTAAATTGAATTAGAAAGTTATTTTTAATTTAAATTATAATTGAACTAATTAATTTTATAATTTTAATTTAATTAGAAATTAATTTCTAATGAAACAACATTTTCCTAATTACAACTAAACAAAATAGTTTAATTTAAACAAAAACTTATTAAAAATTTTATTTGAACTAAACAAATTAGTTTAATTCAATTAGACAATAAATTTCTAATTATAATCTAATTAGAAAACTTCCTAATTTTGACCATAAATTAGAAAACTCATTTCTAATTTTGTTAACTTCTAATTTATTTAACTAAATTAAATAGTTTATATTTACTAGAAAACTAATTTCTAATATTTTTTTATTTCTTGACCTACACTAATTAGTTGTGCAGATTAAAAAATTAATTCCTAATTAATTTTAATTTTAAGTTTAATGTAACTAAACAATTGGGCTATCAAAGCCTTAAGCCTTATCTCTTGATCCAGGACTAACGAAACTAATGTTAGCCCAAACATGATAGTCCAACAGACTTGGCCCACATGCTTTATCATATTCAAAAAGTTTTTTGTTTTAAATAAATTTAAAAAAATTAAAAAAAGAAGTCAGGCACCTGCACTAACTTGCCAGGGCCGTGATGGCTGACGCTGCCCATCTTCTTCACCCTCCTTGGTTTGTTTTATGTGTCTCGTTTTCGTTCTTCCTTTTTTTTTAATTCATTTGCTTCCACTGCCAGTGACTATATCTAATTATACACAGTTTCACCAACAGAGATTGTATTTCTTATTTTCTATTTTTCAGTTTTGTCTTTTCTCTGTCTTCCCTATTCTCTGTTTGCTTTCCAGATGTGGCTCCACCGCCAACTTCCATGTTCACATATACAACAATCCCACAATGCTCATACAGTCCTCTAAAGAACACATCTTTAAGGTTCTGTTCCAAGGAATCAACAGATCATCAACAGGAGAACGTTTCTCTGAATCCCTCCATAACACATTCTGTGGATTCCATCAACAATATTAACAAACCAGAAGAATGCAGAAAATTGTCTAAGACAAAATAAACATCAACATTTATAGAGAGCGAAGATAAATATTTATTAGCATATTAAATTCATGACATTCTTGAATATGGATAGAATTGTCATATAGTATTTCAAAAGATAATCAATAAATAATTTCAACAGCATTTGAACATATATATAAACCTTGTTCTGATCCCAATGATAAAAAAATTATATGCATTAAAATAACAATAATCACATAGATATTTAGAATTCTACCAGTTAAAGCACTTGTAGAGAATTTGTCAATATTTGTTTTGGATCATTCAGAACTTATCAGAACATCCCTTCATTTATTAAATTCAAATTTAAATTCAAAACTTAACTACTCTTCGCCGTTACTTATATCATAGTGACCATAAAACCCTCATAGATATATGTGTCATTCATCAAATTTTTTTGAAGATTAAATAAAACCATATTGGCTAGAATTTACATAGATAAGAAGCATACTAATGCCTATTTGAACAATGATTTGTATACTAAGACTCTTGAGTTTAGACGGCAACATGGTTTTAAGATTTTATGAGGTACGACGAAAAGCCCTTTCCAACAATGCCCAAAGAGAATTTCATTATCATATTAATATAATAAATTGTAGAGGTTTCAACACTTTTAATGATAATCAACAGAACTTCAAAGCATGACTATGTGAGGATATTAAGGGGTTGTATTGTAAAAAAGTTATAAGTGAATTATCCCACATAAAAAAAGGATAAATTGTTAAAATGAGTTATATATAATAGGCAGTCCATAACCCATTGCCGTAAAATTTTAAGTTGAAATATAGTATTTTTAAGTTGTATATTAGTGCTCATTTGGACTAGTTCAGGTTCTCTCCAAACTTCCTCAAAAGAATCCACATAACAAGTAGTATTAGAGGTAAGGTTGATTAGATTGAGATGACATTAGAAAATTTTTAATTAGTGTTATTCTCTCATTAAGGATTTAATGACTTTGCATAGATTGTGAATTGAAGGAAAGTGATGTGAAAGGTGATTCACTAGTAAAGAAGAAGATTATTTTGAAAAATCTCACATCGAAAAGAGACGGAATGTTAAAATGAATTATATATAATAAAAGACTCATAACTAATTACCTTAAGGTTTTTAATTGAAATATAATGTCTTTAGGTTATATATATATATATATATATATAAGCTCATTTAATCTCATCTAAATTCTCCCTTAACCCCATCAAAAGGATCCACGTAATAGATTGGTGTCTTTTTTATGAGACCTCATCGCTTTTGGAAGAAGTTGAGAGCATTGTGGAGGTTGCAATAGATTTTGCATGAACCATGTTAAAGAGTATATGAACTATAACAAAATTGTAGTCACTCGAGAAAGAAGGGTACAGTAACATCATCAAATGGTTTTCAATTATTTTAAGGTTAGCAAAATATCTTATATATTATCTTGAATTTTTTTATTATTTATGATGAGAATAATTTAAAATTGTAGTTATCTTTGACTAAATCTTTAGTTAAATAGTAGTTAATAAATTTTAGATTTTCTAAATATTCTGTTTAGATTTAAATTGATTAGTATCATATATTTTTATTTAATTTGTTTAGATTTATTAGTATTTTAAAGCCTACTTAAAGACATTTCAATTCACTTTATCAATGGAGATAATCATTTTTTTCTTGTAATCTCTTCAAAATTTTGCCCTTCTCTTCTTTGATTATCCTACTAAATATATGAGTCCTATACTACCTCAATTTTTATGAATTCTACATTACCTCAAATTTTTAACATAGTATCAGAACTCTTATTGATTTAAAAGGACTTATGAGTAAGTTTGATATATTAAAATAAAAGATTATGAACAAAAAAAATTATATAAAAAAGGAGAAATACAGTAAATAGTTAAAGGAGATCATTACATGAAGACTAATCATGACGATAAAAGATTCTATCAAACAAATATAATAGAGATAATTAAAGAAGAAATTTGTTATTGAAGATGGATGAGAAAGTGCTTCAATAAGATGATAAAAAAATACATTATACAATTGAAAGTTATTTAGAAAGTACATCAATAATATAATGAGAAAGTACATTATACACTGAAGAGAAATTACTTCACAAATTTGAAGATATAGAGAGAAGTACTCTATGAATTTTAAATTTTTTTAATTTTAAATTAAGGAGAGTATTGAGAATAATT
Source organism: Pinacopodium congolense (assembly GCA_028565735.1). NCBI lineage: Eukaryota > Viridiplantae > Streptophyta > Magnoliopsida > Malpighiales > Erythroxylaceae > Pinacopodium > Pinacopodium congolense. The sequence continues at coordinate 23,013,313 of JAOXYD010000136.1, forward strand.
CAAAATTATAGTTATCTTTGACTAAATCTTTAATTAAATAGTAGTTAATAATTTTAAATTTGTTAAATATTCTACTTCGATCTAGATTGATTAGTATCATGTGTTTTTTTATTTAATTTATTTAGATTTATTAATAGTTTAAAGTATATTCAAAGATATATAAATTTACTTTATTAATAGAGAGAATTATTTTTTTCCCGTAATCTCTTTAAATTTTCGCTATTCTCTTCTTTCATTATCCTACTAAATATATGAGTTCTATACTATTTCAATTTCTATGAATTCTAGTTCACCTTAAATTCTCAACAATTTATTCATACTTCGCAAGTTCTTTTGTACCATTTGGATCTTCTCTTGTTATGTTTCTTGAGTTACAAAGAGGTGATGTTCTAAAATCAATACAATGTTACATACATGAAACTAGAGCTTTTGAAGAAGAAAGTTGCGAACAAATATAGTATTTGATCGGTGAAACGCAGAAGAAGATGAATGCAGATTGAGCAAGAGACTTCATTTTGAAGAGAATATGTTAGAAAGTGTATGAACCTTGTAAAATAACTGAAGTATATATATATATATATATATATATATTTCTAATGAGATTCAATTATTGCTTGATTGAACTTCATTTCTTTGATTTAGTTTAAAAGTGTTCTTTTACGTAAGAAAACTCATCAAGACGACGACATAAAAAGAAACGCTAGGCTAAAATGTGGAACCCAACTGCAGCTTGTGTTGGAGCTTCATGTAGGCCCAAATTAAACTGCAGGAGGTGTAGGAGTAAATGGAGCCCCCTCGAAGGCTCAAAAATTTGCCTCAAGACGAAGGCCGACCTTCACTTCTCTTGCCATGAAATGTGTATAAATCCCAATTCAAATTCCCTTTCACATAACAATACCTACCTTTTTACACAGCAATAAATACCACTCTATCTTAGGTTGCCTATCTTATTCAAATACATGCACAAAAACTATACAACTACAAATAAATTTTACCTCACATAGTGTAAAATGTATAATTTCATTGTACAAAATGTACCACTTCATTAAATAAGATGTACCACTCATCCAACTCAGTGTATTTCTACTTTATACATTCATAATCTGTCTATGCTACAAAGTTATAGTGTACAAATTTCAATATATTAAAAAAACTGTGTTCTTTAGTCCCATGTTAAGATGTGACGAGATACCATCCCCTCCTTAAATTGTTCAGCACAAAATGTACTATTCTGCAATTGTTTTGTTACATACTCAAATTGCCCATTATAATTGAACTCTTTTAAAAATTCAATTAAGCTTCTTCCATCTTTTCCTTACTCTATTTTTTATTGCTAGCAACTACACCTACTACTCTTACGTCAAATACCAACAATGTAACTGTTGTTTATAACCAAAATTTCATTCGCAAAATATCCCTAAAAAGCATAGCATTAAATTACTACAGCCATCATAATAAATGCCAACAAATTATGGTTCAACTGGAATGACCCATTTTCCTTGAGTCTCGGACTAAGGTAGAGGTCAGAAGTTCATGCTCCCGTTGGCACTTTTTCTTTGAGTTACCTAAACTTGTTGCACGTTGGTGTGGTTTAACTGTTTGGTATAGTTTGTAACTTATTGCATCGAATTGGAGGTGAATTTACGTAGTGTATACGCAAAGGGTAGCGACTGCAAGTTCCCTCGTTATAAAAAAAAAGTGTATTCATATCAATTTGGATACTTCAACAACTTGAAATACAGCAAATTGAAATCTAGTTAATTGTCTGTCAAGAACTTTCATGTCATCCCTCTAAGCTCTTTAATCTTGTTGGACTTACAATTATAAATTATTGTAATTTAAAAACTTTATATTTAACTCTGGACAATACAGTAACTTTAAATGCACCAAATTAAAGTGTAGTTGACCTTCAACAATGTAGAAAGTTCAAGTGTAACAAATTGAACTGCAATTTTAAATATAACAGATTGAAATTCAGCTGATTATCTGACCCTCCTAGGGAAGGCAAATAGAACATATTTACAGATAGTTTCGACGTTAGCTAAAATATAGTTGAAATAGGAAGGGAAAGTGGGAAAGGTCAAAATGGAAAGAGAAGGCAATTAAAACCAGCTGAAACAAGAAGGAAAAGTAGGGGAGGTCAAAATGGAAAGCTTTTCAATTGCCTTTCTTTCCCTTATAATTTTGTTATTAAGATATTAATATTTCCACCCTAATTGGCCAGTAAAGAAGGCTATAGACCGCAAACTACAAAATTTTGTTTATATATATACATATACATATACATATACATATACAAGGTATGTATATATCAATCTATATAGATAGATCTTGGATGATTGACGCTGAGAATAAAATTTGCATTTCCTCAATTAATAAAATTATTAATAATATTCTTATTTATAGTGAAAAACAACTTGGGTATATTACAAATATGATTGAAAAATAAGTATAGAATCTATCTATTATGAATTTTTACAAGTGAATTGTTTCATATTGAAAAAAAAAACTGAAATGAATTATACACAATAGAGAGCTCATAATCTATTATCTTAAGTTTTTAAGTTGAAATATAGTGTGCCTTAAATTGTATATAAATACTTATTTAGACTTGGTATAGATTTTTTTTTTCAGACTCCCTCAAAAAAATATATGTAACAAGTTATATCAGAGATTGAATTTAGCTAAGGTGAAGTTGAAAATTTTGGGTTATTATCCTGCCTCTAGTATTGCTATAAAATTCAAATGACTTTGCATAGAATTTGAATTGAAGAGGAGTGATATGAGTAAATGAATTTAGTTGTGAAAGGAGAGATAGTTATAGTTGGTCAAAAGAGAATTGTCTTACATACCAAAATAGAAAAAAAAAGAGAGTTAAAATAAGTTATATATAATAGAGAGTCTATAATTCATTACTTTAAAGTTTTGAATTAAAATGTCATGTTCTTTAGATTAGATATGAATTTTCACTTAGATTTGGTCCAAATTCTCCGGTTACACCCTAAAAAAATTTCATAAAACACTATCAACTAATGTCCCATTTAAATTATTATATATATAGATAAAAAATTCAAAATTCATCAATCTGTATCTATGTAGCTATTGAATATAAATACTCATATATGAATTATAATACTATCATTCATGTTACAATAGAAGACTAACAAACCTGTGGAATTCTCATATAGGAGAATATGAAGAGGATAGTTAGAGAATTGCAATAGGATGAACAAGTATTGCCAATGTAAGATTCCTGATGTCAAGATCGATAATACCAAAGCCATCTCCATATTGATATGTAAATTGTGCTGTCCTTCCATGTTCGTAATTATTCTAACAAAATTTCTTGAAAATGGAGTGGAAGATGATCCATCATTATTTATCTTCTTCCACATTTCACCAATCAAGTTTCGTACATGTGCTCGCGATTCTACTTCAGAAGCTCCAGTTTCATGCATGTACATTGGGTTGATTTTTGGGATGTCACGTTTCTTGAGCCCGTGCTGCTTAAGAAAACATAAGACGCACAATATAAATTATAAGAACTTAAACTAGCCACCACCTGCAATGCAAATCATCTAATCGTGTGCATTTTAAGAATCATAAAAGTTCTTTATTCCAATTAGTTATAATATTCTTTTGTACTCTGGAACGAAAAGAATATCACCTTTCTTGAGCTTTAATCAAGGTTGGCAATGAGTTAAATTGATGACCATCGAATTTGATGTCCAACCGTGCAATGAACTCGCCTCGGAAAGTACTTGCTTTATTCAATGTTCCATAAATGATTTGTACGTGCCACCAAGTTAGTTGCAAGAACCAAGCTAAGAGCCATTCAAACGAAAAGGCTTTGGTGTTGTCAATGAGTGAACGGTAGATGAGAATTAGTGTATTTCCGTGCACCACATCTAACTATATATATATATATATATATATTGATAAAAAAATAATACCAAAATTTTTTTGAAGGTGTGATTAATTATCCTTTGTCAAGGTAAAATAAAAATCTAAAATTTTAAATTACAAATTACAAATTTTCGTGTGATTATAGTAATTAAATAATAAAATCAAATTTATAATTTTTTGACTTCAAATGAAGAGTTCATTAGATGTGTGATTAATTTAAATACTAAAAATAAAAAACCCTTCATCATGTTAAAATAAGAAAAAAAATTACTTCTAAAAAAAGAAATAAAAAATTTAAATTATAAATTTATCCGGGATTATAGTAGTTAAGTAATAGAATCTATTTCATAACTTTTTTTTTTAATTACAAATGGAGAATTGAGAAGGAGGAAAAAAAATCCCATTACAAACCTCTTTTAACATACCATAGTACATTAAAAGACATCATAGAAATCCAAAACATAACACAATGATTTGTTTTTTTATCATAACCAAAGAAATGTAACACTTACAAAAGATGTTAGATTATTTAGCAATTAAATGGCCCATGTACACTAAGAGTTCCAGAGTCCAATATAAATAAGACCAGGATGATGATTATTGGGCTATAACTTTATTGGGCTCGCGGGTCCATGGCCCTTTCCCTCTCCCTTTATTAATCCAGGTGTTAATTCAGAAATAACACTTAAGAACAAGATCATTATAGATTTTCTAATTATCAAAAACGATCACAAGGTAGAGAGGGAATAAATCACCAATCAGAACAGATATTATGGATTCAAGTTCCTTTTATACTTTAATGTCATGGATAAATGCTTTCAATTGGTATCAGAGCATGGTTATTGCCTTTGATTTGTTTTGAAAATATTTCGGTGGTTTCTAATTTCATGAGTTTTCCCTAAAGAATCGAAACTTAATTGTGAATTCGTCGAATGCCTGTTTGCTTTGGATCTAAACTTCACCGTGTTCTTGTTTTGATCAATGGGTTTAGGTATTGTATTATTTGTGCCTTGTTGGAACACTCATCATCTTATTCACAATCAATGGTTTATGCGAAAACTAGACATAATCTTGGAAAACAAATGGTTGATTTGGTATGTACACATGGATTAAAACTAAGAACCCGACGTTGTTGAATTTCGTTACTTTCATGTTTAACGAATCTGCTTCAGAGGTTTCGATTGGTTTATAGTAGGCAAAACCCAGATAAATCGAACATGCTTCAGAGACCCCTAGTTGTCAACAAGTAGTATAAGATAGAGTAAACCCCTAGTATCATACCCAAGGGATTCCATCACGTAAGCAAATTAACTTAAACGATGTAAAACTACTCAGACAATCAAGATTTAATTGTTTCGAAAATGGAATAAAGCAAGCGAAACAAGAAAATATGCAAGATGAAAATTATGAACTAAATGAAATAAAACTAGATCAAATGACAGAAAAAATGGCTAAGGCATTGGATTTCAATTAGATTAGGCACTAAAAATGGTAACGGTGGATTGATTTAGGATTTACTTCACTTAAGCAAGTCATCCTAATGTCCATAGGAATTCCTTTTGTCTTCTAAATCCAACTTATCTACTTAGTTTATAGATAATTTGGATTAAAAAGGCATTAATAACAAGAAGCCTAAAATTAAATTCGTTAATCCTAGGTATCCTCACATAAGATCCTAAGTTTGGTCTACGCTTAGTTTCAAGTATGTCACTTAATTGATTTTCTGAAAAT
>JAOXYD010000136.1:23034917-23045031 GCA_028565735.1 Pinacopodium congolense
GCCGCTGGGGGGGGGGGGTGTGGAGGAGCTAGCATTCCTTACTTACCACTCTTTACGCTACTTATAGAGTTCTCTCAACCTATTCATGTGGATATCATTAGAAGTCACATGCATGTACAATGAAAGTGGTTTATACTTTAGATATGTGAGGAGTTGTAGAAAAAGAATTGATCATAATAAGTTATGATTTAAGATTCATTCTTTATTATGTTATAAGTTAATCATGTTATAGAATTTAAAGGGATCTTAACTTTGAAAATCAGAAAAAAAAAATTGTTTTCTTCTTGTATGCACATGATGATATCGCTCAACAATAACTATTTGTGATTATAGTTCTATATGTAGTAGTATCAACTCTATGAAATGTAGTAAATTATCATATCCTTCAATAAAAAATTGAACCGACTGTTTCGTGTGACAATAATGATAATAATAATAAGAATAAGAATAATAAAATGCTTGTTTCATTGTGTTGTAGACGGAAAATAAGAATGATAGTGCTTCATTGTGTTGCAGAAGCGAGATGAAAATGCTACTTCATTATGTTGCTGATGAGAGGTGAGAGTAGTTAGACTTTGTTGAATTGCACGTTAGAGGTGTGGGCAGTTTAGTTGTGGTGCATATGGGAGATGAGAATAGCTAGAAGAGAAATTCAACTTTTACTTCAAGATTCCTTTCATTTTTCTACTTTCTCTCAACCATATTATTTATTATTTTATCCAAGATCTAGTATTTAATTTTATATATGATTTACCAAATATTTTTCATTTTAAATAATAAAAGTTTGGGGTTTACTTTACATGAGAATCTTTAATGGCTATTTGAATAGGTTGCCCCAAAAGGAAATTATATGTTAAAATTTTTAAACGTCCTTTTACAAATAAGATCTTATTTTTACGATCTTACATAATATGAAATAAAGAAATCGAATCCTACATGACAACGTAATAGTAAAATACTTTCTTTGGTCATATTATTGTTTATTTTTTCTAGTTCATAGGGACTCCAAACTTGAATCGATTACATCAAAAGTGAAAAATCTGTCAGTGAAAATAAACTTGTTCTCAAAGTAATATAAATGATTACAACGTCGCTTACTTGAAAAGAAAAGTGGAGATTCGTTGGGATGCTAGCACCAAAAAGGTGCATGCAATAAACACAACATAACAAGGCCATACTAAAAGATATGTTCGGCCAAATGTAAAATTGACATGAAGCATGAGGAACAAAATGATGGATTTTCCGTTCCCGAACTAAACAACTGATATGTTAAATCCCAATGGTTTCTGAGATTTATTTTTTTATTTTTTGGAAAAATGTGGCTTCTGAGATATTGAATATCCATGCTTTAGGTCTTTGTTGTTTGCTTATACAATTGGTTTGAGTAGAAACATGTTTTATGAAGTTGGTATTTTAAATTGAGGGATTGATTTATGTATTCCTGGATCCCAGCACCAGCATTTACTTGTAAAATTAACCAAAAATGTTGTATTTGTTGGTTATGTAGCAATTGATTCTAAAAGCATCATTCCAGTCAATCAAGCAAATGACCTGACGCCATTTTTAAGAGGCTTAATGGTTATGGGCTTGGCTTGCTTTCCTAAGGAGATGAAGACTTGGGCTGTGTCTGTGCACGTCAAATTTGATGTCTTATTGGATTCTGATATTTCCTCCTTTTGTCTTCTTAATGCAATCATTGCAGCTCCTGAAAGTCCAAGCCATCATCATTGGTTTTCTTTCTTTAAAATAAACTAGAAAAACAATAATACACAACTGGATAGCTAATTCATCCTGGAATTCTGGTTTTTCTTGTAAAGTCACAGTTCTTGAATTGTTTGAGAGTCTAGATCTAACAATTTCTCTTTCACCTTCTTTGAATCTCGAATAATTTAAAACAAGTCGCCATTTAATTAATATGTGACGCAATAGGATCGAATCAATTGATTCCAGGATAAAAAGTACCCACTTGTCATTTGAAAGCTACCCCTCACCACCGTTCGATGATGTTAATGACCGCACCTCGTAAACCCCCAATAAATATTATTTTTCCTCATGAAATGACGCCGTTTCCAACCACTAAATATGCGAACCTTGGATCCCATACTAAACCTCAGTCAAAAGTTAACCTAACCTAACCTAACCTCGGGTTAACCCACGTCCTTTGCGATAACGACACGTTTCTGGATCTAACGGTTTAGAATACCCAAACAATAGGCAGTCCCTGCTTCGTTTCACTATTTATACAACTCAATCCCAATCTCTCCTTTAAGGTCTGAATACTCAGTTTTAGGTCAAATTAGTGGAAAGTCCTCAATTTTGAAAAATGCCAAACCCTAAGGTATTCTTCGACATGTCAGTAGGCGGCCAGCCTGCCGGCAGAGTCGTGATGGAGCTCTACGCTGACGTAGTCCCCCGCACGGCCGAGAACTTCCGAGCGCTCTGTACCGGCGAGAAAGGCGTTGGCAAGAGCGGGAAGCCCCTTCACTACAAAGGTTCCACTTTCCATCGCGTGATCCCAGGGTTTATGTGCCAAGGCGGCGACTTCACTGCGGGAAACGGTACCGGTGGCGAGTCGATCTACGGAGCCAAGTTCGCGGACGAGAACTTTGTAAAGAAGCACACCGGGCCCGGGATCCTCTCCATGGCCAATGCCGGGCCGGGAACGAACGGATCTCAGTTCTTCATCTGCACTGCCAAGACGGAGTGGCTCGACGGCAAGCACGTGGTTTTCGGACAGGTGGTGGAGGGGATGGAAGTCATTAAGGCGGTGGAGAAAGTGGGGTCCGGCTCTGGAAGGACCTCGAAGCCCGTGGAGGTCTCCGATTGCGGTCAACTTTCTTAAACGGATCACGAGATGATTTCCTACGGTTGGACGGTGGTGGTGTTTTCCCATTTCTCTTGGTGTGCTTTAGTAAATTAGGTCGGGATCATGGTTATGGTTTTTGTTATCGGGTCGGGTTTAAAAAGGTGGTTCTTCAGACTTTTATGTGGAGCCAGGCTACCATTAATAAGTAGTTTGATTTCTTACTTTTGTATCGAATCGAGGAGCATTATTACCATAATAGCCTTTAAAGATATTGTCCTATTAAAGGCAAAAAGATTAATTTTAATTTAAGGTCAGACTTTAATTTTTTCAAAAAATAAATTAACGCTCTAGAAGTATTTAAATTTTTTAAATATTTTATAAACGTTTTAAAAGTGTTTTTAAAAAATTATTGTTTAAAAAATGATTAAAAATAATTTAAAATTAACATTAAATTTAAATTATTTTTAGACTTTTTAAATTTAATTTAAACATTTTAAACATAAATATTACTAAGAATCACTCTTTTTGCCTCCTATTAAAATGATATGATCCGACTGATACAATATCCAATTGGATGAAAGGACAAAATGAGCGAGAATTGATAACATAGAACTGATAGCCAATCGTTAAAAAGTGGGACCTTGATAATTTATCTACGATTTTATTCTTTTTAAGTAACCCAAATCATTATAACGGAGAAAGTGGGGGACATCATCCTCCTGTAATTGAGCATCGTCATTATTATTGTACCTGAACGACTCAAAAGGGCAACCATTGCATCGTTGTAAATTATATCAAATGAATTTGTTTAAAGAAATTAGTCCCATGTCGCATTGTTATCTGAATTTCTTATACCTCTTTACCTTTTTCTGTATTAGATGAAGCAAATTCCTCGTTTCACAGTCGTCCAAATTTCTAATGATCGATTGATTCGATTTTTTTGTTTTTCGTTTTTATTTTGGTTTATTTTATTATTTTTATATTATTTTTATATTAAAAACAAAATTTTAGAGACACATCTAATTAAATTATTAGTTATAAATTTTTATTGTAATGTTTATATTTTTATATTAATTTTAATATATTAATTTTATTTTTGTACTTTTTTAAATTTATATATTATATTAATAAATTATATTTTAAAATTTTTATACTATTTTTTTTAAATTTCTGTACTTACAAACAAAAAACGAAAAGTCAATTAAAACAAAAACATAAACAAACAATCTTTAAACAAATCACTCCCTTCTTTTATTTGTTTACTTTTAACTAGTCTTTTTTTTTTTCCAAGTACATACAGTAATACTCGAGATTTTTTAAAGAGTAACGAAAAAAAGATGCAGCAATAATTCAAGAGATCTTATACGACATGAACGCAGCAGTTCAAGGAATCCTGTACAACACGAAGGATTACATCTATCACGTCTGAACAGTTTTTACGTGAACTCCTAAGAAGATATTTAGGATTTTTTTAAAAAATTTATTGTAATTTTTGTATTTTTATATTAAATTTTATATATTTTTAAAATTTTTATATTATTTTTTAATTTTTATATTGTATTAGTGTGTTATTTTTTAATTTTTATATTTTAAAATTTTAAAATTAAAAATTAAAAAAAAAGAACCAAATAACTCCTAAAAGAGAAAAGTAACAATGTCAAAAGGAACTGTACAAGGTCCTAACTCACAGTAGTTAGTTTTGCATTATGTGTTTTTAACGATGAGTCAATGTAGGTGTTAGCTCTATAAATTTCCAGTTGTGTTTTTATTAAAGGTGAATTTGGTTAAGAGGATTGCGTATTTAGCTCTTGTGGTGTTAATTTAGGAGTTGTTTGATTGGGATTATAGTTTTGATTCTTTATTTCTGTTTTTTAAATATAAAAATTAATAAAAACAATACATAAAAACATATAAGAATATAAAATTTTATAAAAGTATGCAAAAGTCAATGTAAATAACTGTCATTGATTTCTATATTTATAAAAATAGAAATAAAAAATAAAAAGAAGACAAACCAAATGATCCTTTAATTTAAATCTTTTTATACATATTGTTCTTTAATATTATACTACTTTTTTATCAAAAGAAAAAGAATTGTCCAATATCTTTTACAACTATGACCCTGTAAATTTATTCACTATACTCTTTAAACCATTTCAAACACCACATGAATTGCTAAAATTGCCTACTTAAGTAAATTTTGTTTATATTTATAATTATAACTATGCAGTCATATCATTACTAACCTTTGTTATCGATAATATTTATAATTGTTATCTTTTTGAAAATATACTAATTTTTTATTATCAAGAATATTTTTAATTGTATCTACATTCTACAGCCATTCGCTGCACATAAATCCGAACCAACAATTAAATGACGGATTAACATTTACCGCTCATATCTCTTGGTCAGTCATTTTTCTCAATATCTCGTTGACTTTTCTTCTACACATTAATTAAAGGATTTATTTCGTTCAGTTTTTCCTTGTTATTTTTTATTTCTAGTTTCTTAAATATTCAAATTAATGAAAATTAATTTTTTAAATGTTTTTATTATTTTTTAAATTTAAAAAATAAAACAAAAACCGACAGCTGACTATTTTATCTTTTCTTCTGTACGCAGTTTGATTTAATACAATGACATATCGACGCTTGGCGATCTTCCAGCTTCTACACACCCCATCATCAAAGCAAGTGTAGCATTTTCTTCAACTTATCGCGATGCAGGGGATCCCTCCTCCGCCCCGTGTACTGAAGTCGGAAACTTCCAGTTATTTGTGTCTCCTTCCCGCAGTCGTCTTCTTCGACAAGACAGGCGCTTTCTTAGAACACTTTTGCCTTTCTAAAAACACACAACAAAGACCTTCAAAATACCGCGTTTATCAAAGAAAGAAAGTTAGGGCTATCCCTTTTTGTTTGGCGGGAAACCGAGGAGCGATTTACCTGAATTGTACGTTATATACAATTGACGGTGTAAATAGTAGATATGGGATTATCTGACAATGCAAAGGGTTTGGTACTGGCTATCACTTCCAGTGCATTCATAGGATGCAGCTTCATTTTGAAGAAGAAAGGCCTCAAACGAGCGGCTGCTGCTGGGACTCGCGCAGGTTCCTGAATTTTGGGTTCTGAATACAGTTTCATTGTCTTTCGTTGTAAACTGAGAAAAGATCGAGCCTTTTGTTGGAACATTAAGTGTATGTCGATGGTTTTTGGAAACAATATGTGTATCTGATTGGTATGGTAGTTTTTCTCTCTTTTTTCTTTTTTTTTTGTTTTTTCAGGAGTTGGGGGCTATACATACTTGCTAGAGCCACTGTGGTGGGCTGGTATGGTGACAAGTAAGTGTAGGTATTGGGAGAGCAAGTTGTGTTATTTGTGTTTTGATACGTAATCCAATCCGTAATGTTGTGCAAACAGTGACTTTAGGGGAGGTTGCGAATTTTGTGGCTTATGTCTATGCTCCTGCGGTTCTGGTAACCCCGCTTGGTGCGCTAAGTATTATTATCAGGTGGACGCAAATGTGTTGAAAATGATGCTTTTTGTCTTAATTTTGTGAACCTTTTTTTTGTTGCTGACTTGTTTGAAATTTTAGTGCCATTTTGGCACATTTCATGTTGAAGGAACGAATTCGGAAAATGGGGATTGTTGGATGTGTATCTTGCATCGTGGGATCAGTAGTGATCGTAATTCATGCGCCTGTAGAGCATACTCCAGATTCAGTACAAGAGATTTGGACTTTGGCTACTCAACCTGGTTAATTTTTATTCTCAATTTCATCATTCTTAGTTAAATTTTTTATTTCCTTGATGTTCACTCTCTTATTTCTTTATATCTTGTCTTTGCTGCAGATTTTTTGGTGTATGTAGCAGCTACACTTTCTATAGTTTTAGCTTTAATTTTGCACTTTGAACCTCGCTGTGGGCAGACAAACATACTAGTTTACTTAGGAATATGTTCTCTGATGGGGTCAATTACGGTATTAATGCTTTCATTTGGTTTGATTATATTTATTGGAATTCTTTATCGAGATTACAGCAATTCATGTCACTAAGGTAAATAAAACTTGTTATTGTCATTTGAATCACTAGGTATAGTTTCTTGTCTTATTCAGGTTGTAAGCATAAAGGCCATTGGAATTGCAATAAAGCTTACACTGGAAGGGATAAATCAAATAGCTTATCCGCAGACGTGGTTTTTTCTTACAGTTGCAGCAATTTGCGTCATTACACAGTTAAATTATTTGAACAAGGTAAGTGTTCCTTTGCCCCCATGGTTTTTTTATCTTTAAAGAAGTTATTAAAAAATCCCGTGTCTTAGTCTTGCTTTTCTATTGGGAATTTTTTGAGGGTGCTCCAGCCACTTTAAGATATTCTTTTAACTGATGATAGTGCGTGGCCCAATGACACCTCTTAATCTGTGTGTGTGTGTGTTGAGCTGCGTAGAAGATGCAGTGCTCTATGATGGACTGCCAAGAAGGAGCTCATGAAAAGAGGAGAGATGAGGCAGCAATTATAAGAAAATAGAGGATCAATGTAGCTCTAATATCATACGAAATTGAAATTTAATGGTAACAAAGAAGAGGAAGAATCGACACAAAGCTTTATGTGGTTTGACTATAAGACTTACTTCCAGGAGCACAAGCTACTAGAGCTGCATCTTTATTAGGGTCTTGTGTTAATTACATAGTACAGTCAATCCTTATTTATAGTGTAAAGCATATCTCATCATAACTGCATTCCTTAAAAGGATATGTATGATGCTCTTCTATCGAATATTAAATCTCTAAGATATTCATCTTCTATCGAATATTAAATCTCTAAGATATTCATCTATCTTTCAGATGTCTTTGATTCTCATGATTATGATATCTGATGATGTTTATTGTGTTGTTGATGTAGGCATTGGATACATTCAATGCAGCAATTGTTTCTCCAGTATACTATGTTATGTTTACAACTTTGACTATCATCGCTAGTGCAATAATGTTTAAGGTTAACTGCTTGATCTATCCTTTGGAATTTGTGTATATGAGAAATCACCAGCTTTAACAGCCTCCAATAGAATACGCATTTTTTCTTTTCCTTTTAACAGGATTGGTCTGGCCAGGACGCAAGCAGCATAGCCTCTGAGATATGTGGATTCATCACTGTTCTTTCAGGAACTATAATACTTCACGCAACAAGAGAACAAGAGCCAGCACCGCTAGGTACATACATATGCTAGGTTTACTCACCAGGGGTGGTAGTTCTATACTTGATTTTGCAGCTTGTAACTTGCTTTTCTTGTTTCAATTGAGGACTAGTGACTTGAGATGTGATAAATTTGATATAAAAATATTTGAGGCTAATTCTTTAAATGCTTGAATGATTTTGAGATATATCTGCCCTTTTTGGTACTAACTTGCTGGAAGCCTTTCTGACACTTATCAGCCATGCATTATAGGAACTGTTACATGGTATGCTCATGGAGATTCCCTGAAGAGTTCTGAAGAAGAGCATTTGATTGATCTCAATAATGGAGATAAAGAATGACTCTTTGCTCTAAGATGGACATACTGTTAAGATGATTTGTGCAATTTGGGTAGACTTGCAATCAATTTTCAATAGATAAAATTGTGGTCTACCTCAATCTCCTCGATCGGGATACGAGTAGAGGTTCGGAAGGTGCATTTCAAGGCTACCATCTGTTCACAAAATGTGGCAGAGCGTAGAAGGAATCCAAGCGAGTCACACTCGAGCTTTCATGACTAACCATCCACCTCACTCTCAACAGGCCTGAAGGTGCCTTAGCCAGCCAATTTTAGAGAAAAATTTACCGAGTTGCACCAGAGAGTGTTTATGGACTGCACCCCCATCTAATTTTATCTTAATGTATTCTGCGGACTGCAGCCTATATAATAATAACATATATATATATATATATATTGAAACCGGCCATGACCGAGCTGTCGGCTATGCAGTTGGTCCTATTACTCTGCTGGTCTTTTATATATGCTTACCGTGAAAATAAGCATAATATTGTTTTACTGCCCTTGTTTCCAAAGTACCGAGTTAGTTCTTAGTATATTATCAACATTCCAAGCCTCTGTATGATTGCATTGTGCAAATTTTTGACGATTTATGTGACGTTTCAACCTGTTTTAAATTTAAATATCAATTCACATACAACTATTAAATTATAACAACCATAATTCTTCAATTTAATTCCCAATTCTAAATATAAACCTTAAATTTATTAGATTCTATTTAATAGTTTATTATAATAACTTCAATAATTTACAAAAAATTAACTTAAAATTAAAAAAAGTAATAAAAGACATTTTTCAATAACAATAAATCTAATAATCATGCAGAATAATTCGTTAATTTCGTTTATATCGAAAAAAATTAAATTATCAAAGAATATATAAATTTAATTAAAACTAATTCTTGCAGCATTCTGCGACAAACTGTTCCACCTGAATTATCTACTAACACAACTGAAAATTCAAACTACTTCAAAACCTATTGAAATCTCCTGAAAATTTTTACGGGTAAGGAATAAACTGTTAACTCAGTAAAGGATAACTAAAATGTATCCGTCATGTAACATATAACATATACAATATAAACGAATATATATAAATATATCCTCATCACATCACAACGCATCATAATTTCATATTACAATTTATATTTATTTATTATTCTTAATTTATGCTCTAATTTCTATAATTTTTATTTAATATTTTTTAAAATTTTATGACCCTACTTAACTTAATAGATTTATATTCAATAGTTTGCTGACAAACATACTACACAAAATACTTTCCATTCTTGGAAATGTCCTGAGCATTTTCACTCCTAGAATACCGAGTCTCATCAAATAAAACATATGGAGCACTTCCTACTCTTGGAAACGTCTTAAGTATCCCCACTCTTAAAATACCAATAAAATCACTAAGGATTTCTTCATTCTTGGAATATCCCAACGCGTGCCTAATAATTATTCTCAATTATAACTCATAAAAATCAAGACTATCGAATATTAATCTATCTAGGTGAACCACTAACTACAATTTAATTATATTCTCCTGATATTCCATAAATTCAACATCATTCATGTCGCATCATCTTCTTTCATTATTCTATAATTCCGTCATTCAATAACTCATCGCAAAATCTACTACACATCGTATACATATTTTTCATACAACCAAAATTCGCATAATATTCATATTCTAATCTATAATTCACAATAGATTCAGATAAATCACAAATCACATAGATTTTATATAACGCAATATTTTCAAGTTATATAACTC
>JAOXYD010000136.1:23056375-23073851 GCA_028565735.1 Pinacopodium congolense
GTCTCTCTTCTATTCTTCCTCTCTTGTGAGCAGCCATCAATCCCCCCCCTCTCTTAGCCAAGCTTTCTCTAGGGCTTTATGCCCTTCATTCAAAATAAATTCCAACCCTACCATATGTCCAAACTTTTTCTTTTTAAAACCTCATAAACATTGTTATTTTAAAGTCCCTGCCATTGGTGCCTCCTAGAGACGTTGTAGCTGCTAAGTTTCAAGTGGAAATCTATTATGTTTTTTCTCCTCTCTCAATGGCTATTCAGCTTCCATATGAAGCGAGGGAGAGCCGTGTTTTGATAGGAGAGGAAGGCTTCAAGTGTGCTCCCATTTAATGCTTCCTTTCCAAGTCCTTTGACTACATTTGGATAGCTTATAAGCACTTTTATCCATGTCATTTTAGGCTTCATTAAAATTACTTTTCAGCTGCCTTTTCATTCCTTGCTAAAGCTCCAAGTGCTGCATTTTTAAAGAGAAATAAAGGCATTAATGAGCTACCTTAATGATGTATGTAAAGCTTCAAAATGTCATTGCTATTTTACAAGAGCAAGCTTCACTCTTTTACATCATTTGTCTTGTAAAAACATGTTAAAAGAGCAAATTTATCCAAAGGGTAATAACAAGTTCATTAAACAAAATATAACACAATTTAAGTATTTTTGAACATACAATAGGAATGAAGTTATATGAATTTGCATACAAAGATATAATAAAATTCATTCCTATTAAGGTCAGATATCATATTTAGTATGTATTTGTTTGCAAGATTTCAAACATTACTTAGGGAATATAATGTTTACGATTAAATGCATTCTTAGATGCCTATATGAAACATTGTATTTTGTATTTTAGTATCTTAGGAACACATTTTTTTAATTAGTTAGTTATTCTAATATTGATTATATGGGAAGTTTATTAGATAGAAAAAGTATAAATGGTGCATGTCAATTTCTTGGTAATGCATTAATTTTTTGGTTTATTTGAAAAAACTATGTTTTATTATCTACAACAGAAAACGAAATATATAGCTAATGGTAGTTGTTACACTTAAGTTCTATGGTTTAGAGAATAACTTAGATATTATGGTTTAAAACTTAGTAAAATTCCTACTAAATGTAATAATATAAGTACAATTTGTTTAATTAAGAATCCCATACAACATTCTAGGATAAATCATGTAAAGATTAAGAATAACTTCACTAGAGATCATGCTCAAAATAGTGATATAAAACTTGAATATGTTGATACTGTGTATCAATTACCTAATATTTTCTCTAAACCTATGTGTGATGATAGATTTTACATGATTAAGAGAGATTTGGGTATGATTGATAGCTCTTCTTTATGATTTTTACATAATTGTTTCATATTTTTATTGATTTTTCTCTTTATGAATTGAAATAGTTTGATCTTTATGTTTTTGACATATTTAAATGTCTATCCTTATCTTTTTTATGATTTAAAAAATGAGGAGAGATATATATGATATATTTTATTTTATCAATAGGGAGTGGCATTTCTCTTACCTTGCATTTTTCATACTTTTTTTAATCCTTTTCTTAAATTCTATTATAATGCATGAGTTTAGGAGGAGTTAGTGATCTCCAAATGATTTTTTACTTTTTAAATATGTTGATTTGGTTTTGAGCAAGTAGTTGCATGATTATGTTGAATTTAGGGGGATTTTGTCATTTTTTTAGAATTTGAATTTTCTGTACTTCTGTAAGAAGTATTGAATAGTTGAATAGTTTTGGATTTGAAATGTCATTAGTTATTTTCATTCTTTTTAATGATAATCATGTTTAAACGATTTGTGGTAATTTATTATAGCACATAGTTTTATCATCATAAAAATAAGGAGATTGTGGTACAAAGGGAAGTTCACCTTAGTTTGATAGTGACAAAATATTTAATGGACTAATATTGTTGTTTGTTTTATGCATTAAAAGATAGGTATTAAGTTAAAGTGTTAAAAAAGATGTTTATGGAGTCTTAGAGTTAAATTAGAATTCATAAAGTGGATTAATCAAGACTCATGTTTTTGGAAGAACTCAGATAAAATTTATATAGGCTATCATTTATAATTTTTATTGTAAATCTTACTTAGCTCTTTTTGGTGTTTTGATGAAGCTCATTCGTACATAATACATTCATAATTTAGAATCTACATATAGATTGCATAATCAAGAGTAATTTTGTGGGAAATATTTTTAATAATCCTTTTAATGAGTTAAAATTTGTTTTTAAAGGTTTTGGATGTGTGCATAAGTTTAGGAAGTGTTTATAATGTTAGACTAGGCTTTGATTTTATTGAAATTGCTTTGAATAAAATTTTAAGTGTTTTTTAAGAGTTTAACGGCAATTCTAGGTATGTTTAATAGTGCCATACATTTCCACCTTTTTTCTCTACATCTATCAACGATAGTTCTTGGGTTTTTTCAATAGCGCCATCGTATACCCACGTCGAAGGGACTATAATGGTGGTAGATCAATGAGACTATTAATATTTGCAGAAACTACTGTTAAAGAGCAAAAATCACTCTATAATGACTATTTCTCAATGGTAACAATCTTTTAATGTATTAGAACGTTGGATAACTATCATAAATGGCTATATTGAGATTCTAAGCCTAAAGATAGGTTGCTTTTGCTTGAATTTTAATGATCAAAGTGCCTAGAAAACAATCATTCAAGGGATTTGAGCATTAACAAGCTTTTGTTGTAAGGTTTTGTTTGAATTTGCTTTAAAGATGTTTTAAGCACATTTTTAATACATTCATATTGATTTTTGTGAGATTAAAATATAATAAATAACACTTAAGTGAAATTATTTTCTAAGCGTAATTCTTGAGAGGTAATTTACTTATTTAAAAAGGTTTTCTTTAAACTTTTGAAAAAGAATTGAAAATGTAAGCCTTATGCCACCTAAGAGAGGGTGAATTGGGTGTTTAAAAAATTTCTTTACAAATTAAAAAACTTTAAACACTTTAGGCCAATTTTAATTAAATGAATTCTCTAATCAAACTTCAATCTAAAAAATATGTCAAATTTTATGCCAATATTAAACAAATTTAATTAATAATAAAACAAACAAAAATTTACAAATATAAAAGAGATAAGGGAAGAGATAAACACTGAGATTTATAAAGGTTCGCCTAGCCCAAAGATAGACTACATTTTCTCTCCAACTGCTTGTTGGAAATTCACTAACAAACTAATCTTAATTTAATTAGGTGAAGAGTAACCCTTACAATAATCTTGATTATAAGACTAAGAGTAACCTTTACAGCAATCTTGATTATAAAGTCAAGAGGAACTTTTATAATAATCTTGATTCTAAGGGTCAAAAGGAACCCACCAATCTTGGGTAAAGAGTAACCTTTACAACTCAATCAATTTAAATAACTTTTGTACCATAAAAACAACTCCTAACTTAGGCTACCAAAGCCTCAACTCAAACTTACATAACTTGTCAAACATTGATAAAAAAAATAATGCAAGATAAGGGCTCAAATGCAACTAATGTAATATTTATGCCTTATTCTTTCTCTAATGCTTATACATATCAAATATCAATCTAATTATAGCGTAAGATTTTAATAAGATTTTGTTGGGGACTAAACATAAGATAAAGTAAGCTGTCTTTAAACTAGTATAAATCGTTTATATTGCTCTTCTTTATACTCTTTATTTTTATACTTTTATTTTATTAAATTATATTTTAATATTTTTATCGTGTTCTTTGTTTTTTTTAGTATCTATATTATTATTTAACGCACAAGTTATTCACTTGTTAAATTCTATATATTGAATTAATTTTATTCTTTGTGTGTATCATTATCTATTTTCTACAACCTATTTTTGCAAAAGCCTTATCTAATTTTTGATAAACTTAGCCATTTGTAATAAAAAAATTTATAGACTTAATTCACATTCATCCTAAGTGTCATCTAGAATTAACATTGAATTTTTAATATTAAAATTAATAATATAAAAATATAAAAATAAACTATGATATAAAATTAAAATACACAAATTAGGTTTTTTTTAATTTTATTTAATTTGAAATAATATGGTTAAGCTAATTTGGTTAAGTAAAGTTATTCAAGCGTATGCACAATCACAACAAATTAAAATTGGGTTTTCAGTCAATATTCCCCATTATATAACCATCCGCGTTTTTAAGAATGTTCAGAAACTTTGAAATAGACAGATACAGATGGTGGTGGTCAAACGTCGGCAACCCGCCGTCATCGGCCCACCGTTGACCTTTCTTCTCCTTACAACATTCCTTGGACTGCACGTCCAACCATTCACGATAGAAGAAGCAACCATTAACGACATCCAACAAGCCTTCGCCGAAAACAAGTTGACATCAACTAAGTTGGTGGACTTTTACATAAATCAAATTAGAACTCTAAACCCTCTACTTCACAGCGTTATAGAAGTCAACCCTGACGCTCTTGATCAGGCACAGAAGGCTGATGATGAGAGGAGGAAGACTCAAGGCCATAGGTCCTTAGGAGATCTACATGGCATTCCTGTGTTGCTCAAGGACACCATAGCTACCTTTGATAAGATGAATACCACGGCAGGGTCGTACGCATTGTTGGGGTCCAAGGTGGCGCGTGATGCTGGAGTTGTGGAGAGGCTGAGACAGGCTGGGGCGGTATTACTTGGGAAAGCAAGTCTCAGTGAATGGTACAAGTTTCGCTCTTTGAACCACGTTCCTAATGGTTGGTGTGCTAGGGCTGGACAAGGAGTGGTAGGGTCTACTCTATTCCTCGTCAACCTAGGATTTTTTCGATCCTAAGTATTATTGATAATGTTGATAGAAGCTGTACATATTATGCACATGTTTTACCTGGTCAACCATGCGTTATATTCAGATAGTGGCTGATGACCTTAATTTCATCTTAATTGGTGATGAAATGAATCTTATGACTAATAAGTTCAATGAAAGACAAGAATTTCGAAAAAGAGTTGAGGAATTTATTCTACGATGTTAGTGACAAGGGGAAGTTCTAATTTTCTTGTAGTAGATTTTTATTGGATGGAAAACAATTGAAATTTTATCAGTTTTTTTCCACTGGAGATCATTTGTATGTTGGTTTAGGTATCTCATCCAATGTCACCTCTAGGTGAAATAGCAGAAGAAGGATCAGAGCAAAAGATAGAAGATGCTTCGTTTGATGCTTATATGATCACCATTTCTTGAAGGCCTTCCTGTGTTAATCCTTGTTCAACTTTATCAACTTAAATTGTCAGGAAGATATTGTGAACAGTAAAATATCTCTTCATAAACGGAAGATTGGATCATACTTAATTAAGTTTGTTGGATTCTTCGTGAAAGCTTTAGTTTATTTCCCTATCCGTACTTTTCTCTTATAGAATTGGCATTTCAATACATTGAACATGCAGAATCCTTACCTTTCCATTGGTGATCCATGTGGCTCAAGCAGTGGATCGGCAATATCAGTAGCAGCAAACATGGTGGCTGTTTCTATTGGGACAGAAACTCACAGCTCCATCATCTGCCCCTCTGATCACAACTCTGTGGTGGGTCTTAAACCCACTGTTGGTCTCACTAGCCGAGCCGGTGTGATTCCTGTTATGCCTAGCCTGGACTCGATTGGGTAAAGAACATATATATATATATATATATCTGTTGATAGGCTGCTGTGGAACTGCCATGAAATGAATAGTGAGATGGCTATTATGTTTTCTTTTTAACTGTGCACATGATACTGTTGACACGTGACACTTGCATCTTAAGGAAAGTGTTAATCTCAGATGATATACATGCAGGCCCATTGCCAGGACAGTGTCTGATGCAGTTCAAGTTCTTGATGTGATTGTGGGTTATGATCCAAGAGATCATGAAGCAACAAGTAAAGCGGTAAATTTTATTCCTACTGGTGGTTACAAGCAATTCCTCAATCTACTGGGGCTGAAAGGCAAGAGATTGGGGGTTGTAAGAAACCCCTTTTTGAGCTTTTTTAACGAATCTGGAATTTCTACTTTCGAGCATCACTTGAGCGTATTAAGGTACTCTTTGGTAGTATAACGCTAACAGAATGTTTCCCCTGCTATTGGAAAATGAGTCATAACTGAGTCATTCTACACTGGATGTTAGAATAGAACAATTTTTTCTTTATGAAAATATGCTTTCAAGATTTCAGAATCTATTATATTTGATATCCTATAAGAATTTTGCATTTTTCAGGAAAAAAGGTGCTATTGTAGTAGACAATCTGGAAATATCAAATATCGGCACTATTATGAATCCTGGAAAAAGTGGGGAAATAACTCTTATGAAGGCTGAATTCAAGCTTTCCTTGAATGAATACCTTAATCAGCTTATCACTTCTCCAGTCAGGTCACTTTCTGATATTATCATCTTCAACCAAAATAACCCTGAACTAGTAAGATGATTTCTGTTCCTTGTTCTGTAAATTCTATTCTATTTTGTTTGATGAGCTTGCTGATTAGTGAAAGGAAACAATTCTGTTGAATTCAGGAAAAACTGAGAGAGTATGGTCAGAATACTTTCATAGAAGCAGAGAAGACAGATGGAATAGGAGTGAAAGAAAAAAAGGCAATTGAGTTGATGAAGGAACTCTCCCGAGATGGCTTTGAGAAGTTGATGATTGAAAACAACTTGGACGCAATGGTAACACCAGGTTCTGGTGCAGTTTCTGTGCTTGCAATTGGGGGATACCCTGGAATTACTGTTCCTGCTGGATATGATGACAACGGAATGCCATTTGGAATTTGTTTTGGGGGATTGAAGGGTATGGAACCGAAGCTAATCGAGATTGCTTATGCTTTTGAACAATCTACAAAGATAAGGAGGACTCCTTTCCCAAAATCTTCCGAAGTGAGTCCACTGAGTACTGAAATTCTCTTTGGAAGTGTGTAATTTGGCGTACCATGGCAAACCTGATGAAGCGTTGATTCCAAAACCTAGTAACCATTCATCCACGTCAAACTTCAACCTCCAGTGTAATAGTTTCCGTAACGAGAACAAACAATTTGTTCTTAGGTTGGTCGCAAATTGTTGTTGCATTGGCGAATAAAAACCAAGATGACCTTGGTAATAAGAATTGTAGCATAGAACCCGCTGTCGCCTATTAAAAGAAACTATTGAATATTTGTAGCACAAACAGAAAGTAACTTGCTTTTAATGACATCAAACTAACCACTGAATTTCAAATGTGCATCAGGTTCTGAAACAGAACAATTTGACGCAGCATAACTTACATCAAGGTAGTGTAGACCACAGCTATAAAAAGTAGACATCCTTGGAAGTATGCATCTCGCGTTAGTTTTTGATAGATATCCTTGATACCCAGCTTATTTTCAAGATGCAGAAGATACATCACAAAAACGAAACGTAAATCCCTTAATGCCTATTAAATTTGGTCGGTAATAATGCCAAAGAGCCTTGGTTTGTATTTACCAACTAGTTTCATATCTTGTGCTTTCAGAATATTCTATCAAGTACTCAATCTGTGTTTGAGTAATTGACGTGCAGCAACTTATTGAACGTTACAGTCAGGGACCATCTTAATAGGACAAATAATTTTTTGTTAACATCAAGAAAGAGAGTGTCTTTAAATGGTCACCGTCCATGTTGAAAAAGATTTTAATACATTAGATCTCAACACCGTATAAAGTCAATGCTTGCAAGTTGAGGTTAGAGGATCACATCTATTTGGTGTGGCCGTCGTAAATTACTAAATAATAAAATTACTTAATCTATCTAATTAAGTAGTTAGGACAAATCAGAGTTAATTCCACAAAAAATATGGTGTACTGTTATCTCTAATGTTGCCAAGAAAGGAAAAATAAAAATCCTAAAATGACGAAAACTAAAGAAACTAAACTAAATAACTTAAAAGATAAACACAAAACACATAAGATAAAATTAAGAATAATAACAAAAAATGGGTCGAAGGTATCATCGGGATTCATGAATGATTATTAATCCTTGAATTTAGATCAAAGATGCTTTAGCTATTGTGTTAACCTATATATTCGAACAAGTTCTCAAACCCTCAGTTCCTCTAACTTAGGTAAATCTAACAAGTTTTAAAAATATCTCTATCTTCATCTATGACCTAGTTTAATAGTAAAGACGTCTTAGGTACTAAAAAATGACTAACTTAGACCATTTACTCGCAAATTTGGAAAAGGTAACCTAAAGATATGGATCATAGATTAATTGATTAAATATCCTAACAAAACTAACTAATTTATTACTACTTTCAGAAATTTCTAAGGACAATTACGTATCATATGCTCAATCCTAACATTTAAATGAGGAAATTACCTAAAGAATGATCAATCTTAAAGATAAAACTTAATTCATGTCATTTATCTAAAGTTCCAAACTAACCTAATCATCAAGCACTAAATTAATTATAAATTAAATCACATTCTCACAATTAATCATCCTTAATCCTTCCAATACCTTTAAGCCCTTAAGACACTAACTAAACATAATTAAACTAAGTAAAACAAAAATTAAATAAATACAAATCATAATTAATTAAAAGAAAATAATGGGCTGAAAATTTAAAATCACCAAATGAAAAACACAATTCAACATTTAAATTAACACAAACACTAATTTATTATGCTATTATTTAATTAACTAAAACCTAATTAAACCAAACTTAAACTAACTTTCTAAAAAAAATTCCAGTAATTATAAATTGAATAAAACTAAACTTAAATTAATTAAAACCTAAGAAAGTGTATGAAGCTAAACTACCAAGCACATATTAATCAAGACATAAAGAATAAATGAAAACACTTGAAATAAAACTTCATTCAACTTAATATTTGATTAAGACAAAACTAATAACAATAAAATCAAAAGCTATAAAATAAATAAACAAGAAAGCATTAAACTAAATAATCTAGATAAAGCATATTTGATCAAGACAAAGGAGAAACCAAGGAAAATGAAAAGAAGCATTTGGACAAGAGCAAAGTATGACAATAATCGAGTGAAATAAAACTTGAAGGGGCAGCTGAAATTTTTGACTAAAGTGAATTCCAAGCTTCCAAACACGTTGTTACATTCTCATGGAAAGAGGAAGGTTCCACTAAATAATTTTTCAACTGCAATATTTGACCAAGGAGAGATCCAAGAGACTCTAATCACATTGCTACAACTGAAAATACATTCTCAAAGTGGACAACTCCTCTATTCGGCCAAGCGCCTCTCCTCCAACGTGATTTGTTTCTATTTTTGGAGAGTTTAGGACTTTAAGCTTCAAGCTTCAAGGAAGCACCAAGCTGTCAAAACTTCAATGGAGGAGAGCTTTATGCATGGGGCTATTCACGTCCCTTCTTCCTTGCAAATGGATTTGGCTAGCTCCAATTAAATTTCTACAGCTCCCCCTCTCCTAAATGAGTGATGTGCAGCCAACTCCTCTTAAAAAACATGGACAACCTTCAATGCTCAAGATGAGGAGTTCTTGGACAGCTCCAAAGCCAAAGATGAGGATGTTGTGGACAACTTAAAATGTGATGAAGATGACGTCTTGAATAGCTTCTTTGTCCATGAAGATTATCATGTATTAGACAGCTCCTTTCTCACGTTTGTACAGTCTTTTTTTCTTGATGGAATGCAACTCCAAGTTGTCCTCTCCTGTTAATGGAGGAGAGCTCCTCTTGTTGGCCAATGTTGCAGCTGTCCCTAAACCCCACAAACCATGCTCTCCACTTTCTTTTGTCTCCCCATAAGTCTGCCTTTTTGGATAGCTCATTATGCATGGATGGAAGCTCCTCTTTGAGAGCCTAATGTTGTCATTTTGATGTGTGTAGAGATAGCTCCTTAAGTGTTGCATTTTGAGTGTGAACCTCTCTTTATAATGACACTTATGCCCTCCTTTAAACACTACATTGAAGTGTCATTTAATGCCTCAATTTGCCTCATTGAAAGCTTTCTTTTTTCATTTTGTTTTTTAAAGTTGTTTTTCTCCACTCCTTAAAACCTTGCTTTTTTTTAGTTTTCTCATTTATCTTCCAAACTTTATTCTTTTAATTTGTATTTGTGTTCCATCAATATATCTACATGAAAATTTCAAAAGAACACAAATTAAGCATTTGAACACAAGAATAGGATTGAAATGACATAAAAAAATGCATATGAAAATTCAATATATTTCAATTTTATCACCATCCTTCAGATAAAGAGGGTAAGTTAGTGTTATTCATCTCTATTAGACACCTTCTCATCTTAAAGAAATCAAATTCCTATATGAAACTCTTGGCTTATACACCTGTAGAAAATCAGTCGGTTGTAATTATATGTATAACATTATAAATTTATTTAATAAGCATTTTCTTTGTTTTTATATTTTAAAAATTATATTTAATAATTAATAATAAAGATACAATCCCTTTAATAATTATTGTATAATTGAAATTTATGATGATATTTAAATTATTTCTATATTAATCTTATACCATTTTTTTCTCATTGTTTTATCAAGATAAGGTATTGATAAAATGGTAAGACCAATACATAATTAGTTTCTTTTTTTATAAAAAGTAATCATTCTCATATATTAAAGTATAGATACACTTAAACAAATGTGTAGATCCTCATTAGAAAATAAGTACATTGAACTGATCTCATAATTAGAATTTTGAATAGAACATTACTTGTATGATTGTGGATTACCTCAGTAATGCATGTATAATCGATCGTTAGACCTAAGATTATCAACATTATCTCATTAAAGAACTACTATATTTTGATACTACATATGATCTATTCTCTAAAGTAGCTTAATTAGTAGTATTTAGATATGTTATGGAATATAGGGAAATAGTTGAACGAAACAATAGAGGATTCATTACTATAAAATAATTAAGAAGAATGTTATGTTGTTCTTAATTAGTAATAACTTGAAAAGTCTCTAAATAGAGTAAATTCAAATTTAAAAAATTATTTTCAAATATCAATTATAAATCGTTTATTAATTAGTAAGAATGAGACATGATTCGATTATATAAAGTAGAAACTAATTCTATGGAACATTAAATGATGAAAGGATTAAAATATGCATTATAACTATGCATGGTCAGTTTAAGTCAAACCATATTGACATTCTTAAATTTTGAATAGTTATGATATGTTATTAGATGTTATTCCAATTAAAAATTAAAAATAAATTAACAGAAAATTTAATTTATTTAGTTATAATTATGAAACAGAATTAGAATTTACAATTATTATCAATATAATAAAAACTCAATGAGTCATAAATAAAGGTTTATTAAAGGAGAAAAAATTTATTTACATTGGCCTTGATTATAAAGTTTAAGAAACTTTATAGGTCAAATGTATGATATTTGATTTTATTAAAATTAAGTTATAATTATAATTAAATTTATACTTTAATTATAATTTTATTTAATTTTAATTTTAATATTTTTTATTTTTCCTATAAAAGGAAGAGGAACATATGAATAGTTAGCACTATTCTTCCTATTCATCTCGACAATAGTTGTAACTTCTCCTTTTATTAGAACTATAGATATTGTTAGAGATTTAAACACTTAGATAGCTATGATTAATGATTTTAAGAAGAAAAGATTCATCATGAAAATTAAACCAAGTTTGTCTTAATCTAGTTTTTTTTCCAGTTCAATTTTTATTAAAGTGATATGTTTGAAAAATCTTAAAATTATTTCACTGCACCTATAATTTGATCATAGTTAGCTTTTCAATAGTAGCTTTTCAATAGTGATATTGAAGTCATCTTTAACTATTTAACTGGATTCATCTGCTTAATTATTATTGATTTGGTAAGTATGCAAACGTTGCATTTTCAGTGTTGGATTTTTGTTTTTTAATTTTTGGAAAATATACATGTAGTCCCATTAAAAATATTTTCTAATTTTTTTTAAAAATTTTATGGCAATAGTCCATTGTTCTACCACTTATGTTAATGTCAGTGCTTATTGTGTTTGTGTTGTGGAAAAATTATTATCTTATGATATTATCAGGAAATATTATGACAAACTTATGAATATGATTTTTTAGAAATAATTTCTAGAAAAATTTGAATTTATTCCTAAAAACTTTGAAGACTTGATTTAAATATTTTATGAAGATATTCAAATTTTGATTTATTTTTTATAACTAAATTCATGCCCCATAGTTTAGAGATTTGAAAATTGATTTTGATGTAAGGAACTTGCTGTTAGATAATTTTTGTTGTTAATGTTATAAATTGAAAATTTTGAATTTTTGGTTGGTATCGATATAATACTCCTGATTATCCAGATCTAGTTTGTTAGGGGTGTGATTTTAGAGATTTTTTGTTGTTGTCTAGATGTGAAGCGATTGCGAGAAGGGACAATTTTAGGTTTGTTAACGTGAAAATCAAAATATTTTATTATAGGATAATCTAACATTTTAAACCTTAAATATGGATAAGTGTTTGAATCTAGATAAATGTTTAATTCTTGATAACATAGGATAAATTAGCTAGGTAT
Organism: Pinacopodium congolense; assembly: GCA_028565735.1. NCBI lineage: Eukaryota > Viridiplantae > Streptophyta > Magnoliopsida > Malpighiales > Erythroxylaceae > Pinacopodium > Pinacopodium congolense. The sequence continues at coordinate 23,068,892 of JAOXYD010000136.1, forward strand.
AGGGGTAGATTAGTAGTGAAGATAGTCATTGGTCTACCAATGATATCGCTTGGCAACACAATATGCAATGCAATAGGTGAAGTGATGTCCAGATCTACTATTACTGGTGAGTTGGAGCCATGGAGATGGTAAGGTGAAGGCAATAAGGGAAGTGTCTTGTAATTTGATAGTAATGTGTTAAGAGTCAAATTGATTGTGTTTTCAATTGATTTTTGTTATAATTTGATCTTTAATTTTATGTTAAAAAATTTTTTTTTAATAGAAATGTTCAATTTGTAGAAGAATGTGATTAATAGAGGATTGGTACAAAAAGAAGGCAATTTTGGCACGTTCTAGAGAGACCCACATTGAGCTCCCTTACATCCTTTGTTAAAGGATACAACATTAGGCCATCAATGACAGTCCACCGCACATCAACGATAGTGATGTGCTTCAAATTCCAACCACTGTTCTAAGCATAGACAAACAAAATTTCACCAAATCTCCAAAATTACTGTTGAAACATGCTAGACAATTAAAGCCTTGTCTATTAACGACATGGAGGGCTATCATTAAGCTTTTGAAAGTAAAGAACAATAACAATAAACACCATAATAAATCAATCACAAATTTGAACTTTTCTCTCAAAGTATCCTTAAGTGTTCTTAGTGTTCTTGATTCAAGCACTTATATTTTGTGATTTTGATTTATTTTCTTAATTAAGAAACATTTGAGTTTACTATTTATACATATATCTGAGATTGAAGATCATCTTAGATGATTTTCAAACTTAAATTAACTTATGTTATGCTTTTATTTTAAGATTAATTATAATATTGTGATTAAACTTATGTATCTTCATATTCTTTGATTTTCTTAAGGTTTGATTAGTGAATTTAAATTCTACTAGAGTTGAGATCACATTTCATAATTTGTAAACCATTCAAGAGCCTCTCTTAGGGTGTTTTTTTAACTTAAAACTCATTACGTACTTCTTTATTTGTGAATTAATCAAAGTATGTTTTGTAGGGGATGCTTGTTTTGCTTCCTTTGACTAATATGTATGGCTGATTCAATTTTAGCTAAGGATTGGTTTGTAAATGAGTTAATTAAGCTTTTTTTACATGTCTTAAGGACTTATTTTTGTTTATTTAAAGGCTGATTCATCTATTTTTAGGTTAGCTACTTAAGAAAAGATTGGGAGATAATCTATGATGCAAAAAACCTAAGAAAGTTGTTTGATAAATCAATAAACAACATAATATGATCTTCGCATAACAAAACCTTGATTAATTATGAGAATTTTAATTTAGAGATTAGAGATCCAGGAATTAAACTTCTTAATCTTTAAGCCTCTTAACTTAATTTGATAATTACCAAACTTCAAATTAGGTTTAATAGAGAAAAAGCATAATTGTAACCATAGCCTTATACGGAAATTGTGAAGATCTTTTGAATTAATCACCATAAATGTTAATTGCTTAATTACTTCATTGAAAACCTAATCCTTATCTAATTTCTCTGATTTGGTAATTTTTAAAAGCAATTATATGTCATCTACTTTTTTTGAAATCATGTTAGGTTAAATTAGGATGTTTTTTATCTTTTAAAGTAATCAATTTAATCTTCCAAGATAATTGTAAACTAATTACCTTGTAATTTGTTAGAGTAAATTTTATAGTGTTTTTGGATGTTTTATGTTGTATATTTACCCCTATTTCAGTGCTTAGTTGTTTAATTAATATGTAAAAATGTTTAATTTGTAGGTTAATGTTAATATTTAAAGAAATGTGCAAAACGGAAGCGAAATCATCCAATTTTGGACCATCAACGGTGGTCTAACAACCCACTGTTGATGGACCCATAGACCACTATTGAAGGAATTAGAAATAGACTACTAACAGAGGGTTATTCACCCTTTAGCGGTGTCGTTTTAATTCGGTGCAGACCATTATTGAAGGATGTCATACGCAATTCTTGACTTGAATCTTCAACGTTTGTGGCTGTCTTCTTCCTCCACTTGCAGCTACATCGTCCCTATATAGAGGGACCTCTCCCAGACATTTTAGACATCATATTTAGGAGTTAAATACCTTATTTTTTAGTAGTTTTTAGATCAAAGTAGTTTTTAGGTTATTTTTCATTTCAATCTTTTATAATTTGAGTTTTTTGGTGTCTTTGAAGTTTCAATAGCTATAATCACGTTGTTCATAGTTAGATAACCATCTGGAGATGTGATTTGATTCATTCTAAACTATTAATTTCATATATCATTGTTGTTATTTTAAATTAATCAAAGTGTTGTTGCTTAAGTTATATTTATTATGTTCTTTGAATAATTTCTGTGCTTAATGTTAATGTTCAGTTTAGCTAAGTTGTTAAATGTGTTTATGGATAATTTATTATGGTAATTAATTATTAATGCATAATTAATGAATTAATATTTTTTTATTCAATGGTTAATGTTTATCCTGAACTGATCACTTAGGATATTGCCATAAGATAATCTAGGATCTGACAATCTCTACCTAGGTTATTAGAAATATTAATAAACAACGTGGTTTAAGTTGAAATAACCAAAGATTCGGTTAATCATGAGGGTATTAATCTTGAATTAGGGAAATTTTGGATTAGACTTCCTAAGATTTAGGGCTATTTCCTAAGTCTGAAGCATAACCAAACTTCAGGATATGACTAATAAAGATAAGTTAATGCTTTAACATAGCGTTGTCTTGATTTATAGTAGATACCTTAGATTAAGTATCACTGATTCATCAATTAAATCATCAAATACCAAAGCCTAACTGAATAATTTAGGAAAAGAAATATGTGGCTCTTTTACAATTGATTGAAATTTTTCTAGGCTTTTTAGATTAGCTTTTAGTTTTTCATTTTCTAAATCATAAAGCTAAGGGTTCTCTAGATAATTTTAATTTAATTAACCTAATACTTACATCATTTAAACTTCCTCGTGAGATCAATACTTGAAGTTTTAAATATACTCCACTTTATTACTTGATTCGACCGGTACACTAGCTGAAATTTTGCTCTCAAATTAATTGTTAAATTTTACATTGAAAGATATATTAATTTGAGTTAATTTTATATGTGACCAACCGCAATCAAGTTTTTGGCATCGTTACCGAGGAAGTAAATTGTAATATTAGGGATATATCAATGTCAATCACTTTAGTGTTTGTTTTATTGTTTGTGGTGTTTTCTTTATTGTGTAATGTGTTTGTTTTATGTTTTGTTTTTCAGTTTCTTTCTTGGTTTTCTTTTTGTCATCTTTATTTGTAAGTTGGGGCATCTTTTAGTAACTTAATTGAGTTCTTAAGAAGATATGGAGGCAAAATTTCCATTGGATTGATAGCCAATGGTATGAACTTAAAGTTATGATTAATTGGGGCAATAACCAAACAAATCATTTTTAGCATATTGAAACCTATACCCCTAAATATGAGGATTACCTTGATTACTCTTGGCTTATCCTTCTCGTTTTAAGCAACCTTTCACCTTTTCTTAGACAACAGTATGAGTGTACCTTTAGTTAAATAGATTATCATGATTATTCTTGGCGTAATAAGGCTACATTCATTTCACATTTATAAAATCCTTCTCAGCCTGAGCATGATCAAAGAACCATAGGGCAAATTTTAGAATCAATTAGGGAAATTGATCATGTAGAATCAATTGAGCTAGTAAGAGAGAGTGGTGAGTCATCATCAACTTTAGGTAACCTAATTTTCAATACTATTGACTGTGAGAATTAATTATGCATCATTGAAAATAAAATAGATGAAGAATCTAAGGTAGTATATGAGAGTGTAGATTTTATAGGTATTTCAAATTTTGATTCGCGAGCGATAGAGAGTTACCTAGACTTTTTTCCAAAATGTTTTGAAAAAGGTAAGACTTATGAACTTAAGACCTTTCTGATTGGTATAAGAACCCTTCCCATAATTGGTTTGTCATTATTCAAAGGATAAGTATGAGAAGTTAGGTGTTGGACCAAAGCTTAAGTTGAAAATTTCCTAACGCTAAGGTCCAGTTAAAAGACCTTAAAAAAGTGCTTGTTAGAAGGCAACCTAACCATGGAATTAGGATTTCATATGCTTTTAATAAATTAGTATGCTTTTTGCATTCTTTTGGTGTGTTTTCTTTTAGTGTGTTTCGGTATGATTGTTTTTGTTTCTTGTGTGTTTTCTTTTATTTCTGGTGCTTTGAGTTTTCGACCTTGATTTTCAAATAGCTGCAATTCATATCAATGGAGAACTTTTCATATATTTGTCTAGGTGTATTCATTTCCTTTCTCACGCATTTTATGTTTTCTTTTTGTGATTTATGAACATTATGGATAATGTTCAAATTAAGTGATGGGGGAGGAAATATGTCTTGAGCACACTTGAGTATTTATTGTCTAATAGTATATTAGTTTATCAATTTTATTTTTGGTGCTTTGAGTTTTTTACCTTGATTTTCAAATAGCTACAATTCATATCAATGGAGAACTTTTCATATATTTGTCTAGGTGTATTCATTTCCTTTCTCCCGCATTTTATGTTTTCTTTTTGTGATTTATGAATATTATGGATAATGTTCAAATTAAGTGACGGGGAGGGAAATATGTCTTGAGCACACTTGAATATTTATTGTCTAATAGTATATTAGTTTATCAATTTTAGTCTATAATTTGTGAAAATTTTTTCAATTTTGATGCTTATTCTTGTCCATATTTTCTTTTAAATTCAATTATTTTGACAATTTTAAATGTTATATGATTAATGTTGACTATTAATGTCTAAATACTTTTAACTCATTTCATAATTTGGATAACAGATACTTGATGAATAGAATAATATTCCACATATAAAATGCAACTTAGTGAGTAATTTTGTGACTTTTTTTAAAACACTTTTATCATTAGAATAAATAAATCAATAAATAACTTAGTTGATTAAATAAGTGAGCAAACTTCACT
>JAOXYD010000136.1:23073951-23088608 GCA_028565735.1 Pinacopodium congolense
CCTAATATTAAACAACACTTCAAGTAACTTTTAAAGCATAATTCAAGGTTGTTTAAATCCTTTAAACATTTTAATAACTTCAAAATATAAGAATTTCCTTGATTATGAAAACTTTTCATTTTAACAAACTTTAAAACCTTTTCAATAAATTCATAAATTATAACTTCACAATGCAATTAGACTTAAAAAATTCAGTCTACATAACCAACACTTAAATAATATTTTAATACATTTAAACATATCAATAAACATAAATTAAATCAAATCATCACAATTCAACTTAATTATGTAACATATAGCCTAAAAGCCATCCTAGTTCAATTCCTAATATGTCAAAGCCATAATCAGGTTCTCTTAATCACTAAAACCACAATTTAACTCCTAAATGCCTATATGCAAATATGATCATGCAAATGTGAGAGCCCTTTTTAAGCATTGATTAAGATCAAGAAGACTTACATCTTAAGACGTTTCCTAAGCCCAACTAACTTGATCTTATTTTCTTGATCATCATTCTTGATCTTCATTCTAACTCTTTAAGGCTGGATCTATTCTTCATTATCTTTAAAATGGCTCCTCTACCTTTTACTCCACAAACATGTTTTTGCACTTCAACCATTTACCTATCTCAATTACACATCAAAACTCAAACATTAGTAATAATAATGTTTTTTCATCATCAAAACGCATGATTAAAACCACCTTGATTCATCAATCTCTCCCTTTTGGGTGATGACAAAACATTTGATATTAAGAGCATATAAAACATATTTGTAACACATTTCATGTAAATGCAACATGCATTATGAGATGATAAAAAAGGATGACCAATTGTAACTAATGCATACAAGAAACTTAAAACCAATTGTAAGTAACTTTTTATACTTCCTCCCCATTAGTTCATGAATTTTTTAAAAAAATACCAATTTGTATGAAATGCTCCCCATAAATGCATGCACTTATGCATTATGGAACAGTTAAGCATGAAATGGGATGAAAATGCATAAAGAAATGTTACAAAACATATATCATGCATACTTTGCATTAAAAACATATATTATGTACCTTTGAGTATAAAATCAGAAGTTATACAATTTCACATCAAAACACATGTTTATGCATTATTAAGCTTCAAGAATGCATTTATGAATCAAAAACAGACATTATGCATATATCACATAAGAACAACATGTTTATGCATATTTTGCTTTAAATCAAACAATATGCAAAACCAAGTTTTTATAAAGAGGATATACTCCCCTAAATCTATGCATTTGAAAAGATTTAATCATATAATGGGAAAGCACTTGTCTTAAAGTTTTTTAAAAAATATGCACAAGTTTAAAATTGATACTAATTGAAAAGAAATTATTCATCCAAAAATAATACCAATTGTAAATTATGATAATCATTTGAAAATCATGATATCAATTGTAAAGTAATATGGTAAACCTTTACAAAGATGAAACCAATTGTAAAAATCAAAAGTAATACCAATTGTAAGAGTACAATGCCAATTGATACCATATGTAAGAAAAGATACCAATTGAGAATTCAAAGATATGGTACCAATTTAAAATTTTCAAAATATGATACCAATTACAAAAACAAAACATGATACTAATTTCAGCATTTTCAAAAACATGTTCAATGCATCATTTTCAAAGCAAGTCATATGACAAAATCAATGTAATGCATCCATTTTTTTAAATGCAACAATTTTAATGCAATGTGCTAGTTTTCAAATATTATACAATGATCTTAATAGTAACATGTCATGACTCTACTAATAACATGCTATGGATTTGGAAAATGTTTGTTGAAATTATTTAATGATTATAATACTAACATGCATTGGCTCCCCTTAAACATATGAATATATTTTTCAATCTAAAACATTTATAATAAGGCCAACATTCTCAAATCAAGCACTAACATAAAAAAGTCATGCCAATCCATACACAACCAAATAAGAACATAGAAGTACCTCCTTTTGCATCACCATTTGATACTAAATCCTTTACTTCTCACTTGGTTCAAAAATATTGTTTCTTAGTAAGCTTATGTTAGGGCTTCATAGTGATGTTTCCACATTCCACTTCAAAATGGAAATACCACTTCCTTGGTTCTTAGCTTGACACCAATTTAGCACCAATTGTATGTTGACCTACAAAATAAAGAACTTACTTTGTTTTAGGTACCCATATTAACTTGGGTCCTTGGTGGGTAACTTTAATGCCTTTCTTAACCCAAACCTTTGACAAACTAGAAGCATAGATAGTTTATCAAAACAAAATCTTTCCAAGTGGCCAAATCTACCACAATGGTCATAAATATATGGAGCATTATGAATATGCTCATGTAACCTATGATCTTGATACTTAAATGCATTTCTCATATCAAAATTAACTCTCTTAGGATAATAGTTATGCATATGAGAGTTATGAGAATGCATCATACCATTATGCCTATGAAAAATGCCATTTTGCCTAATATGAGATTTAAATGCATTTTTAGGTCTTATATCTATAAATGCTCTTACTTGATGAATGTTATGCCTAGAATATGAATGAAACATGTTTAATGGCTAAAATGAATATGAGACACATTTCTAGATGTATAAGAATGCGTATGGAGTGCATATGCGATGATTGGCCTATTTTTCCTAAATGGTCTAAAATAAGGCCTAATATTATGCACACTCTTTTCATGATGATATGGCCTCATAGGATGTGATTTATACATGCCTTTAGCCTTAATAATATGGTTGCATCGAGTATAGGAATATAGAGACATAAGATGCCTATCATGAGGCCTAAATGTATGCATGTCCTTTCTTTGGTGAAATTGCTTCCTAGGATGTGAATATGATCCTTTCCTAAAATTATACACATGCACATTAGCAACATGAGAGGATTTAGGGCCTCTTTGCCTACCGTGGGTTCAAAATGCATCATTATGAAATAATTGTGCATTCCTAAAGAAATTATGCCTATTTTTGGTTACATGCACATTCTTGCTTACCTTTGAAATAAATGTATGTATGAATGCATGATTGTTTTTCCTAGCATGCAATTTTGATGAAGATGCAACATTCCTAAAGGATGGCATAGCATGAGCTTTTGATGATGATGCTCTATTATAAAATTAGGACTTAGGCAAATTTTCATCATGTAAGCTTTTTCCCTTTACAAAATGGTTTTAGCATCCTTAGAAGCATTTCATCAACAAAGCCTAAACCATGCATATCATTATAACTCTTTTTTCCCCTTAACGTGCAATCTAACTTCTCTTTGTACTTTATATATCTAGACAATGATTCCTTAAGGGATTCTACTTCCTTCTTTAAAGATTAATTTTGATGCAATAATTTATGCTCATTATTATGCAAGCCAACATCCATACTCTTAGCAACTAACATGGAATTTAACTCATGCTTTAATCTATCAATTTTTATCAAACATGAATTCTTGGATTCTATCACATCATGAAATTCAACTTTCATCTTCTCATTCTTATATAAACTTGCATCCAATTCCTTTCTCAAACTATCATTCAAATTCACTAATCTATCATTTTCAATCATACAATCATTTGTGGCAACATTCACACTCTTAGATTCTACAACATGCAAATTATTCTTCAATTTCCCATTTTATATCCTAAGGTCATTTAATAACTTCTTGCATTCCTTAAACTTGGAAGAAAGCTTCTTCCTTTTCACTTTAAGAGCTTGTGCAACTTCAACTAATTCATCAAATGATATTTCATCATAATCAACATTATTTTCATAATCATTTGAGTTATAGAGTACCTCATTGCTTTCCTTTTGAACATTTGATGATAATGGAGCTTCTTCCATAAAAACTACTAGGCGTTCATTTTGAAATACTTCTTCTTCTTTAGCTTCATCCACTTCCTTGACTTCTTCTTCATTAATGCCTTTACATAAATTTGCTCTAACCTACACCAAATCTTAAAAGAAAATTTGCACATAGATACTTTATCAAAAATGAACCTTTCTAATGCATCATGAAGGATATGCATGACTTTTTCATTGAAGGAAACAACTTTTTCTTCACTTGAAAAACCATAAGGGCCATTTGAAATAAAATCCCATAAATAAATTTCTTCACCCTTAAGAAAAAATTTCAATCTAATTTTCCATTCAAGAAAGTCATTTCCATTAAATAAAGGTGGCCTATGAATATCCACACCCTCTTGACTAAAACAAGGTTCCATTTCTAATTTTTACTCACAATTTTGTTAGAAATTATGCAAATATGAGACCAAGGCTCTGATACCAATTGTAAGCCTTATGGCACCTAAGAGGGGTGAATTGTGTGATTAAAATTTTTTTCATAAATAAAACACTTTAAACACTTTAGGCCAATTTCAATTTAAATGAATTTTCTAGCCAAAATTCAACCTAAATAGAATGACAAACTTTATGCCAATATTGAAAAAAATCAAGTAATGACAAAACAAAAACAAGTCGCAAATATAAAAGAGATAGGAAATAGAAAGAACACCAAAATTTATAGAGGTTCACCTACCCGAAAGATATACTACTTCCTCTCTCGAACTGCTTCTTGGAAATTTGCTAACAACAATCTTGGTTAAAGGCCATAAGGAACCTTTACAATAATCTTGAATAAATGCCAAGAGGAGCCTTTACAATAATCTTAAATCAATGCCAAGAGGAACTTTTACAAAAATCTTGATTCAAGGACAATAGAAACCTATACCAATCTTATTCTAGGTCAAGAGAAATCTATCAATCTAACTTTTCACAAAGAGGGTGAAGAGTGATCCTTACAACAATCTTTTTATGACAAAGAGGAGTCTTTCCAATACAACCAAAGATTATAATTTGTGTCCTACAAGTACAGCCCCTAATCTAAGCTCGCTTGAACTTTAAACCAAGCTTATATAGCTTATGCAAACATTGGTCAAATTCAACATAAGCCAAGGGCTCAAACGCAATAAATGCAATATGGAATGTCAATGCACAATTAAGGCTTAATCCTATCTAATTAGCATTCAAGGATTAACTCAATCCAAATCTTCTTTATCCTAGGCGAAGAGAAATATACAAACTTTGTTTTAAATGGAAAAGAGTAGACAATATCACAAAAACAATTAATAAAATCAATTCCCCTAAATTATGTAGCCAATACATAGCTTCTATGGTGTTTCCTTAATGCACAATCAATAAATTTAATTCTGAAAAAACCTAGAGGCAAACTAGAATTATAACTAGCCTTCTAGCACCTAAATAGATCATAAACAATTAGATTTATTAGTAAAAAACGTGATTATTGCATACAAATTTTAGATTGAACACTTGGACACAAAATATATCAAAATATGTAGTCTTAAAGTTCCAACAAATAAACACACGAATTTAATCACCAAAATAATGAAACTTTAATGCAATAGACCTACTACAATGTCAATCTCTATGTTAACAATAAATCCCAGTAGCAAACACAATTTTAGCACATCAAACAGATGATCTAAATCAAGAGAGAAACTAGGAGCCTAAAACCTAGACAACTTTGAGCAACATGCAAAGATTAAACTTAAACAAACAATATAATCACTCAAAAATTGAAACAAAAATAGTAGCAACATCCTAAGACTTATTAAAACTAAAAACAATCAATTTGTGATTAAAAAAACTTTTAAATACCAAATAGAAATTGACAATGGAACTATAGTGAAAATATGTCGATTTTGGGCAGTCTGTGCTCTTTGAGCTCAAACAAGCAATTTCAGTGCTTAAAAATTAAATTAAAAACTAATATGCACTCTTGAGATCTTAAGAAAAATGTGTGTAATGATTTTGAAAGAAGAAAAACAATTTGAATGCTAAAAAATGAAGAACACAGAAGATAAACCCAAGTGAACCAAAATAGAGACAGTTTTAGTATGCCTGGCTTTGAAAGCTTTAAACCAACGATTTAATGGATCAAAAAATCAATTGAAAGCTTTTTCAATTTCTTCTATATCTAAACAAAGTAGAAACACAAAATTTAGAGTATAAGAAATTGATTTAAAACATGAAAATATGAAACAAATGAGGGTTGTACAGAAAATAAAGAAAGGTTTGAATATTTGAATGATTTCATCTTAAAATTTGTTTTTCAGAGATTCTAAACTTGTTAAAAATGTTTAGGACTAATATTTTTAGTGTTAGGAGAGGTTTTAAGTCATTAGAGATAAAAGCTAGTCTTTTGGAAGGTTAAAAAGCTCTTAAGACCAAAACCCTCAAACTAGTCATTAGAGTCTGGACACATAACGGCATCCTCTAGGTTCATCAATGGGGTTGTTAATAGATGAACAGCCCACCATTGAGGATGCTAAAGAAGGAGTACAACAGCACCCTTAAGCCAGCCATTTTATCTCTAGAAAATATGAAAAATGCTTTAAACCAGTTCCAAAACTTTCCAAACAAATTCCTAACAATAAAAAAAACTACAAGAAACTTTTAAAGCATAATTCAAGGCTGTTTAAATCATCAAAACATTTCAATCAATTCAGAACATAAAAATTTCCTTGATTATGAAAACTTTTCGTTTTAACCAACCTTAAAACCTTTTCAATCAATTCGTAAATCATAAATTCATAATTCAATTAAACTTAAACAAATTCAATCATACATAACCAACACTTAAACAATATTTCAATGCACTTAAACATATCAATAAACATAAATTAAATCAATTCATCACAATTCAACTTAATTATGTAGCATATAGCCTAAAAGCCATCCTAATTCAATTCCTAATATGCCAAAGACACAATCAAGTCCTATTAATCACTAAAACTATAATTCAACTCCTAAATGTATATATGCAAATATGATCATGCAAATGTGCGAGCCCTTTTCAAGCATTGATTAAGATCAAGAAGACTTACAGCTTAAGACCTTTCCTAAGCCTAACTAACATGATCTTATTTTCTTGATCATCATTCTTGATATTTATTCTAACTCTAATGCTTGATCCATTCTTCATTATCTTGAAGATGGCTCTTCTACCTTTGGATCCATAAACATTTTTTGCATTTCAACCATTTACCTATCTTATTACACATCAAAACTCAAACATTACTAACAATAATGTTTTTTCATCATCAAAACACATTATTAGAATCGCCTTGGTTCAATAGTTATAGTGAAGATATGGGTATTTCTAAATCTTTTTAAATTTACTTAAATTATAGGAATTGTAGGGTTGAGAACTTGTTTGAACCTATAGGCTAGAACCTTGAATAGAGTACCTTTTATCTAAATTTGAGGATCAATAAGTATCCTATAATCTTGATGATACCTTTAGCCCATTGCTTTGTTGTTGTTAGTAGTCTTTTAGTGTTTTGGATTTTGTTCATCTCTTGATTCCATTTATTGCATCTTAGCTTAGTTTAGCTTTTATCGCTTCAAGGGTGTTTTTTCTTTCTTTCTTTTCTTACAACATTGGAAATAGCAGTAACATTCTAAATCCTTGTGGTTAGACCCTAACTTTCCATCTACTGTGTTGTAAGGTCTAGTTATGTACTATTATTTAATAGTTGGTGACAGGTTATAAGAACTCAACCATTCTCTAATCCAACAACAAGTGTCGAAGATAGAGCTCCTAACTTGCTTATATCCTTTACTATGAAGTCTTGAGATGCTAAATGGACTAAATAGCCAAGCTAAAACACACCTCAAATGCTAGATAATCATGCTCAAATAAGGTCTAAATAGTGTTAACCCAAAAAACTATCTCTAACAAAGTATCAACTAAGCATTAAAGGCTAAACCTATTCAAAATTATTTGCCATACCTAAGAAGTGTAAGAGCAATGAAAGAAGAGGTGATCAAAAGTATCCAGGGGATGATTAAAAATCTTACAAGAGAGATCCACATGAGTAGGCCCCTTGTATCTACTAAAGCATCAACTCTTGTTTATTGGCTAACCAAAGTGTACAACCGATCTTGGGGACCCAAAATATACACCAAAATAATTTATACCTGCCTACCCTATCCCTCACATTTTTAAATAAGGTCTTGTAAGAATTCCTATAAAAGGATACAAAGGAATTTAGCTTCCTTCCCTTAATGCATCTAGAAGGTAGTTAGGCAGCCTAAGCCACATCTAATTCACCATTGTCGAGCCAAGTAACCAAGCAACCCCCTAAATCATCTTTCTAACCTTATAACTCAAAGGGAGAATGTTCCTTAGGGAAAGTTGAAGGATTATAGGACTTGAATTGGTCCAATTTTCAAAAAAAAAAAAAATTAGTCTCACCATTTCCATCCTTATGGATTATGATAGCCCTCACCTTGTCCCTTACCTCCTAAAATTTGTTTTATGGGTGAATTTTATAATGTATGTGGATGTTAATTAATGTGTATTTAGCCATATTTCAGTACTTAAATGTTAAATTTATGTTTGAAAATGTTTAATTTATAGATTGATGTGAATAATTGAAGGAATGTGTAAAAAGGAAGGAAATTCATCTAAGTCTGGACCATCAACTGTTGTTGGGCTAACCACTATTGATGGATCCACATACCATGATTAAACGAGTCAAAAATAGAGTATCAATGGTGGTTTATTCATCCTTCAATGGTACTGTTGATGTTCGGTACAACTAACGTATATCGTTGATAGTCGAGTGCTTCAACAGATTTCTCAACATTTGAGACTTGTCTTTTTCCTCCACTTGTAGTTGCACTTTCCTTATATATAGAGGCCTCTCCTAGACATCTAAATCATTAATTTTAGGAATTAAACATATTTAGTTTAGTTAATTTTCAAATTAAGTAAGTTTTAGGTTATTTTTCTTTTCAATAATTTGTAGTATGAATTTTCAGTTGTGTGTGGATTCCAGCAACTGTATTCACATTGTTCAAAGTTAGATAACCATATGGCAATGTGATTTGGTTCATTCTAAACTCTTAATTTTGTGTATTATTATTGTTATTTTGAATTAATCAAAGCATTATTTTTAAGTTAATTATCCTATTAGCTTTGATTAATTTCTATGTTGAATGTTTAATTTCAATTTAGTTGTGATGTTAAATGTGTCTATTGATGGCCAACTATGTTAACTAATAGTTAATGCATGATTAGTGAATTAATCCTTGTTTATTGAATGCTTAATGCATGTCTTGAACTGATCACTTAGGATATCACCATAAGATAATATAGGATCCGACAATCTCTACATAGGTTATTAGAAAAATCAATAAACAATGTGGTTTAAAATAGTGAAATAACCAAATACTTAGTTAATCATGAGGGTTCTAGTCTTGTTTTAAGGAAATTTGGGATTATGCTTCCTAAGCTTTAAGCCTATAACCTAAGTCTAAAACATAACCAAACTTTAAGATAGGACCAATAGAGATAAGTCAGTGTCTTAACCATAATGCAACCTTGATTTAGTTAAGAACCTAGATTAATTCCCACTGATCTTTAAATTAATTAAATCGTCAATCCCTAAAGCTTAACTGAAAATTTTAGGAAAAGTAATATGTAACTCTTTTACAATTGATTGGAAGTTTTCTAAATCTAGGATACTTTTCTAATTTTATTTTCTTAATTTACAAAGCCTTGATTCTCTAAATAATTGTAATCCAATTGACCTAGTACTTATAATCACATACACACTTCCTCATGGGATCGATACTTGGAGTCTTAAAAATACTCCTTTGTATTACTTGTTAACACCGGTGCACTTACCGAAGATTTGGTCTTAAATAAATTATAATTTTGTGCATTAAAAGATAGATTTATTTAAGCTAATTTTCTGTATGACAGACCGCAATCAATTTGCTTAATGTTACAAGAATAGCGGTCATTAGGATTAATATTACATATATTCAAGTCTTTTATAAATTAAGCATGCGTCCATTTCACCTATAGTGACTCCTTATCTCTATACAATCTCTAAAGCCATTTAACTAAGCTCAGTTTTGTGGCAAGAATAATGGAAGGAATATTTAAACCTCTAAGCTTTTTTGGTAGGCACACTTTTGACCATTTGACCTTGTTGCTAGGATGGTTAGAACCTCCCCACTCCATATGTAGTTCCTCCAGGTCTTATCAATAGCCTTAATAAGCTACTTAAGCAAAACAACATTTGAAGACCAATATACATGTATGTTGGAAAGAATAAAGATACTAGTTGAACCCTTCCAGCCAGCGACAAATGTCTATTATGCGAACTACTAATTCTTTCCTGAATTCTTTCCAAGATCATCTAATAATCCCTATATAGGTGTTTAAAAGATATAATCAGCATCATAAGATAATTAAAAGGGAGAAAGCAACTTGCAAAACCTATTATATATTTAAGCTTATCCGAGAGCTCCAAGTCACATTAGATGGGATGAGTAGGCACTTGGATAGATTAATTACCAAACCTAAGAGGGTAGAATAAGTGTTGAGAGAATCCATTAGTAGCCTAATTAATTTTCCTTTAGGCCTATAGAAGAGCATTAAATCATATGTAAAAGCAATGTTAAAGATGTTAAGCTTTTTGGACTTGCTACAATAGCTAAATCTACCCCCTTACTCAATTTTAGATTGACATGGCCTAGTCAATGTTTCAATGCATAGGATGAACAAGTAAAGGAGAAAAGGGTTCCCTTGAATCAATCTCCTTTATCTTTGAAAGCATAAGGAAGGTTCTCCATTCATCAACACAGCATATGAAGTCATTATCGGAAATTGCATCAATCAATTAATGAATCTTAATGGAAATCTAAACGCAATCAACATCTCATGGATAAAATACCATACTAATATATCATAGGCCTTATGAAAATCAATTTTAAGAGCAAAATTCTTAGTAGCCCTCCTCCTTCTATAATCATTGAAAAGCTCTTGAGCCAAAAGGATATTATCCTCTATGTTCCTATCTTTAATTAAAGCTACTTGTGTAGGATTGACAATTTGTTCTGGCACACCTTTCAATCTATTGGCAAGGATTTTGGATATGATCTAGAAAGTGGTGTTGTAACATAAAATAAGCCTATAGTCCTTGAGCCCTAAAAAGTTAGGACACTTAGGAATAAGGCATATGGAAGTCATTTTAATCTCCTTTAACAATTTGCTTACTTGAAACAATTCCTGGAAAAATTTGACAGTTTACTCCCTTATCATGTTCTAGGAGGATTAGAAGAAGAAAGCAATGAATCCATTAGGTATAAAGGCCTTTTCAGGTTTAAGATGTCTCACATCCTACTTAATTTCTTCAGAGCTCACCTCTTGAGTGAGTGCATCCAAGTCTGTACTGGATAGATTAGGAGAAATGAAAGAACTTAAAGTCATTGAAGTATCATACATCACATGCTGCCTTCCAAGAATGCTTTGAAATTATCATGGACCTCCTTTTTAAAATCATCTTGAGCTCTCAGAACCTAACCATTTAAGTCAATAAAATGAACTATTTTATTCCTCCTAAAAAAGACTTGTAAAAGTAACCTGAATTATTTTAGCTTTTTGCCTTAGAAAAGAGAAATCGAACCCTAAAAGTAACCCAACATTTGTTTTTACTTTACACTTAAATTAGTATCTAGAGGATTATAATTAAGCATAGTTTAACAGTAATTCAACTTCTCTCTGGCCTACTAGATAGCTTGCCTATCCATAAAATGGTACCTCCTAGCAAGTCTCCATAATTTTTTTTTGATTAGTTTGCAATTCTTGGTCAATTTATATTACTCAAACCCCTAAATTTGCTCTTACATACATGTATTAATGATGCCATTAAACTCCTCAAACTTGGTAAGATTACTAAAGAATTTTAAAGGAGAATTTTTTGGAGAAGCATTTAAGAGTGTTGAACCAAGGGTGGTTCCACCTTATTTTGGTAATGACAAAACAATTTCTGTTAATAACGTATATGTTTTAAGTATGTTTGAAAGATAGGTTGGAATGACCAGTCAAGAGTCCCAGAAATAAGAAGGTTTATGAGGATCAAGAAATCCAAGAGGTTGAGCCATGTAAACCAGTTCTTACAGGTTTCTGTTAAAAAAGCCATTGGCGACATCAGGTTGATGAATAGACCAATTTTTAGACAGGGCTATAGTAATGATGAGGCTGATTGTAGTAGATTTGACTGCGGGACTAAAGTTATCAGTGTAATCTATAACAGGAGTCTGATGATAGCCTTTAGCAACTAAACGGGCTTTGTATCAATCTAGAGTACCATCAGAATTTCTTTTGGTTCGAAAAATCCATTTACGTCCAACAATATTAGAATTGGGTGGTAAGGGAACAAGAGTCCAGGTATGATTGCGATGTAGAGCCGTGAACTCATCAAACATAGCTTGGCGCTAGTATGGATATTTGTTGGCTTGAATGAAGGAGGTGGGATCGAGGTCAGGTGAAGTTTGTGTATAGGTAGAATAAGTGACATAATCAGGGAGGAGTCAGGGAACACGAGTGTTATCATTTGTGTGAGTAATAATTCGATGTTAAGGTAATGGGGAACGGGTGAGGGGGTTGATGTGGTCTCAGGTTGGGATGGAGTGGGTGTTATTGGTAGAGGTAGGGAGATGCTAGAGATAGAGGGCGTGTTAGGGGTGAGGGGAGAAAGAGTGGGATATGGAAAAACATTTTCAAAGAAGCGGACATGGCGAGATATATAAAGTTGGAAGTTTTAGGATTAATGCAACGATATCTTTTATATTATGCCGAATACCTAATAAAGACATATTGTGTAGATTTGGGGGTAAGTTTGTCGGTATGAGTGGCCCCAAGCAAAGGAAAACAAGCATAGCCAAGGACACGAAGGTGGGAGAGGTCGAGGGGATGGAGAAAAAGAATTTCATAAGGGGAGTTGTGATGAAGGATAGGGGTTGGGAATAGATTAATGAGATATATAGCTATAGAGAAGGAATCAAACCATAGGGATTTAGGTAGAGAGGCATGTAGGAGAAGGGTAAGGCCAGTTTCAGTGGTGTGACGGATTTTTCGTTCAGCAAGGACATTTTGTTGTGGAGTATGAGGACATGAAATGCGGTAAGAGATGCCATATGTTGTAAGGTAAGTGGCAAAGGGTCCTTTGATGAGTTCAGGTGCTCCATCGCATTGGAAGGTTATAATCGTAATGGAAAAGAGATTTTCAGTATTGGTTTTAAAGTTTTGAAATTGGTAAAGAGCTTGATTTTAGTGGGTTAAAGGAAAAATCCAAGTATAGCGACTGAAATCATCAATCAAAATTATAAAGTAACGATAATCAGAAATGGAAATGGAAGGTGATGGTCCCCAAATATCATAATGAATAATTTGAAGTGGCATAGTAGAGACACATGATGATAAAGGAAATCAAAGATGAGTACTTTTTCCTAATAAGTAGGAAGTACAATTATTCAGTACATGTTAGGATAATTTAAAGGGAAGAGACAACTTAGAAAGTATGGTAGAACAAGGATGACCCAGACGTTGATACTACAAAGTGAGCGGAGTGGACGTAGCTTGGAGAGTAATCGGATTAGTGAAATGGTGTGGGATCTTGATAGGGTAGAGATTATTATGGATGGATCCCGCGAATAGTGGCATCTTAGTTTTGAGATCCTTCACAATGTAACCAAAGGGATTAAATTCAATAAGACAAGAGTTATCTTTCACAAACTTAGCAACAGAGAGTAAATTTGCACTGAGATTTGGGACAATTAAAATATTGTTATAGTGAAGGGAACAATTTGGGGTGGAGAAAGTAACATTACTAGTAGATGAAATAGGAAGAGTTTGTCAATTACCGACAATCACTTGATTTGGACTATTGTAAGGGATTTCAGAGTTGACAAGATTAGAATTCGGTGTCATATGATTGGTCGCACTAGTGTCTAGAAGCCATTCAGTGAGAGTGTAGGAGGAAGGATTTGAAGGATCTTGGATGTTTGATGCAGTGAAAGCAGTGGAAAAAATTTTAGGGTCATGTATAGGATGGGTTGGGCAATTTCGAGATTTAGAATATTTGAACCGACAATGGGCTACAATATAGCCCCATTTCCAATAAATCTGACATTGGGTAGGAGGTGTATTGGGGTAATTGGGCTGCTGGGAGAATTGATTAGGCTGGGTCAGGTGTGGGTTAGGGTAATAAGCTCGGTCATAGATGTATGGGGCTGTGTTAGAGCTGGCTGTGGGCTTGGATGTGTTTGTGGCGGGCGTGGTGAGCAAGCATGTTAGAGTTAGGTAAGAAGTGGCTCGGCCCATGAGAAGTCATCCATTGGCTATGGAGTCCATTAGGGCTGGGGTTGGAGAAGAAAGCACCTCGTCATCCTCGTGGTATGCTACTGCCGCGTCTGTTAGGTGGATAAGGACCTGCAAAGGAAACAACAAAGGCTGCATCTCATGGAACAGAAGAGTAAAAAGACAATAATCGTTGTTCGTGGACAAGGAGTTTGGCTCAAAGGTCACCAAAAGAGATGGGCGATTCGTGATTCTGAATTGCTATGATGAAGGATTTGTAGTCCGGAGGTAAACCATTAAGAGTGAAGAGGACGAGATCTCTATCCGAGACAGAGTCACCAATGACAGCAAGTTCTTCAGCAATATTGGAGATGATGGAAATAAAATCAATGATTGAGAGGTCCCCATTTTGTAGGGTATGAAGCTTGCGTTGGAGTAAAGATCGTTTGGAGCTGGACT
>JAOXYD010000136.1:23098172-23121222 GCA_028565735.1 Pinacopodium congolense
TTGTCTCTCTCTCCAAATCTGTAACACCTTACTCTCTCGATTTGTTGTAGGGTTTACGCACAATAAACAACACAAATATTTAGAAAAAATTAAATTAATAACTAAAGGGTCCCAAATAATTTAAAAAACAAATCCTAAAAGTATTTTAGCCACACATAATTGTAAAAATAAATTCAACCAAGTATATATTCATGAAAATGCAAAACATAATAAAATAAAAGCAAAAATATAATAAAAAGGAAATAAAATAAATCTGAAACTAAAATAAAATAAAAATATAAACTTGATGAACTTGAGGTGTTGGAGCTTGTGTTTGAAGCTTGAAGCTTGTCTCCAAGGTGGCTGTCTCCCCTTTTTGCTGCGTCTTCTCCTTTTGTTCTCTGCCGCTACTCTTTTTTTTCCTCTTCTGCGTTTTCGTTCTGCATATTCTTCACTGCTCTCCGACTAAAAAATTGCTTCTGTCGCCCCTTCTCTTCACTTCCTTCTTTTCCGAATAATCTGTCCTGCTTTTATATTTTCTGTTGCTGTAGGTTTTGGAGCTGGACTTGGGGGACTGATCTGCAGGAGAGGAGGAGAGGCTGGACTGGGCGCTTGGGCTGCTATCTGGAGTTGGAAGGCTGGTGGATCCATGCTAGGTGCGGGCTTTTGGGAAAACTGAGCTGGGATTAGCGGGCCACGCACTTGGGTCTAGATTGTTGAGGTGTGCGGCCTGGACTACTGAGGTACGCAGGTCGGGCGACGCAGGAGACGGGTCGGTGGGTGCGGGTCGCTAGAGTTGGACGTGGGTTAGGGCTGATGGATCGAGTTTGGCACATGAGGATGATGCGGGCTTCAACCCTGGGGGAGACGGGCTCGGGTAGCTGGCTCGCAAGCTGGGCGAGGGACGCTGGTGCAGGCTTCGGCTTGGAGGTTTGCACTTCAGGGCTTCAGCTGCAGCTGTCTTCTAGGCTAGCTCTTGGGCAGCCTGCTGCACTGTTTTTTTTTTCTGTTCTTTTTTTCTTTCTTCTCCTTTTTTTTTCAAATTTAATTTTTTTAAAAATTAAATTACCTGCACAATAAATAAATACACCAATAAAAATTAATTCTAACTCAACATTAATAATTTAATAATAATAAAAACACAAAATACAAATAAAAACACTTAAATAAACAAAACTTACTACAAATTAATACTAAATATAAACAAAACAATAATTAAAATTATACTAAACAAAAACACACAAAACAAATATTAAAACACAATAAAAACAATATAATATGCAATAAACACATAAGAAAAACACATACAAAAACACAATTATCACTAGTCAACCAATCTTCTTCACAAGTCAACTGATTGGTGCTTTAACAGCATATTGGTCAACCTCTTAAGGTATTAATCGAATATTCATTTGTAAAAACTATACCATGTTTTATAAGTATACAAAATTTAACAAAAAATTATTCAAAACAAATTCATTTACTTATAATTAAATTTAAACAAGTTACAAAGCATCCTTTAGTTGAATTTGAATACCAAGACATAAAAATAATGATAAAAATATAAAATGTCTTGGTTTATAAAAATTTAGCACATTCTTGAAACTTATGTTTTCAATCCAATTTTAAACTAATTTATAAATATTTAGTTCATACAAAAACCAATTCATATAAGTTTTAAAACTTCTCATAAGTCACTTTAGACATCAAAACATTTGAAATAACCTTAAACGCAAACTATGTCTTAGTTAGGGAAAATTTTCATTTGAAATAACCTTATAACATTTCCAAAGTTTCTAAAACGTTCAGAAACACTTCAAAAACCAAAATTCACACAAATACTTGACTCATATAAGTTCAAACAAACTCTTAAAACTTCAAACAATGTTCTAAAACACTATGAAACATCAAGATGAATGCTTTAAAGCAATTCACATAATTTTCTCTTGATTATAAAACTTACTACTTACATGACATGATAAACTAATTCCTTATATGTCAATGTAATAACTAAACCCTACTAAACTCTATAACTTGATCAAAGACCTATATGCAAAAGAATATGCAAATGATGATACAAAAATGAGGTCTTTCAAGCATTGATAAAGATCAAGCAAGCTCATATACCAAAAATAAAATCCCAAGTCTATTTAAGCTTGATCTTCTTAAAATTGATCTTCAATCTTCATCCTTTCATTAATGGTTGCTCTATGTTAACTTTGAACTCCATTTTTCTTCAGTTATCACACCAATTCTTTTGGGTTCCACTTACATGATTTTGCATAAATTGCATTTATTTATCTTTATAACACACCAAAACTAAACCATTAATGAAGTTGAACCAAGGTTTGGTTCCGCCTTTGTTTTGATGATGACAAAGTATTTTTACTAATATGTTTATAGTGTTTGTTTTATTTGCTTAGTATTTGGAGTGTATGTGATGAATAAGTAATTAAGTTGGTAATTCAATGAAATTTGTATGACTTATGTAAATCATGGAACAATGTTTTAGAAAAAGTTTATGTAAATTTAAGTTGTATGAATTGATTAAGTATATAGATAAAGTGAATGAAATTGTTTAGATTATTATGTTAAGGAAATTTGTTAAACTAGATAAATTGATTGTGTTAAGTTTGTATAATTGTGTAAAATGTGTTAATATTTGATTAGTATTGTTTTTTTATGTTACAATATGTTGAATTAGGTTAAGAATTGAATGGAATTGGTTTTGCATGTATTGATTAATGTTTGTATAAAGTATGGAAGCTAGATTGTTAAACAAACTCAGTTGAGCTCTAAAATTTGTATAGTTACTTTGAGAAAGGAAGTACATATACTTATAGAACTCCAAATGCTATGAACTTTTACAGGCTATTAGAAACATATGGCAATAAGCTACCCACAAAATTTCATGTTAATTGGATAAATAATGAAGAAGATATGGTGAAAATATTAAGTGGTGTTGCAAGTTACCATCATAGGTATTGGTCAACTGAATGAGTTTGTGTAGGACATCAGTAGATCGAATAAGGCATAGTTCGACCGCATCAAGCAATAGGTTGACCGAATGAGAACATGAAGATTAAACAATGGTAACTCTGCAATGGGTAGATTTCTAACGGGTATTTTATTAAATGAGAAGAACATTGGAGCAACGACTATTTGGCCTTGGAATGAGTATAAATAGGTGTATTTTGTGTTGTTTATAAATGAAGAAGTGTCTAAGAAGTATTGAAAGTGTTTTTGTATTATTATTAAGTATTCTTGAGTGTTTATAAGCTTTTGATAAAGTTATTGTTGGGAATTTTGTTAGGGTTATTCTTAAGCTATAAAAAGAAGAGTGTTGTGGGATTATTCTTGAGCCTTGAAAAAGAAGGGTGATAAGTTTTTCCTAAGCCTGAGAAAAGAGAAAATGAAAGGTTATTCTTGAGCCTGTAAAAATGATTGTATTGTGTATTGTGTATTCTTATTGATTGTAATAAGAAAAAAATCTCAACAGTGGTGTTAGAACTGGATGTAGGGCAAGTGGACTGTACCGAACCAGAATAAATCAAGTGTGTCTCTTCTTCCTTTTCTCTTTTAATTTTATGCATTGAATTTAATTTTTAATTTATTGTTGTTATTTAATTTTTATAATTAAATAATTGTTTAGGTTCTGCGCTTAATTAAAATTGGTAAAAGGATTTAGGTTTAATAATATTGAAAAGAATTTTTTAAGAACCTAATTCACCCCCCTCTTAGGTATCATTTAGAGCCAACAAATGACAAAAATGTTTTATCTTTATTAAAAACAATAATTGGAACTTCCTTTAATTCACCAAATCATTTAACTAAGAAAAGTAGCATTAATTATATTTATTTGTATTTGTATTTTCACTTAAATATTACATTGTCATTTTTTTTATTTCATAAAATTTTAAGGTGTTGTTTTGCTAGACTAAATAAATGTTATACAAAATTTTAATCTTAAGCTCAGGTCCTCTCATTTGGGAGCTCTTATTCATTAATTTAAGTATTTATTTTTCAAAAAAAAATCTTAATCTTAAGCCATATAATTATTAAATCAAATAAAACTGTGGAATCTATATAATTTGGGGAATCAAAATGTAGATAATTTCTAACATTTCTTTTCAAAACTTTTTTTGTTTTTATATTACATTTTGTGTAAACTACATAATAATTGTTATCGATATATTTCATTAAGAAAATTATATGCCTTCAATAATAAAAAATAACATAGAACATTAATTTAAGAATTTAATAAAGTAAAGAAACCTTCATTTCATCTAATCTTTTTATGTGTTCCCAAATAAAAAAAATATTTGTTAAAGATAACAAATTCACCATTCAACTACAAGCTAGTACCATAACTAAGGATGTTAATATTAATATTTTCAAAATCGGACAGGATATCAAACTGGTAAAGAGAAAGGTTTAAGGTTTAGAGATTAAATAGGTATCAAATCATTATAAAACAAGTATTGAACTGTTGTAAAATAATAAATGTATAAATGATAAAAATAAGTGAAATTATATGATAGAAATTAAGCGTATGATTGAAATACAATAAAAAACTAATATCTATTAATGGGTAAATCAATAATAACAATTTTAACTAAAATTGAATCTACTATAAGACATAAAAACAAATAGTAAAAATTAAGATTGTGATTCTGAAAGAGGTTGTATCTCATCTTCGTTAAGAATTCCAAATTCTCTAATACTATGTAAAGAATTGTAAACTGTACTTTCATCTAAAGTATTTACATCAATATCTTCTACTAAATTTAAATAAATTATATATTAATATTGTATGAAATTATTTTCTAAAATAGGTTGTACTTTAAAAATAAGAATGCAACTTACCATTAGTAGATGCGTCTAATTTATTCTTCGTAACAAATGCATTTTCTTCATAAATTATACTTTCAAGTTCATTATAATCAAGATTAGGTGATGGTTCTTCTTGTTCTATCTAAAAGTCATTATAATCAATGCAATCGATATCAATTGGATCATATGTTATCTTCTTATTAACCGCTCTAAATTAATAATAAAAATGATAAAATTAATAATAAAAATACAATTACTTAAAAATCAAATTTAATCAATAAAATAGTTGTTCCTCATCTTTAAATTATAAGTAACATAAACGGGATCATTGAGTTTTTGATGCTTCAAACGATTTTACTTTTTGGTATGAATGTGATAAAAAAACACTCCAATTAAGTTCACAACCTGATGTAGAAGCTGTTTGGTTGAGAAGTCTAATGACAATATTTCTTAAAGTTGGAACACTTTCACCAAATAATCTATATCACTCATATGTATTTTAAATTAAAAATTATAAGAAAAATATTTAAATATATTATTAATAAGTACAAAATGAACTTAAAATATGAAAACTTACCAGGCTGCATTTTTTAATTCTAAGTTCTCTCTTTGCAAATAGTTTGGTAAAACTTTGTAAACTTTCACCATATAACTTGATTTTGTTTGATGCATTTCATTGTTCTTTTATTAAAAACATACCTTTATGCTCAATCACATCAAAATAACCATTTATTATATCATTTATGCATACATCTTCACTAAATAACCAATAAGGATTGAGAAAATAAGCTGTAAAATGATTGCTTTAAGTAAGATGCTTATCCCATCATTTTTCAATAATTTTTGTATAAGACTTATATAATCTCTCATTCTCTTTGAAAAGATTTATAATTATTCTACGAGTCCTATACATGTCATTATATATATAAACTAAAGACAACTTCTCATCTGAGTCAATAATCCTCAAGAATCTTATTAGTGGAGCCATAATCTTCAAAACAGTCAAGTAAGTATCCCAAAATTTATTATCCAGGACAATAGTATAAAATTCTTTTCCTTTCTCACCTTTTAATAATTTGGTACTTAAAAAGTGTTTACTTATCACTAAATTCTAAAATACTTGTTTGTGATCATAAACACTTTTTAAAGTTAGAAATATAGTCGTAAATCTAGTAGTAGCCAGATGAACTATCTCAACCCAATCTTCTTACTTTCTCAACCAAGACAAAAAGATCAAATGATTATACACAAAATTTTTGATCTTATATGCACGTAAAACAAGACTAGAAATATGAGGCATAGTTCTAATATCTTTTAAAATGAGATTGACATAGTGCTTGGAGACCAATAAATATTCTCATACTTTGATTCTAACAACTATCCAGGTAATACATAATTAGTTGCATTATCTGTAATGAAATGAACTACATTCTTTGATCCAGTCCACTCAATAATTTCAAAAAATATTTCAAATAAAGTATGAACATTTTTTACCATATCTGAAGTATCAGCATACTTTAAAAAAATTGTTCCAATATCATAATAAACTAAAAAATTGATCAAAGTTCTTTGTCTTTGATCAGTCCACTAAGCTGCCATGATATTGCATCTTGTTATTTCCCATTTAGATTTATATGAATCCATAATTAATTGACATTCTTTTTTAAAAATCTTAAAGTAAAGGCACTCGAATCTTATAATAAGAAGGTGCCTTAAATCTAAAACTTATTGTTGTTGTGTTATCTATTACTTCTTGAAAATAAAGTGAATTTAAAACATTTAAAAGAATATAAGAATGATAAAACTATCTAGTCCAACCTCTTTTATAACGTAAAATGGTATCCTTATCATAAAAAGTACCTTTTAAACTCAACTGAGAACCAAGAGTACTTCTTGAAGGAAAATAAGAATTTATTTTAATATTAGCTTTCTTTTTCCTTTTATCTAATACTTGTTACACTTCATCATCTCCAAAAGAAATAATATGAGCTTTTATATTTTCTTTTTTCCTTTTAGTTTGTTCTTTCAAATAATTTGCAATTATCTCACGAACATCAAATAGTACATTCTTACAAAGAGCAATGTTATCTTTTATACCAGTAAGATATTATTTCATCTTGTAAATTCCTCCACCTTTAAACATTCTACCATAGAACAAGCAGTTATATTGAGTGTTTCTATTAGATGTTTGACTAGCAGAAAAATAATTTTATGCTATATCAACTTTACTACGAGCAGAAGATGTGATTCTTAATTTTTTTTATGATGGCAAAATAGTCTCCATGATAATATAAATATGAAGAAATATATAAAAAATACCCATAAATTTTATAATAATATCTTTAAAATTACAATAAACAAAAAAAAGTTTTACAATATTATATCATTATTAATATAAAAATTTTGAAATTAACTAAGTTGAAGTAATCTAAAAAATACCCAAATTTAAGTTAATTTAACTTACAATAATTATTTAATTCAACTTACATAAATTTATCTTTGTTACTTTAACACTTTTCAATTAACTTCAACCGGACTCTTGGAACTTTAAGCTTGAGAGGGATCTCGAGATGGAGTAGTTTGGGAGTAGGTGTGAGTGGAGATAAACCTGAATGGATTATTGTAAAATAGCAAGCGTGATTAAAGAGACAAGCTGCAGTAGGCGTGATTGAAGAGAGAACCGATTAGAGCAGGCATAACGCAAGTAGGCAACTGGAAGCTGGAGGAGGTGTGATTGAAGAGAGATCTGAGTAGGTGTGATTGAAGAGAGACCTAATTGGAGCAAGTGTGACTGAAGAAAGAAGAGGCTTATAATTGATTAAACTTGATCGTCAGGTTATATAAAAATCGGACAATTTTACAAATGATAGGTTTTTATATAAAATTGAACCGACACATTGATCGATTCTGAATTAATATAATTGACCTGGCCAGTCCAGTTTGATTTTTTAATTATTAGTTAATATTAATAATCATAAAATAGGGTGGTAATATTGATGCTTGAAAGGCATATAATGTTGATTGACCAAATGATGAAGAAGATATTAAAACATAAATAGAGAAAAAGCAAAAATAAGATATAGCAAAAATATGTGGTGTTCAAAAGGGTTAAAAATATTAATTAAAAGAAAACACGTGAAGTATGATAAAAAAAAATGAGTAAAAATCTTACTTTCAGCCAATCGAAATATAACTACAAAACAGATATAGTATAAAGCGTTAAATAGGGGCAGTAATTTCTTTGCAAGTAACTTGCTTGTACAATTATTTTTCAAGATCGAATATGCGGAGATTCCTATATTGTCAAAGGCCTTTTCAAAATAATTCTCCAAGTTTAAAAGTCATAATTTGCACCTTATATTTTAAGGACATAACAAATTTAACCCTATTATTATTATTATTATTATTATTATTATTGATTTGAAATGTTATTGTTACCAACATTGCCTAAATTAAAAAATGAAATGTTGTTTTGTGATTAGAATAAAAACCAAATATAGTAACATTATTTCTCAATCATTTAGTTACCAAATGATACCTTATTGAATTTCAGATATCATTATCAATCAATATTGATACTATATAAGACTCACATAATGATGTTTTAAATAATTAGGTGACAATACGATGAAGCATAACAATATTTAAATTTATAATATGTAAAATTTCAAAAGTTAAAAAAAAAACTTAAATCATATACGAAAGTAAAAATCGTTACAGAGGGTTATGATGCATCCCCGGTGACCCCACCTATACACCAGCCAAGTTTTGATTGGTAGAGCCCCTGTCTACAAAGTGAGACTGAAAGAGAGGCCAAACGCCCCAAAGTAGTCGACGGTCGGGATATATTCGCAAAATCTTTAGTTCCCCTGCCTCTCAACCCCAACGCCGATGGTTTACATAACTTCGTGGGAAGAGTTCGTCGATCGATCTGTTCAACTGTTTCGCGTTGATCCCGATTCTGTATGTTACTGAACTCCTACATTCTTCAGTTTTGTTTTCAGTTGTGATATTTCCTCACTAAGAAAACCTGATTGAATAACTTAATGGCTTTTTTCTTTTAAAAGTTAATTTTTCTGTCAATTAAAATCAGAATAGGCTCATAAATTCTCGTACTTTTGTTTGTGGTTCATGGCACTGAACTTGGTATAAAGACCCGCTATTGCATGAAGTACCGACATTGCGACGGCAAGTTAGTTCTCAAAGTCACTGATAACAAAGAGGTATTTGTGTTTCTCATTCCTTTTCCGTCGACCTGTTACTGATTCTGTTCCGTAGACCTTCAACTAGTGTGTGAAGATTGCTCTGAAATTGAGTATAAGGCATGGTTTTGGATATGGATTATGAGGATAGATGCGCGACTTGTCTCTTAATGAATTGTAGACCTCACCATCTTATGGTAGAATTATTAAGGTGTGCCTGCCAAACCAAATTCACAAAGTTATTTTTGGATCGTTGTGTCGGACATTTGAGTTTGTAGGCTTTTGAATCTTTTGTTATGATTGAGACCATAACAATTTGCACCTGATACAATAAATATGGTTTACATTAAATCATTCATTTTTGGAGAGAAGATGGATGTGTTATGAGAAAACAGATAGTAGATACTTTCACTTTTAGAGGTAAGGATAAAAACCATATCTATGTTAATCAATTCTGAATAACTTTGAACAGTACTTATTACTATGTACGCTTAACTTGAGAAGGAATATGTGAATTTATATTTTATTTGGATAAATTCACGAGGTGCCATTTTTCTCCAAAAAGGAGAACTTCCTATTAATTTTATTACTTAAGTTGGTCTATT
Organism: Pinacopodium congolense; assembly: GCA_028565735.1. Taxonomy (NCBI): domain Eukaryota; kingdom Viridiplantae; phylum Streptophyta; class Magnoliopsida; order Malpighiales; family Erythroxylaceae; genus Pinacopodium; species Pinacopodium congolense. Next base: position 23,107,792 of record JAOXYD010000136.1, read on the forward strand.
TCTTGAATTGTAGTTTTTTTCTTTTTTTCTTTTTTTTCATTTGTGTTTGTCTTGGAGACATCAAGGATGGGCTTTTGTTTCTATTGTCCAAATCTTTGCGCCTTTTATCATGTTCTTTATCTTGATAAATGCCAGCACCTCGATACTATTTAGAGATGGCGCAAGGTATCAGCAGCATAAATTCCATGAAGCTATGCTGTGATCTCAGGATGCAGTCACCCATGTGATATGAACTTAGGTTTCAAATGTGAAGTTGCAAAAGGGTGCCGTGCTAGGTTTTGTAAATCAGACATTATAGTAACTCTTACTTCTAACTTGAATTGTTTGTTCTACAATAATTTGAGCTCAAAAGAAAGTCTTTTTAAAGTTTCCCCTTACTAGGCCTGCATACCAAGAAAAATTTCTGCAACGGAATCTGAGGTTCATCATATGTGGTGGGACCCTAAACTGTCAGCATCATGGCATATTCACACATACCTTCTGTTATTTGAAAATGTTTGTTGGTTTGTATGGAACCCTGACTGTTGTTGAGGAGGAATTTTTCCACTATGAAGATGTCAATGGCTTAGCATTGTTAGTTTTCTTGACATCTTATCGCTGAAGGAGTACCATTTTGAAAGAGAGAGGAGGAAGGAGGAAAAATAAAAGAATAGTGAGGTGGGGATATTGATTAATCAGGGTTATCTGTGTTTAATTTCTATTTTATGTCCCACAAATCAAATTAAATTTGCTTTGTATTCAGATGCTAGATAGAGGCTTTCTACCCGTTATGCACTTTACCATGGATTCTCATGTTCTATCTCTTAGAATACATGTGACAATTGTTGGCTTTGTAACCTTTTAGAGGAACATGCTGATTACCTATTCCCTCGGCTGTTTAACTACATGATTTTGTGAAGTATAAGTTTACGTCAATTTTTGGTTTAGTGAATATCCTCAATGTTTTTGTCATGTGCCAGTGTCTCAAGTTCAAAACAGACCAGGCACAAGATGCTAAGAAGATGGAGAAGCTAAACAACATATTCTTCACCCTGATGTCCCGGGGCCCTGATGGTATGATCATTTTTTGGAGTTATGTTTTTTTATTGGGTTTTGTGTATTTTTATAGATTTTTGTGCTGTATTAGAATTTTTTTTTCGATTTCTATGATGTTCTTTATTGATTTTTGTGTTTAGAAAATCTGAAAACTAAATCCAAAAGCTAAAACCTTTTCAAACAGACCCAAAGTGGCAGATCTGGATTTGTGGAGCTTTTTCTAATTAATCTTCTCTTGTTTGCAGTGGATATTTCAGAAGTTACAGGGAAGGAGCAGAGTGAGGCACAGCCAGTGAAAAAAGGAAGGGGAAGGAAACAATGACCTTTTCTTTGGCTGCTTGACAGTAGTTAAATAGGAGTGTGGACATTTCTTCCATTGTGGGGAATTAAACACATTTTTGGAATTACCTTGCATTTGTGATACCAATGGCAAAGGTGGGTATATGCTTCTGGACTGATATTTGACAATTAATCAGTTCAAGGTATTAATAACATCTTTACTGCCTTCACTTTCGAAAATACATAGTTACTACCTCCACCTTTTATTAAAGGTGTATTCATCTTTTACCGTTCAATTATTTGCTTGGTAATCTGTGCTTAATCAACATCTCTTACATTTATGAAAAGGATGTGTTGCACCAAAAACTTAGAGATACAATCCAAAATTTCCAGGATTCAGAAGACGGAGACGGAGAGAGAGAGAGAGAGAGAGAGAGAGAGAGATGATTTGGAGAGAGAAGGATTCAAAACATAATTTTATTATGGACTCAGACTAGTAACCCTGGCAGGGGTAAAATAGAGGGTTAAAATAGGTATTTCATAATTAAAATTAAGAGTATAAATATTTGTGTGTTTTTAATAACTGTTATACCCTAATTTTATTTTAGAAAATTATGAAAAAACTTAAAAAATTTTAAAAACTTCAAGGATAACATTGACTTTTTAGGACAATGGCTAAGATAATAGCAGAAAACACCAATTCGTACTAGCGGCATGACTCGTCTATTATAAAAGAGACATAAACGAGTACAACTTGTATATTGGGCTTGCCTATGATGTTGTTCCTTTCGTTTGCTCTTGCTTGGTTGTTCTACTCAAACTCTATTTCATGTAACAATACCTCCCTTTTTTAGCACTTTGTCCAGAAGGTTTGTTTAAGAGAATCTTCTTTGCACTCCAAAAAGAAATTCTTATGTTGCTTGCCTTGAACCATCCGATCACTGAATTAAGGGATGTTTGATATTATTGTTGGTTTTAACTTTTAGTTGTAGTTTTTGTTTGTTTGTATTAGTTTTGTGTGTGTATTTTTCAGTTTTTTTATTGAATCTTTTTGACTATTCTCTGTCCAAAATAGCTACTGGATGGTGATCTGCTACATTGATTGTTATGGTCAATCAGGAGATATTGGCACCTGGTCAAATATGTCTTTTGAGTTAGAGAGACATCGAACGTAGTATGTAGTATATGGAGGTGTTTGCTCGAAGTTGTATAGCTTCTAAGCTACGTGTTGCATCTTTTTCATAATCCCGATAAGGACCGTAATAGAGGAAAAAGTTTCTAGTCCATTTTTCGATAATGAGTGATGTTTACATGGTCGCAATTTGATGAACACCCAGTCCCCTAAAGCAAATTCTCTTTATTTTCTCTTCTCATTAGCGTGTTATCTTATGCGGTTTTCAGCTCTCTGGAGATGAAACTTGGCTATATGTAATGATATTTCTTTGTTTAACGTTGCTTGATCAACTATCAGCCCGTTCGAGTCTCCTGCAAAGTATGAGACATATGGAGGAGGGGTATTCATATAAAATTTCGAAAAGAGTTCATAATTGCATGGTGTGCCGTGTTATATTACAATTCCGTTAGCGAAATTCAGTCCACCCATTTATTCGAGGAATCACCACATGAACATCTCACATAGTATCTTGTGCACTATCTTTATCTATCCATTTGATTGCGGATGATAGGTTGTTGATAGATAGTAAGCTCACCCCTTGGAATGTTTCTTGTAGAAACATGGTTAAGAATATATGATCTCTGCCACTACACAATGGACTTAGCATCTCATGTAATCTAAAAATGTTGGTAATAAGTACTTGAGCGACATCATGTGCTGAAATGGGATGTCTAATTGCAATGAAATGGGTATATCGGTTGAATATGTCTATTACCACTAATTTAAATAATTTTTCTCTTGTTGTCGATAGACATTATTTAAAATCCATGCTTATCCCTATCTGACATCCTTTAGGAATTGAGAGTGGTTGTACAGTCTCAATTTTGTTGAATTGTTGTACTTCATTTCTCTAGCATGTCAAATACAATTTAATGTAGCCCTTCACATCCCTGGTCATTCCCTTCCAATAAAACAAGTTCTATATTCTAGGAAACATCCCTAAGCTCCCTTATGTCTTGATTGCTTTAGTACCAACACCTTACTGAAAAATGCTTGAGGATGTTAATTTTGTTGAAGTAAAGCTCCGGTACCTACCCCAGTTGAATCAAACCCAATTGTAAGTAATTGTGAGAAGTTTGGCAAGGCCAGAGATAATATGATTATCTCTTTTGATTGATCTATCAAAAGCTTGTTCCCCTCTTTCTTGCCATTCCTAACTTGATGAAATACTCTTCTTCAATTGTTTAGTTAAAAGCTTAGCTATATTGTTTTAATGTTTAATAAACCTCCTGCAGGAACCATTGAGGTCAAGAAAGCCTCTCAATTCCTTCAATGATCTAAGGGTTGACTATTCTTTCATTGCTTATACTTTCCTAAAAACCCCTATCCATTAAGAGTAGATAGCACTCCAATTTTTGTGTAGATTTTATCTATTGATTATAAATGATTCCACGAAGTGACTAAACTTCCTCTTAAGGTTCCCACGCTATATGGTGATCTTGTTTCAACATGGGGCTTATGAAAAAAGTACATTAACTGCCACCACTACTTTCTTGTTTGTTAGTGAGTACATATGACTACTGAAGGGTTCGAGGACTTAATAGCTTGATTGTTATCTCCAGTTCTGGTTTAATCCTCTTTAGTAAGAAACTCATCAAATAATACTCTTGTAGTTGACTGCTTAAAATTACCAACTAGACACCACAATTTCAAAAGTCTCCTCATCAAACTTGTAAGACAATGCTAACACAGACTCCTTCCAAGCTAGTAGTTTAAAGTTAATATGTCTCTTTAAGTACAATTGATCTCATTCATGAGTGATCCCTTTAAGGTGCATCACCACTATTAAAAAATGAATATACAATCACAAAAATTATCAAGATTACATGATCATTCAAGATTTATATATATAGATTGGAAAATAATCATTTATGAATTGTTTTTTAGTTTCAAAGTTTATGATGATTTCTTTTTTACAGATGATTTTTTGTCCCTTTTTCAATAAGATGATTACTACTCTTTATAGATTCTTACAAATCATTCATTATATATTCTCATTCAAATTAATAATTTTCATTTTGTAATCAAGTTAAAAATCATGTATAAACTAATCATAAGTATACATTTGTCATCATTATCTCCCACTCACACATGATGGATTTTTTCAATTGAAATTTTACAATTCCCATACTTACTAACCCATGTGATAATTTACTCTGAAGGCATATCGTCATGCATCTATTATGAATATATGAAATTTCAACTGGAGATAATTACTATCTTTGAATACTTTTTCATGTGAGTTATCAATCAAATAAATGATCTTTCTTTGTTCTCAATATTTTAAATTAAATTAAATTTTCTTTCTTAAAATTATTCTATATGATTATATCTTGCACCATCGTTTAGTAACAATCTAAAGTAGTAAATATTAAATTCACTTTTTAAGAATTAGACAAGAATTATAAGGGTGTATAACAAAATTTTTTTCAATCTCTAGGGTCTCACACAATATAAGTTGGGATCGTAAGACTTACATTAATCCCTTTTATTGTCATTTTTGTACACATGGTATAAGTCATGTGTGACAATATTGACCCATTTTGTTTAACTTGAATGTCTTTTATATAAGAAATATCATACAGATAATAGTTTAAATATACTATATGTTTAACATGAGTTCACTTATCTATTTCAAAACTTCTCAAAACTCGTATCTAGCAACTTAAGATAGATATAGTGAACCACTTTTAATCACTTTGAACCAATTTCCTTATAACTTAATCTTGGTATTTAAGGCAGCTTTTATAGTTTAAATTTCTCACTCTCAATTATCACTTAAATAACAAAATTTAATCCTACTTCATTTATAGTATTCACAAACATTAGAGGTGATTGCTTGAGTAAGAGGGTGAATCTTTTATTTTTCTTATATATGTTTTTAATTCATAACTAAAATATATTTATAAAAAACAAATATATTTCTGAATCAAGGTTTACATAATGTATAATCTTCACTATAAAAAATATATTTTTGAATTAAGTGTTACATAATGTATAATCTTTACTATACATTCACATTTAAATATGACATTATAATGAATGAACATATACAGAGAAATATTTATCATTACATTTCAATATCTACGTAAGTCCAATGACTTTACATGATCAATTTATGTATCTTATAAAATTGATTTTTTTCGTTAAGTCTATCACCATATCTCATGTAAATATATATTTATGTTCATTTCTCCTCATGCAATTATATATTTCACATAAGTGTACTTGGTATCTATATGCTTAGTTTTATAATCAAATTTAGAATCTTTAGAATAAGTGATTGCTGCTTGACTTTCACAATTGATAGTCACTCGATCAATTCCGCTTTTAATAACTTTTAAATGAACCAAGAATGGACAAACTCATACAACTTCTTATATTATAGTTGAGAATGCTATGAATTCACTTCTATTATAGACAATGCAATAAAGGATTTTTTTATTTATTTTTCATGGTATTACTCCATTGTTGAACATATTTGAAGGTAGATTGTCTTTCTTCTAAATCGCCTTCCCAATCTATATCTGTACACCCTTGCATATGTAGGTCATTTTCTTAATAGTGTAATGCATAATCCGTTGTCCTCTTTAGATACCTAAATATTCTCTTTACTATCTTTTAATGTGCTTATCTTAGATTTTATTGAGATATGCTCATCATCTCAATAGCGTAATAAATATTTAGTGTCATACATATCATTGTGTATATGAGACTTTAAACTACATTAGAGGATTTTTTTTCATTTATTCTCTTTCTTGTGGCATTGTCAAGTAAAATCTCTTACTGAGACCTTCACCTTTAGAAATAGGATTATCAATTGATTTGGAATTTTACATACAAAATTGTTCAAGAATTTTTTGAATATACATCACTTGAGAAAACGTTAACAATCACTTCGAACAACCTTTTAAAAAATCTTAAGTTTAAGAATGTATACAGCTCCACCTATATCTTTCATTTTAGGGTTTGTTTAGTTCCACTTTCATTTTTTGTTTTCGTTTCTTGTTTTTCTAAACAAAAAAACTAAAAAAAACTAGCACAGAAACTAGAAATAAAAACACTAATACATCACAGAAATTGGAAAAAATAATACAAAAACCTAAAAAAATACACAAAAATCAATACAATAATACAAAAATCATAACAAAAAATAAAAGCCAATAACCAAACTAAACGTGCCCTTAAATTCAAATGATATACAATCTTTGATTTGCTTAATGAACATATAGTCATTACAAGCAATCAATATGCCATCCATATATAAAGATAAAATCACAAATTTATCTTTAGATCTCTTAATGTATACATAATGATTCTCATAGAATATTTGGAAATCATATAAAATGATTACATTATAAAAATGAATGTACTATTACTTTAAAGTTTGCTTTAATCCATAAATCAAATTTAATAATTGACATACTTTATTATATTGGCTTACCTTGACAAAACTTTAGGTTGTTCCATATAGATTTTTTCTTATAATTATAAATTAAAAAAAATTCTTTACATACAGTTGATGTAATTTAAGATCCATGCTGGCTACTATAATTAGAATAATATAAGTTGAAGTAAACTTCACAACAGGTGAAAATTTTTTCTTACAATCAATTCCTTTTTATTTTGTATATCCTTTTGTTATAAGGCAAGCCTTACAGCTTTCGATACTGCCATTAGTATTTCATTTTATTTTGAGAACTCACTTGTTTCTAATAGTTTTTCACTTTTTAGGGAGGTCAACCAAATCCCATACTTGATTGGAATTTGAAGATGTCATTTTTTTTCTTTCATTGCTTTCATTCTTTCTTCCCTAGCAAGACTAGTGAGAGCCTTACTTATATTCCTTGGTTTAGCTTCATCTTATAAGACAATTATATTAAAATTTCCTTCAATCTTAAAACAATCTCAGGGAATTATTCCTTAATTATTTTGTCTTAAACGAGGTTCTTCATAAATATATTATCAATTATCTTATTCCACCCTCTCAAATTAGTCATTGTAAGTAAACTTCCAGTGGAATTTCTTTTACTCGATTGAAGTTCCTCTTCTTGATTTCTCATAATTGAATCATGTTAATAAAGAGTCTCATATAAAATAGATCTTTGTCTATTTCACTCTACTTTGGAAAATCATTCTTTAAAAATGTTACATTTCATTATTCAAATTCAGTTACTCCTTCCCTACTTTGTTCCCAAATGACCTCACATCAATTTGAGTGTGCCAAGTACCTAATAAGAATACTTTTCTTTCCTCTTAGGACAAATTTTTCATGTTTATGATAGAGATCATGAGCATAAGCAGTACACCCCAACATCTGAGACTTGATATGCTAGGTCTTCTGTCAGTCTATAACTCATATGATATGCTTGTAACTAATTTTATGGTTAATTGATTAAATATATAAGTGGCTTTCATCAATGCAACACCCTAAAAGGTGACTAGTAAATTTGATTATACCATCATAGATCTAATAATTTCTAGTAGCATCCTATTTCATCTTTTAATGATGCCATTTTGTTGTAGGGTTCTAGGAATAGTTATTTACCTCTCTATTCTTTTTTCATCACATAAAACCTTGAACTTATCAAACAAATATTCTTTTCATTGATCAATTTCTAATGCTTTTATTTTCCTATCTAATTGATTGTCAAATAAATTCACATACTTTATGAAACAATCTAACATTTCTTATTTATGAAAAATCAAATAGACCTGACTATATTAAGTATACTTATCTACAAAATAGATAAAATACACCATTTCATGTCTTACACTTATATTTATTGGACCACAGATGTTAGAGTGAACTAACTACAATAGATATAAAGCTCATTTTCCCTTTTTAAATGGCTTTCTTACTATTTTACCAACTAGACAATATTCACACAAAGGTAGATCTACTTGGCTTAGATTACTTAAAAGGCTTTCTTTATCCAATCGACTTATTCAGTTTTGACCAATATAATATAGTTTAGCATGCCACAAAATTGTGTCAATGTTGGAATTATTAGATTGTGTAAATAATGAATAACTATTATTATTATTTACATTCATGACATCTAGTATAATAAAACTATCAAACATAAAACTATGACCATAATAGATAGATCCAAGATACATATTCATTTTATCAAGTGGAAGTTTTCAGGGAAACTAGATCTAACTAATATTAACACAAAGAGAAGATTCCAATGAATTTGTAGAGCATACAACACTTCATATAGGATGAGTGATTAACTATCACGTATGAATAAATTTCATGTACTAATCTCCGATATAATAACTTTAGAATTGTCACATATATAAAGCTATTGACTTTCACATGGGAGCTTTCAGAACTTAAAGAAGGCATCTCTATACTTCGCTACATGGTTGGTTAATGTTGAGTCTGTAAGATAAAAAGGATAAAAATTGAACGAGAAATATGTCACTAAACAAATTTTTATACTATAAACTGTACCTTTTTAGGCTTAGTACAATCTTGAGAACTTATCGCTATAATTATAACACTTGACTTGTTTCATGTTCTTCTTCTCGAAGGGACACTTTTCCTTTTCATGTTGATTCTATATAGTCTTCTTATAGTCTTGAACATAGTAGTTGAATCTCTTATTCTTTTTTCACTTGGGTTTACATTTCTTGTTCATAACTCCATGTAAGTTAGAATCAACTATATATACCTCAAAAGACACCTTTAAGGCATTAAGGCACTCTTCCTTTAATATAATATGCCTTATACCATCTTTCATTGTCATAATGCTTTTATTATGAGTTAAGTGTATCTTCATATGTTCTTAATTTTAAGATAGAGAGCGTATTACAATTTGTATCTGTTATTCATTTGAAAGCTTATGACCAATATGTTGCAGCTTACTTATCATCTTAGACATGCGCCTCATTTACTTTTGCATTGTATGATTTGAGTACTTCTTATAAGTATCAAGCCTAACAGTGAGTGATCTCATTTTATTCACTAAATCACCATTAAAATATGTAACTAATGTGGACCATATATCCTTTATAATTTCATTTTTTAAGGAATTCATGTATAATATCATTATTTATGTTACTCAGCAATGTAATGCAGTTAATGAGTTCCTCTTTCCCCCAACTCATATGCATCATAATCCCTCTTATGTTGGGATATATTCCCTCCTAAAAAATGTCCATAGTTATGTTCAGAGGTTCTAGAGCCTCTTACTCTTTCAACATATATTGAATTTTCATACTCAATATTTCATAATTGTTGCCATTTAGTTTCTCATCCTTATTGAGCTCAGCAATAATATTATTTAAAGCAGTAATCATTGTTTAAACACTACGTTTCTATAATAAGAAAGAAATATATGTAAATTAATATTATATCAATGCTTTATAAAATAAATAATAGGATTTCAATTGTCTATGAAATTGAAAATTCACTTATATGCTCAATTGTCATTCATATAACAATCGGATTTTAATTACCATACTCCATAAGAATTTTTATATACAATACATGTAACATATATAATAAATATCAAGTCTATGTATTCATAAAAGAACATATTACATAATGTTCACTACAATATTAAATGCTTATAGGTAACGAATCCTACATGGAATAGAGTTAACAAGTTCGTGTGACGAAGTTCGTGAAGCTCGATATGAAATAACTCTTACTATTTCCATTGAGAGGCCTATGAGATACAAAGTCCTTGTTAATTTCCAATATCCACTGGAACGGCCATGTAATCCCTAGAGAATTTATACTCAAATTTGAATTTACAATAAATGCAACTAAAAAGAATTCATAAATTCTACTTAACTTAGACTTATGAGATACAAAGTCCTTATTAATTTCCTTCTTTGAATCTCTTTCATAAATGTCATCGCCAACTAACTATAAGCTTTCGCATTAGGAGTTTCCTTATTCTAAAGCATTTTTAACATTTCACCTTTAAGATAAGACAATGTTAAAAATAAAGTAGTGTATTTTAATTCAAATTATGCATAAGTGATGCGTGTTAAGTGGACGTAATTTTTAATAAAATATAAATCTAAGGATCACAAAAAAATAATACTAAAACACATAAATAGGAAAGTGCATCTATCATAATGTAGTATAGCTAGTATGAGTCCAAATTATCGATTTACAAGGACTATAATTGCTAGAGAATTCCTATCCTTACTATCTAACCTACTAAATGGGTGGCTTATTTATTGAATAATGAAAATAAATAAAAGATCTATCACAAGAATTAACAAACAATCATGAAGTTAGGATCTAGATAATTAATCCCCATATGATGCATTCGTATTCATCCCTCAACCTTGATTCAACATATGCTCCAAATTTTCTTGGATTGTAGATTACTTAAGTTAAAGACACACTCTCTCAAGTTATATAATTCTATTCAATTTGAAAGTTAAGTAAAAGTTCTCTCTATCTCAAATTATCAATTGAATGCATTAATCTATTTTATGGAATGTATTGTTTCGATTAAGTTCACACATAATTTAGACATCTTATGTAATCCTATCTTTAGGTCTCCATATAGGATGCATTATTTACAAATTAATTTAATTATATATTCAATTTTTCAATCTCAACATATGCAATCACACCATTGGAATTGAAATTTATGTTTGCATAAAAATAAAAAACCAGTGTCATTAACTCTATAAATATATCCAAATGAAAATTTAGGAATTCAATGTTAAATTAAAGGAATAATGTATACTGCATCTTAGAGTTCATAACAATCTAAAAATCCTATAAGAAAATTATGTCCTAGACATAAAGAAACTAATAACAACAATTACTAAAAGAGCAGGGATGAAGAAGCTTATAGTTAAGGTTCTTGAATTTTTTTTTACTCTTGTATGATTATTGTAGGAAAACCCCTCTTGATCTTCACTTTCTTAATGTTTCAATCCATCTTTCTCCTTTAATTTTGCTCCAAATATTGTTAAGATGGCTTAGGAATCACCTCTTAGGTAGTGGTGGCAACTATGGGTGTCAAAGGAACCAAAAAAATTGAGGAAAAAAAAACCCTAAAACACTTAAAAACGTAAGGGAGGCTAACTAGGACACGAGTTGGGATACATCCCAACTCATGTATCTTACTATTCAAATTACACAACTTAGGACATGTCCTCCACCTATGTTTTTTTTCAAATTTTCCAACTTTAAACTTCTTTCAATCTTTTTACTATAACTTCTCACTCATCCTTTAGCTTTGAAATTTGGTCTAAAACTTAATAACATGAAGTTTGTGCTCCCCAAAATAGATTCCATAACCATTACAACTCAAAAAATGCATATAATTTTTCACCAAAATCCCCTAGACTTGAACTAATGCATGTTTCAGATTCTCTTAATGCATTTTTCATGATTACTCTATGGCCCTAATATTTGATACAATACTTCATAACTTGATGCTCTAACTCCTCAATTTAATTACACAGCTCTTCCAACTTTAAAAGTGCATTAAAACGCTCAATAAAGTCCTACAAAAAAAATCATTGAAAAACATATAAGCCACATCTTATATAAATATTAAACAAATATGCAATCAAATCATACGGAACTGCCTCTCAAACCTAAGATAATCATTATGAAAATATACCTAAAAGATATATAATTAGGATGCTATTAAATGCCTCCATACATGAATTATTGCTTGTCCTCAAATAATGACTTAAACATCCAGTTAAAATAATATTGATCAAGGGTTAAATTTTAATTGAGGACAAATGAATAATAATTAATGCCATTGATTTAGCTTATTTATCGCAATTCTTTCATGATAAAAATATTGTTATTATACACTTTCACACTATTAGTAAAGAAGCAACTCTTAATGCATAATATCGAGCATTTAAATAGTTTAATATAAATCATCATACAAGACTGGCTAAAGATGTTTCAAATTGCACAAAAAACAATTTAAATTACACTTTGAAGTAATCATTTAGGATTCATCTTGTCTTTTAATGTGAGGGAAAATATCTTATCAAGAATGACTCTCAGTTACTCAATTTGGATATCCCTTTTAGCCTGTTTAAGATATCATCTACCTTTTTGACATGAAGGTGAACTCTTTTTTGTAAATATCCTCAATTACTAGGTTAGAACACAACCTTAACTGGCTACTAGTGCCACTCATAAACTTTAATCTTTTTATTGGTATTAAGCCAATTAAGTGAAAAATTATGCTCATTTTATCATATATATGTTTTGTTTTTTATTTTCAATGAACACCATGCATCTTATTCCCAATTCACAAAGTAATGTATATGAAATGTACCTATATACATGATATCATATATAAGGTTCATCACAACATATGCAATTCACGTAAAATAAAAAGTAGAAAAAACAATTTTAGTGTTAAAAATCATTCAATAATTAATCAACGCTCAACTAAATCAAAAACATCAATTGGATTTAAATACCGTAATTAACAATTAGCTCGTAATCTCAATCATTTTAAGATGAAATATTCAAGTCTGTGATATATAAATAGCTAATGAAGTTTATCATCCTTTGCATACTTAAACTAAATTGTTCTCAATTTTGAATATGAAAGAAATTAAAGCACATAAAGTGCTAAAACGGAAAGAGAACTTAACTCCTATAAATAGTGAAGTTCAATCTATAGGTGTGAATTTAGAGGCTTATAGTTCATTCCATGTGTAGCATCCCTCTCTCATAGGATAACTACTCGACATATTCGACATTCTGATGAATATTCGAGTAAATATCCTACAAGGGTGACCCACTAGAATAATTACAGTAGTTTCGGTGTACTGACCATAACTTAAGTTATAGTCATTCAATCATCATGATTCTTTCATCCATTGCAAGCTAAGATATAGAACTACAAATTTAATGTTTACCAATCATTCATAATCAGGCTCTAACCATCTTATAATCAAGCCAGAATACATAGGTT
>JAOXYD010000136.1:23146469-23157828 GCA_028565735.1 Pinacopodium congolense
CTTAAAACTTGTTTTTAAGCGCTACTAAATTTACTCGATAAGTAATTAAAAATAATTTTTAAAATATTTAAATAAGGAATATATCTTAGAGTTAATAAAAGTAAAAATAACAATTTTATCATTTACTTCAGCTTGCTGTTAGCAATTAGTCGGCCTCAATAGTTCTGGAGTTGGCATTCGCATGCTTCAATCATGGAGTTTTACATGTATCCCTTTCGTGAATGCCTCCAGAATTCCTGCAAAAACAAGCTTGATTTTATACAACTTTATCTAGTTTACAGCATTTTTTTTTTTGGAAAATTAGTTTACAGCATTTATCTAGTTTACAGCATTTCCATTTCGTAAAGTAGATACTGAGACTTATGTAGCTTTTCCTACCTCCTTTAACGAGCAATGTACCCTCTTCTCTTCCCTGGAAAAGCCCCTTCTGCTTTTGCTTTATATTACAGATGGCGTGTTGTTTTTCCCAGATAAGGATAGCCTGTTAAAGAACCAACCATTCACGTCAAATCTTAAAGCTCGTCAGACCATAATTAGGACCACTTTAACTGGAAAGTGGAACCATACAAATATAAACAAATGTTTGAAAAAAAAAGTTAAAGTGAAAAATGAAGATTAAAATATAATTTTCAAAATGTTTTTCGGTAACTTAAGTCTAAAAGTTAATGTATTTTAATTTCCATGGAATATATTAGGAATCTTTAAATATAAATATTCAAAATCAAAAGAAATTCAGTGGTCTTATTTAACCTAGGCAAAAAGAGAAGTCACAGAATTCGCAAAGAGGAACATGCATTTCATTGACTTGTACTCACCAAATACAATAATTTTAATTCCAACTACTTTCAAATCAATTATCAATCACAAAGTGAGGTAAATTCAAGCTGAAATGGCCATATAAAGGCCATTCTAAATGTTAGTTATGATTATATATTGTGCCTCGGTATGCCAGCTATCTTCAGGTAATTAAATATAGGCCATGATTGAGCATTTTTACCCCTCAATCATGGACATGATTATGCTGTGTTGGGTGGTTGAACCATAATTTGTAGGGACCATACCCACATTCAATTAAGCAACACGCATACTTAATTGAAACATTTAGCGAAAAGAAGAATGATGGGCATCATTAATTATGATTGAACAATTTGTTGGTGATAATGTTTATTTGATGGACATAAGCTCCTGGCCACTTGGTAAGGATATTTATGATCAAGGTGTGTAGCCAGCAATGAACAAACAGCCAGACATTTGGACAGTCATACAACTCGACTAACACAAGAGACAAATTAGTTCCATCTCTCACCCGATAATTTATTGTCTTCAGGATAACATGTCATTTTCTTCACCAAGATATGCAAACCTAATCACATTAACAATAATCTGTACGAGTTAAACAACATGATCGTGTTGGTCGTTCGTAACAGAGCCTCTACTACCTACGAAGTCTAACCGCACAGTAAATCCATCCCAATGATGTCGCAGTGTTATTTATTAAAACCCCGTAAACTTGTTTATGTGTATACAACCTGTCATAGTCATTGCAAGAACAGGAAAGGAAAGAAGAGGAAGGCGAAGAAAGAGGGGTTCAAAACCATTATCCTTGTTCTTACTCTTGATCCAGGAGATAATTATGGGTTCTATGGTGTCTACCCAGGTAGATAAACGTAAGGAAATCTCAACGCAGAAGAAAGCTCTATGTGATCTTCTTGATGGCTGTGGAGAGACGTTTCCAGGTTCTGATTATCATCCGGAGGACAGAAAGAATTGGATGGCTGGAATCAACCCTGAAAAGCTTCACATCAACCAGATTGTGTGGCCTGGAACTCATGATTCGGCTACAAACAAGATCGGTATTCCATGTGTCTCGAGACCTTTCGCCCAATGCCAATCTTTGTCCATCTATCGTCAGCTTTGTCTAGGGACAAGAGTCGTTGACATTCGTGTTCAGGAGGATCGTCGTGTTTGTCATGGAATCTTAAAGACATATAGTATTGATGTTGTTATGAATGACGTCAAGAAGTTCTTGTCCGAGACTCAGTCTGAGATCATAATTCTTGAAATCCGAACTGAGTTTGGTCATGAAGATCCTCCCGACTTTGATAAGTACTTGGAGGAAAAGCTTGGAGAGTATCTGATTCATCAGGATGATCATGTCTTTGATAAGACAATTGCAGGGCTGTTGCCGAAGAGAGTTATTTGTGTATGGAAGCCTAGAAAATCACCCCAGCCAAAGCCTGGAAGCCCTCTGTGGAATTCAGGACATTTGAAGGACAATTGGATTGACACAGATTTGCCGTCAACCAAGTTTGAGAGCAACATGAAGCATTTGAGCGAGCAACCTCCGGTTTCTTCAAGGAAGTACTTTTACAGGGTGGAGAATACGGTCACACCAAAGGCAGATAATCCAATTGTATGCGTGAAACCCGTGACTGGTGGGATTCATGGATATGCTAGACTTTTCATTAATCAGTGCTGTTCTAAAGGCTGTGTAGATCGGTTGCAGGTCTTCTCTACAGACTTCATTGATGAGGATTTTGTAGATGCGTGTGCTGGAATTACTCATGCAAGGATTGAAGGGAAGGCTTAATGGATCGAAATCCATCATAGTTCAAAAGCATCAGATTCTGCTGCCAGTATATATGCCCTGCTTCTATCCTTTTCCTCCATTGCTGTTTCTAGTGCAGTTTAACTCCTGCATCATAATGCAAGGGGTAACCCCTTTTACCGGTTCTTTGTAATTCAATTGTTTGTATTATCCTTTGTTGGTTCTCTGTAATTCAATTGTTCGTTATATATCATATTATATAGATGTCTGTGGATAGCAAAGGATTTCATAAGGTTGGATCTCTTCTTTATTCGTCTTTAAGTTCAAACTCTGAAATTTACTTTCAGACACTGGCTGTTCATAGCATGAGCTGGAGAACACGGTTTTGTATAGGCATAACTAGTAGTAGACATCCAGCGTCAAGAAAAGATAAGTCGCTAATGTGACAAAACATCAACTCGTCAATTCAAGTTGCCATATAGAACACAAACGCAGGAAGGAATTGTCATTCACCATTTGGCTATATTGTATAAGGTACATCCAATCTTTGAGTATTTAGTACATGGACTAAATCAGACTAATCTTGATGGTGTATAGCCTTTGTCCTACAAAATTTGCTTGTCAAATATTCCTCCATTTGCTGAACTATCGCAGAGAACAGTCCTGCAAAAAGAAACAGTCAGAGAAATAAGTCATCTAGTAGCAGGAATATCATTTTTTTGGTGTGCACAATCGGTCCATCAAATATTGCCAATCGGTTGATATTTCCATAATGCTTAAGAAATAAGGTCTGATAATGTTTAAAACCTTATCAGCTGAAAGAAAAAAGCAGAGAACTTTGGAAGTAGATTTTACAAGGAATATAGCATGAAGAGGTGAAGAAGAATTAGTATGTTGCCTTATTTACCTGAAACAGGGCTATCTCTATTCTGTAATGATGCTTTCACCAAAAGGGTTCCTGGGATTTGCTGAAAAACCTGTAAAAACTAATGTTACCAAGGAAGATTCCAACACTAAAAACAGATCAGGCCAGGCTAGAAGTCAACACACCGAAATCCGAAAGCATAATAAGTTCTCTAAAGGCAGGCATGCACCAAATGAACTGTTGGGGTCTTCCAAAGGATTGCAACTGGCTTTACTAGGACATTGTGCTTCATACTTAACAATTGAGTCGCACTGATCATTCGATGCCTTGATCTATTAAGAGGAGGAAATGTAGATTATGCAAGGACACACAGATATCATATCCAGCCAATTAGTTAATTTAAAAGTCCAGAGTAATGATTCTTACATCAACAGTAAATGAGGAAGTATTTAATCTAGAAGATGCACCACAAGTGAGGAAAAAGGACTCGATTGATTGTAATACATCAATGGCACTAGACTGGCGTTGGAGTCCCTATACAAAAGCAAATTTTCACAATAAGATGCATTTTGATAAATCCAGAGTAAAGGTTAACATCATGGCCCCAGTACAAAGAGCTACAGGCTATTCAAACTTCATATATTACATGAAAGCCTACATAAGTACATTCCATTGCTGTTGTTCACGGCAATGATAATTATGCCAAACCAAAAGCTGCAAAAGATGGGATCTTGAGTTCAACTACATGATTGAATAAGCTTGACCTAAACAATAAACAAAAAGGAAACAGATGCCTATGTGTGTCTTGATGGAGACATAAACCCTGCATGGTTTGATGCATGTAGATTGAAGTTTGTTGAAACTTGGAAGCAAGAATAACTGGATTTACAGACTCTTGACTAACCTGAAGTGTGAATGAAAGAATACTCTTCTCCGCCAACTGTGGTGTTATTATCTTGCGAGCAGGATGCACAAATGACCAAGCAAGCCCCCATCGACATGTTTGCCCTTGAATAAATTCAGTCGTCTTTACTATGGTAACTCCTACCTCACGAAGCTTTGCAGTTAGGAACTTGAGATTTGTCTTCCTCCCTACCATAGATGTGTACCACCTATTGAAAATGGAGGAAAGATAATAATTTTCTTCCTACTACAGTACAAGCTGACTTTCACATGTGTGTAACTATTACAAAAGCATAGAGAAGAATGCTACCGAAATGACTCCTTCAATATAACACTATCTTCAATAATACGATTAATAAATGCCTTTTCTCCACCAGGACAAACCATCTCTTCAGGTGTTCCACCACAGGAAGTTTTTGGATTCAGTCCAGCTTCTTCCATCGTCTCAAAAAAGGGAGGGTTACACATGCAGAAGTCAAACTTCTCATCGTCCCTAACCACACCAAGCAGTATAGGTGGTCCATTGTAATTCTTATGCACATCACTTGGCAGAGCAAATGAAGGTGAGGATAAAGCTTCTTCCCCGTAATTAATCAAATTCCTCCTCACACCCAGTTTGCTGTCACTTCTAGCAGACTCACCATTTTGTTCAACAAAGTGTGGGGCTTGCTTACTTGACACCTTCCTAATTTCAATTAGTTCTGAAATATGTGGATTATCTTTAACATTTTTCTCTGCCCATTCTAGTGCTATGCCAGTTATATCTGCAATAAAGTTCAAAAACAATCCAATGGCATCATATTCAGATACATTATAAACAATTAGGCTTTAAAAATTTTTTGCATAGATAAAAGGATTAAAAGCTACCCGACGCAACAAAGCTCCATCCCAAAAGAGAAGCACCAAGGAGTGGGTAAATGCTGTTTGCTCCAGTGCCTATATCAAAACCTCTGACAACATTTCCATTGACATCATTCCTCGGAATGATATCAGAGGAAAGAAGATCTTCAATCCAGTGAATGTAGTTAGATCTATTTGGCACTGGGGGGCAAAGCTGCCCATCAGGAATCCACCTAGAAGATTTAAGAATACATAAACAGTAGGCCAGCAAAACAACTCTAACAACCAATCAATGGCATAACAAAACAACGTGAAAAGCAACTTATATGCATAATAGACCAAAAGCAGGGATCAGAAAAATTCTGTCGCCCAAGGTATAGCAACTAATCTGAAACCAGTAATACTGGAAAGGCTATTTTCACAAGCTTTAGCCTCCTCAACCAGTTTAGTTTTCAGATGAGTGAAAATTCAGTTAATCTAAAAGCACTGAACAATTTCCGCATAACAGTACCATGTACATGAGATGTAAACATAAAGAAAATTTACTTACAAAAAAGAGAGGAAACAAGTAGACTATTTTGAAACGTTGGCTACCCTATTGTTTTACATCAAACGACACTGCCATAACCAAACTATAGGAAGTTGAGAAACTCCAATCAAACAATTGGGTATTTCTTTCCATCAATACGTAAACTCTGCAACTGCTCATCAACCAGTATATCACCTTCGAAGGCTCAGAACCGATTAAAGAACTAAAATTTGAAACTTTAGCGTCACCACAAGCACCATCTTGAAACATAACCACAATAAAATAACAAACGGGTAAACTAGAAAACGACTAATCATTTAAGTATTAAGAGTAAAGTCTTATCTTGCTTCGAAACAATTGGACTCATCAATTGCAGCACAACATTATATATCAAGATCAACTTTTTCAAAACTGAAAACAAACCGAAAACCAAAACAAAGAGAAGAAAACGGAATAACTAATGAAGAAAGGTAAAAGGTCGAAAGTACCAATTAAGGCCGTGGTCGTGGAGGAGAAGTACACGAGTAAGCTCGCGAGTGGCGTTGAAGTCGGTCCAGTCGATTCTGGGTCGACTGTCACGAGAGTAGAAAACAAAATGTTTAAAAGAAGGGTACAGAGAAGCCAAGAGAGCGAAGTCCGGAGGGTTCTCGGCGTATTTATTTCTGGGGTGGATCGTCGGTCGTAGCTCCTGTCGCTTTCTCTTGTTTTTCTTGCTGGGCATCGTCCTTTGGTTGCCGGAGAACAGGAGCCGTAAGAAGAAAATCAGCAATATTTGGATCCAGCTTGAACTCGAGAAGATTTGTAACGGGTCGGTTTGGCTGACCCACGAAAATGGCTTGATAATTGATATGGACTCAGGTTCATCCGTTCATGGAACCTTGAGCCTATTTGAACTGAGAAAGTATATGGGTTGTGTCCAATGTCTTAGCCCGACAAGGATGCTTTTATTTAAGGTATAGCTTATATTTTTACATCAAGTGGAATGGTATTTGTAATTGAAAAAGAATCAATAACAGTCATTCCTTGCCGAAAAGAATGCTTAGAAATTAGGAAAACGGATAAATTTTAGTTAAGCTCATGTTTAGTTTAGTTTTAATTTTTAATTTTTTTAAACATAAAAATTGATAAAAAATACATTAATATAGTATAAAAAATCGAAAGAAATAATAATAACTAATATAAAATATAATAATTATAACAAAAAAGTATAATTTATAACCCAATTAAATATTTTCTAAAACAGTGGCGTGGTGAGTGCCACACCCTCATAAAAAAGTTAGGAGTTTGAGTAATAAAGCAACAAATAAGTTAGGAGTATGTAAGATACCAAATTTTAGTAATATTACTGAGATGGTAACATGATGGCCATAACACCAACTTTAATTCATTTGAAGGTTATAACTGTAATTAACTAGCAGACATATGGGTCCAGACCAATTCTGTGGTTACCTAAACAAAGTAAAGATGAACCAAATTGGATTATATTTCTAAGTGGAAAAGAGATGTTTGAGTTGCCATGATTTCCTTGGATGACACTGTGATTACTACACTACAAAGACAGCTTCTGGTCCTATGCTTTGCTGATAAAACTTTATCTAAAATCCCATTGAACAGGGTAAAAGTTACCATCATTTTGCATGATATTGGCAATTCTTCTGGAAAATGAATTCTGAGTAGACCAGGTGAAACAGAGCTTTGTCATCAGGACTGCTACTCCATCCAAAAACTTTGTTATCTTTCCTTACCCAGTTGTTGGGGTATTGACAGCTCCTTTTTCCTAGGCTACAACTGGAGACAAGAAGAACAAAAAAGTTCAATAATTGACCTCAAGCCTCAATGTAATCTCCATTGCTATTGTTTACTGCCACCATTTATGGTGTCAACTACCTTCTGAGAAACTCTTTATCCATCCCAGCTTCCACTGTTCCTTTGAGAAACTGTCCTCTCTAAGAAGAAAATATTTTGGAATGTTCTACTTTCTTGAAATTTCATGTCACCTATATACCTTATTATTCACCAGGAACAGAGCTACTGCTCATCTCCACCAAGTACCCAACTTTCCCCTTTAATGGCACCAAGGAGCGACTTCAATTTTTGGCGCCGATTTGCTCGATAAGATGAAAGTGGGACCGAGAAAGAAACCAAGGCCTATCCACATGAACAGTGAGCTGAGTCAGCACAGGACAGCTTCTTATGGATAAGCATTTTATTGCATTGTCAACCATAATTGAATTCCTCTTAACGTCTATATATACCTTGAAACCTCCTCTCTTTTTAACCATCTCAATTCGCTATTCTACACTTCATATCCATTTCGGAAACAATCCTCTTGGCATTCTCCGTCAAACATCACCATAAATAAACCTTCCTGAAATCCTGGCTTAGTATCAAAATTTTCAGCATCTATAAGTACCAGAGTACCACAGCTAGAGCTAGAAGAAAAGGGAAAGATTTCTGATGGCTTCAACTTGTTCGCTATATGAAGTACTAGGAATCCCAGTGAGTGCAAGTGGTCAGGAGATAAAGGCTGCATACAGAAAACTAGCAAGAGCATGCCACCCTGATGTCGTGTCCATGAACCAGAAGGAAATTTCAGCCACTGAGTTCATCAAAATCCACACAGCTTATTCCACGTTATCAGACCCTGATAAACGTGCAAATTACGATAGAGATCTTCATAGTCGCTTCCAGTTTTTTGGATCTTCTGTGAAATCAACAACAATGGCTGCTGCTTCTGGGTACGCGGGAAGAAAGTGGGAAACTGACCAGTGTTGGTAGGACTTAGCCACTTGTGTGTTTCTAGGTTCCATTTCAATTACTTTGTAAACTAAAAGTCTAGGTTTAGTTACCAGTTTCCAGCACATAGATTATAGCCTGTTAATCCGTTTCCTATCATCTATCGTCATATTTTTGTACGATTAGGATCAGGGATCGGAGTGACGGGGGAGAAACAGATAGGGCATATTTCGATCGATGTCTAGCCAACTTTTGTACTTTCTGTAAGGTGGACTAGATTCCACACCCGCACTGCATTAATAGATATTACTGTTATCTTCTGTCACCCTTTTTCGCTTTTCTGCTGACAGGCTGGTTATCTTTTCCTCATCTATTATATTTGATAAAAACTAGTGGAGCTTCAGGCCCTGTAGGGCACAATAGCTTGGAAAAATAGAAGCTTTAAAGCAAAATGGAATTGAAGGTCCCATTACAAAATTGCTCAGCTTGTACTGATTGTATATATTCCGTCTTTTTAAAAAATATTATTGCAAGTAAAACTTGAAAGTAAAATATCTCATTAATCTGACACAAAAGAAAAAGGTGAATGATAGACAGACAGAGGTGGGGACCAGCTAACGTGAAGAAAAGTCCCAAGGTCCTAAGATATTTTCCCAACAATAAAATTGATCTTTTCTTTTTCAAGGGAAAGTAGTCTTACACTTGCCCTTTAGCACAAGGAAAGCTTCGTACTGAAGAAACAGTATTTTAGCTATTCAAGAACAAGAGAGGCGGATCTTGTTGGCTAAAAAAATGTGAGATCTATCAGAAATCAAGTCTGCAATTTGATCGCTTGATGCAAAAGATTTAATCTTTAACCTTCTCATAGTTTTTCGCCTTTACCTCGTGTCTTGGAGTAGTAATGCGTTCAGCTGCTAAAGCAGCGAGTTACAGATATCAATGAATTCAATAGAATACCAAATCTAACAAAAGAGCAAATTTATTGGTGGAATTTGAAAGAAAAGGTTACATATTTAAATTTGATGGATATTATAGGGAAAGGATTGAACTAAACTTGATTCTGACACACCCCTCAACGTCTTCTTGATACTTAAATCTGTTCACGTTCTTGTGACCTTGTGGAGCAGAGGGAGCGGACAACCTTGAGAACTACATGCCGGCAACACCTCTTCCCGGTCGGATTGGGCTTCTTAAACAGTTTTTTAGATTGCTTGACCGGTGGTTGTTGTTAGTTATATTGTCCAATGTTGTTCGTTACGTTGAATCTTTGTATTAAATAATATCAGGGGAATCGATTCCATGCAACTGCTTTTAGTTGTTTCGCGTAGGACGCTAGGAGCAAAACAATGTGATCTAACCATTGCACGTGTAGCCCAGTCAATGCCACTTAAGCAGTTGCGTGGTCCTTTGGTTCTCTTCTGGTCACATAGTGCACAAGATTTGGAGCTTCGGAGTAGAAATTAATTCAAAGCAGGACCTTTTGGATCTTAATAATGAAGCAACTGTTACTAGTTTGTGCCATGAATCTGGGGTACTTCCTTCTTCGAAGAAATATATTGATGCGAATTTAGGTGTAAAATCCTAGCAATTACTTAAATAAACAAGTTAAGTCGTGTGATTGAGATTGACCCTTTAGTTATAAAGAATTATAAATAGAATTCATAAAAGATTTGAAATGGTACAGAAAGTAGTTCAATAAAAAATAAAGATGAGGAAGACTCTGACAAATCTTCACAAATTATCTGCTGTGATTAGATTTAGGGACCGGTTATACAGTCTTTTTTAATTTGTCCCTCTTGGTCTATATGATCTATTTATATCATTTATACCATCTCTATAAATAAGGTTTATATAATATTATAATACAGTTCATATAATAATATATTCAAAAATTATAAATTGTATATAATTTAAAATTTATTTACATTGTATCTATACAATTCATACAACTTCTATAGATAGAGTTCATATAACATTGTAACATAGTTGATAAGTGTGTTTTCGTACAATGTTTCTAGGTTATTTTTAAATGTTTTAAGTGTTGTTTGTATATTTTAATCTTAGTTAGTATGAACTTTTACATCCTTTTATTATCTTTTAGATGTTTAATTGTTTCTTGTTTTTTTTTTTATATTTGAGGATAAAATACGAACTTATTTGAGGAATGGGTTGATGCGCTTTGATATTTGCATGTGCAGATAACAAATGTGACTTAAAAACTAATACATATTTTCGTACTACAATTTCGGTGATGCATTAAGTGCCCTTAGAGAGCTTCAATTACAATGAAATTTTACAGGTAGCTAGAAAAACATGTGAGGAACTTACATATCACATTTCAAGTCAAAAGGAGGTATGTAGACAAAAATATAGTGAAAATATCAAGTAGAGGTCAAATATGAAAAAAAAAAACTAATTTGACAAGGTGACGTGGCAAAACGTGTAGAGGCATGTTTTGTGAAGTTTTGGAACTGAGAAGTCATAGGAATTAACCTAGCAGCCACATTCTGACCCGAGGAGACATCCAAGAGAGAAAAGAAGGTTTTCGAGAGAGGAAAAATGTGAAGAAACTCGAGAATAAAGGGAACAATCAAGATTCAATAAGTACTGTTCAGATTTTTCAGTAAAGGAGGCTTTTTCATCTTCATTAGTTTATTTCTCTTTTACTTTCCTTTGATGTTTAATCTGAATACTCTTTGTTTGAGCATGATTAAGGATTTCTAAATTTATTTTAGGGATTATTCTTGAATTGTTTATCCTACTTTTACTATATTGATTTAATGTATAGTTATTTGTATTAATTGTTGAACGTATAATCACTTCGAATCAAGAGATTGATTTGACTTATTTGAGTTAGGGTGCGCAACAAGAGTTAGTAACTTAACAGACCTACAATTAACAAATTAATAAGTGATTAAAGAGATATCTTAACTATTTT
>JAOXYD010000136.1:23177547-23202755 GCA_028565735.1 Pinacopodium congolense
ATACCCCCCCCCCCCCAATTTCTATCTCACCCTAAATGGAATGGCTCTCTTAATTAGGCTGCACCCCGACCCGAGTCCCCGATTTTGCTCTTTCTTCGCTCGCAACCTAAGAAGTTGGCTTTGCCAACATAACATTAATTAAGGTAGTCCCCGTCATTATATGCTGACCCCAGCCCGAGGCTGGGACGATATGCCTTGAGGGAATAAAACCGTTAGCTAGCAATCTCTCTCACTAGTTGCCTTTCAAAGGCTTTGCCTTCTACAAAGAAGAAGTTCCATGAGTAAAACTTGTTCAACTCAAGTCAAAATATTGATTCTGTTAGTTATGCACATGTGTATATTGATGTATACATGTGTATACGTCTCTCGTTAAGGTATATTTTCATTAAGGCATCAAATGATTCTTGGTAACATTGTTTTCTCTAAGGTTTTTGTTAGTTATGGAGATCTACTTCTTATGTACATCCATACTTTACTAACCATATCAATAAATAACAATGTTTTGACTTAAGTTGAATGAGTTTTAGAAGTTTACTTATTAAATTAAAAAGTTTTTAGAGTTTGGCACTAAACTAAATCTTAAAAGGTTTAACATTGAAGAATCTATTATCTTAATCATATGCTAAGCTTTTATCTCTCCTCTATTTTCTAATATAAGATTATGTTACTCTGTGTTACTCACCTCTCGTGTGAAATTTCACATATTTTTTTAAAAATATGCAATAAATATTCAACTTAAATTGTTTACTCATATAATAAGATTTTTATTGGCTTGATTTTTTGTTCAATTTGTCATTTTCATTCTCTAAACGTTACTTTTAGGCATTCAAATATTGAATATGATAGGCAAAAGGTATAATTTGCCTCATAACATTTCAAAAATAAATTAATTTGACCCTCAACATTTTTGAAGGTATCATTTTACTTCCTAACGTTTACAAATAGTGTAATTTACTCCTTAACGTTATAAAATGGTGCATGTTACTCCCTATTGTTTACAAAATTGTACAATTTACTCTCTTAATACTAATTCTGTTAAAAGTTTGTTAGATAAATGTTAATTTTGTCAATATTCTATAAATAAACTATTAATTAATTATTAAGAAAGTAATTAATAAAATTTTAATAAAATTAATATTAAAAGGGTAATTTATACCATTTTGTAAATGTTAAAAGGTAACATGTACTATTTTACAAACGTTAAGGAGTAAAATGCTACCTAAAAAATATTAAAGGGTAATTAAATCCTTTTTAATAATGTTAAGAGGTAAATGGTACCTTTTACCAATATGATTAGGACAACAGCTCTATTTCACCTTACCTTCCAACTCTCCCAGCTCGGTAGCCATCTTCTCGCTATCCTTCCTAAATTGAACAACAGTCAATCGATTGGTTTTAAAGATTTGGAGACAAGAAGTCAACCAAATGCCCACGACCTTGAGTCCAATTCTCTTGTCCACAAACCTAACTCTGGACCTCATAACACATACCAGCAATTACAAGCCCAAAGAATTCAATTGGCTCTTTTTCTTTTTTCTTTTTTTATGATAGAAAGAATTAAATCAACTTTTCTTCTTTTTTTTCCTTTTTTTATGATAGAAAAAATTCAATCGGCTCTTGTTGCACCCCTCATAGGACTTTACCAGTAGGCTTATCAAATTTAAGAGGATATTTAGTATTATTGTTAGTTTTGATTTTTTTATTTTGATTTTTGTGTGTTTTTATTAGATTTTATGTGCTTTTTGTTTCAGTATTATTTTTTATTTCTATACTATATTAGTATGTTACTTTTTTCAGTTTTTACACTTTTTATTTTTATATTTAAACAAATAAAAAATAAAAATAAAAATCTAAAATCATACCAAACACGACCTAACATATCAGGTAGCAAACGAAAGAATTGGAACCCTATTGTTGTCGGATAAGAACTAAAATTCTTTGAACATGCAACGGTCACCTTCTCATTCGGACTTGAGTCATGAGTCATGTAGTCCAGCTTGCTGACAATTTTGGTCCTTACTGTTCTGGGGCAAACAAAACAAATAATGATTATTAACCATTTGCTGGACTAGTAAGCCTGTATACCGGCTTACACAGCTGTTGAACCCCCACTATGAATGTAGATAAAGCCCTTTGTCCGGCAGGCCAAAAGTAGGAGGATAGGATTCATTGTTTTAAGGTCTTAGCCCATCCCTCAAGGCCTTTCTTCTGCAAGGGAGGCGCCACCAAAGTGATTTACCATAGATGTTTCAGTTTGATATGCATAACTCCAGCTGCAATATGTTGCTAAATTTTTATTAACCAATCTAGTTAGCTTGTCTGTGGAATTAATTGCAATGAATAATAAGTTAAAGGTTAGATAAACTGGTGACTGTCAGTTGACTTTGATAATCACCCTACGTTTGACACTACTCAGTCTAAAATGGGAATAAATGTAAAGGCTTAATGGTCGACTAATTAACAGTTAACAAGAAAAACGTCCCCTTTTCAGTTGTATTTGCAAAAAACGGAACCCCCTTTTCCCAGAAAGAAAAACCATGGATAATGTGAATATCTACAGCAATACAGGAACATGTTTCCCATGCACACACCATCGACTTTGTTGTCTAGCGAATAAAAGAGGAACCATACAAGAACTCCAACTGATTCTTTTTGCATAAAAAGAAAAAAAGGTGTTCTTTTTTATGAGGCGCATGCACTTGTAAAAGTCATATGATCTCTCCATGGCATTCCCTGTCTCCAAACTCGATATACAGTAGATCATTAGATTCTCTCTACATACATATGTCTCAGCTGCAGCCTTACTGCTCCTAAAAAAACGTAACTGTAGCAAATATCTCTCAAGTCAATCCTTATACAGTTGTACGCCATTCACGCTGCCTTTTTCATTTCTCTTTTAATTATTTCTGTCTCTTGCTGGTCTTTTACAGGCATAGATTGAGCTTCGGAGAATAAGTGAGTGATAAAGCGAAATATGCTCTTGAATATATTCCATCCTGTTATCACATGATTATCTTGTTTCAATGATATGTCATTTTCAGAATCTAAGCGGCCTTGTTTCATATGTCTTGGTCTGTAATCGGAAGCATCTAGTCAGTGGGACAAACATATTCCAAACTTTAGTCAATATTTCAAGGGCATGTATCAGGATAACGGAGGAGACGTTGTCATGCATTAGTCCATAGTCACATTTTTAATGTCCCATCTCTATCAAAATCTACTCAAATTCGATCCCATTAATAGTAGAGATGGTGTTACTTGGTGTATACCATATATCCATGCCACTATCCAACTAGGGATACGACTTTCTACTTGTTTAATAAAATTCAGAGTATACTTAAAATTGTTTGATGAAATGTAGCTGAAAGCACACTGGCAACGCAATGTAGCTGAAAGTACAAATATTTCCAAAAATTTTTAGTACAACATATTTCTCTGCCTGTTACTGATTGGAGGAAGTGGGGCTGTGGTCGATTTCATGAACCCATACTCTCATATAAGCCTAGTTAACAAGATACTGGTCATAGAAACATAGCGGAGTGGTGAAAGCGTATGGTTGAACAGCAAATTTGATAATTAAAGAGGCGAGCAAGTTGTTGGAGTTAGCATTGCTGATGTGACCAAATCAAAGGATGCGAGTGTGGTTGTGATGAGGAGGAGGAGCAGCCGTGGCATTGTGGTGTGGCATCATCGGAGGTCGTGGCACGGGGGCAGGTGGGCATTGGTAGCACTTGGCAAAGAGCCCGAATGTGTCAATCTGGCGTACGAAGTTGGTCACGCTAGCCCAGCCTCCAAAGCCAAACCCAACAATCAGCACCCAAACCACCACAAACACGTTGATCACATACGTCCCTACCCATCTCCCAAAACACTTCGGAGGTGGCTCCACTGCGTTCTATACATAGCACAACAAAAATAAAAACACAAGAGTCACTCACATAGCCCTTATCTATCTTGGTGGAACTGGTATATTTTACGTTTTATTAAAATTCCTTTGTTTTTGTGGGGCTCACAGTTGTTTCAGGTATAGGCATAGTGTGTATTTTGTACGGCGTCTGCCAAAAAGACAGGTTTTTTTGGGTACAAAAGCAGGTTTCAGGAATCAGGTCTGAACATCTATTCTTCATTGAAAGTATTGCAGCTAGAATCTTGTCCATTTAAGCCGATTTTATTTCTTCGTTACAAAAAGTCGACTTCAATGCTTGAAAAAGTTCACATTTAAGACCTTTTCGTTAGACATTTAATGTTTGCTTTTGATCATAGTTGTTTAGTTTAGGCCCACTTATGCATTTTCATGCCAAAAATTATCATTTTAGGAGAGAGGTCAGGAACTGGTCTGCTAGACTGTGACCACAGGTCCACCTGCAACATTCTATATTGTTTTAGACAATAAATTTAATTTTTTAAATTATTTTTCTCCTTAATAGCAATATTCAGTCAAACTTTGACCAAAGTGGGTTGACTCTTGTTTCCCATGTGGCATTACGCTTTATTAACAATTAACTAAGAGGTGTTGCGTTTTAGAGTGTGTAGAAGAGTATGGTAATGAAATAGGCTACCTCTCTTGCAGCCGCTGATTTGAAGGTGAAGATGTGTGCCAAGGCGGGGATGATGTAGACTGTGAAGCTAACGAGGAGTGATCCAACGGTGGAGTTTATTGGTCCAAAAAACGGGAAGATGATAGCCAAAAACCAGATAGGAACCACCACAGGCAATCTAGCAGCAGCCCTCTTGCAAAGGCTCTTGCATTCATGCATACCTATTGCCTTCTCCCACACAAAGTACAATGGTGTGCATGCGAACCCAAACGTTATGAACTGCAATGTTGTGGAAGACAAAAAGGGACCCTTCAAGCCATTAGTATTAAAATTTCCAGCTTTTGCATTTACATTTAATCGTAGCTTTTCGCAGGAAAAAAGTAACAGACATGCATGAACACTAGAAATGTGTGAGTAGGTATGATATTAATGTGTTTTGCTGTTTGGGCGAATGATTTATGAGGAGGCTACTTGCCTGGTGGATGAGCATTAAAATGACAGCCATGTCTCTGAAGGGAGATCTTGGAAGGAGAGAAAAGGCGTTGGCGTGGTCGAGAAGCAAGTCCCCAAATGCCCAATATACTGCTACTGCAGAGGGCAGTGTCAGTGTAAGCACATACAAAGTAGCCATTAGGTATATGGCCTTGAACTTCTGTGGCTTCCACATTGCATGCATGATTTCCCTGTTCCATAAAAATTTGTTTCAACTCCAATTAGTACTTATGCCAGTTAGTACATTTGCAGTATTCCTATTTCATATTCATATGCTTTTCATGCACATATTTGTGAGAAGATCAGGAGCCAAATCTCAGGTTTTAGCGTAGTCTTTTAGCATATATGTTGTCTAAAATAAGGAACTTAATGGACCGCTTTATAAATAGGAAATGCAATCTCCTGCATATGAAAAAAAAAAAAGGAAAGAAACATGGAATCTAAGAAGTAGCTAGAAATCACTGATATATTACACTCTCCTTCTTTCTTGCCACCTCGTGTAAAAGTAAAACCGGGAAACGCAAAAGATGATTGGCTTTCCAGTTGGAAAAAGCAAGAGAAAGGTTCCCGAGGAGACACTGTGCTTTTTGCCTACCACGCCTAAGAAGGGCAATTTTGGGAACTTATGCAATAACTCCAAACCAAGAATACATATATGCATAGGAATTGAGACAAGGATTGGTCACTAGATCACATGGTCAGATTATGTCTAAACAAGTGGAGGTTTAGTCACTTCAAGAATGACGTTAATCCCTTTTGTTTTTACCTTTGTTCTTGATACATTAGTATAAAATTTGCCCATCTATGACCAAATGCATGCAAACATCTCAGTACCATTCAAAGACAGAAGTCTACATCTAAGCTTGTCTTACACAGTAACCGCGTGTCCCCCAAATGTGTAGAGAATGTTTGTAGCACCAGTGAAGTATAGCACAATCTTTGTTGGACCCGTATGCTTCACACCCTCCACCTACGGATCATGATCCATAAATTACCACATTAGCTTCGGTTTTAAGATCTTATGAGACAATTAAAAGCGTTAACTTCATATAAAACCTCAGTATAACTATCGTTCTGATTAGTGATATTTCAAGTCTCTAGCGTTTCTTTGTTAACAGTAGAATCCTTGTGATATAAAACAATTGTGAATATAAAGGAAAGCGCTGGTCTTTTCCTTCAGAAGACATTATTAGACTAGGTTGGTCCAACTTTGACAGAGTTCAAACAAGCCTGGCCAACATGTGAAGGACAGGCTGTCCCCTATGCAATGGGAGACGTGATGTGGACCAGTTTGGTGGCAAAACATGCATTCTTAATGTCCGGACGGTCCAAATGGTCAGTGAATCTTAGGAACTAATTAATGATTATATATATATATATATATTTACCTGACCATGGAGGAGAGCAGCAATGGTAAGATACCAAGCAGTGTAAGTAGTCATCACGAGGCCAATAAACGACCAGATTCTGTAGTTGCGAAACGAAGGAACAAACACTGTGGTGGCACAACATGCCCCGAAAATGTATGTCCAAGTTCTCTTGTCCAGATTATCGTTTATGTAATATATGTTACTGCAAGACAAAGAAAAAGAAAATAAAATTGAAGATATTCCAAAGCTTGCAGGCTTTGCGAGTAAAATTCATTTTAAAGTGAAGATAGAGTTAAGAGGAGTGGTCAGAGAGAGGTTATAATAGGTTAGGTACCTTGCACAAGCTATGAGTTGAATAACAGATCCAAACAGAAGAAAAGTGCAGTTAAATGCCAAGCCCGCGTTCCTCCAATGTTTCCCAAGGAGACCATCAAGAACTTCAAACCACTACTCAGTTGGGATAGTACACAGAAAAGATTGGTGACCCATGTTATGATATGAACTAACAAGCAGTAAAATATAAGAAAATTCTGTATCTTCCTTAAGATGTCCAAATTGTACCTGGATTACATGGTTCCTGAAATCAACCTTTTCTCTTTCCCTCCTGGTTCTGTACTCTACGTAGAGTATGCTAATCAAATAAGCTGTCCAGCTTCCCAATAACCCATAGAAGAGCTGGAACATTATGCCTGATAGCATCCCTAGTTGGGAAAATGAGTATGGCAAGGTAAGCAACACTTGAGCCACCTGAAGCCAAACCAAACCAGTCAGTTTAAACAAGAAAAAAAAAAAAAAAAACCCTGCATACGTACATCCATGGACTAGAAACGCAAAAACGTTCAGCGAACCTGATTAGAAGCACAACTAAACCATGCATCATAAACAGAACCACCATGCCACAAGATCTTAGAGAGCCTTGTCTTCATGTCCATAGGCTTGCCTTCAGTTTCCATTTCCACATAATTCCCTACTATCACAGTCTCCACCACCTTATCAGAAGCAGCCATATCTTATCACAGACACACCAAAACACCACGAATACTCACTCAATGTTCCCACTACAATTCCCCAATGCCGAACTTACAAAGATTGTCCTATCAATTTAATAAGAAAGCTTTTGGTGAAAATAGAAGCGTGATCGATGAAGGGAAGCATCTAAGGGAGAGTGATATATATAAGACAATGAAGTGAGGTCTCAAAGGCAGGGAAAAGTAGGTGTTTGAAAGGTACATATGTATGCTGTTGGATGACACGTCTTGGGGAAGAGGGTAAAATCCACTTTCTGAGAAAATTAAATTACAAAAGAAAGACCAGTGGTATTTGACGAAATTTCCCTGGTTATTTAGCCCCTTTCGTGATTAAAAATGTTGATTTTTTTATTAATAGTTAAGAGTTAATTTAAAACTAATTATTGTTTTCATTTTTGGTTTTGAATTAATAATAATAATAATAATTTAGGGAGCGTGAATCGCTTCTCCGCACGAGTGTGCCCTTGCGTTTCCCGAGCTGATCATTACCGATGTTTCTTCTTCCTAATTTACCCTTTTTTGTTCACCTTAATTTCCATTATGCCACTGACTTTACTTGACAATAGAGAAATAAATAGCATTTTCTTTGTTATTTCAAATGCACCATTTTGGCCGAATCTTACAATTGTTTTTTTTTTTTGGGAAAAAATGTTACCATTATTGTTATGACAATATAAGGACTTCAATTATGTGTAGGATACCTAATATAATTAATTTCTCATGTTCATAAGTAATCATAAATTCATGAAAAAAAAAAGAGTTCAATAATACCTGATCAAAGTTTACCATATAATCCGTTCCTTACACTAGTTTTTTGCTAAACTGAAGCTTCATTTTGTGTTTGTATAATTCGATTAACTTGTTAGTTTTATTCTCAATCTAATAAGGCTAGCATATCTAAATAATCCACCACATTAAAGAATTATAATTGAGCAACAATTATATAAAAATCGTATCACTTACTATAAAAATCGTATAATTGAGCAGAGCAATTGCTAGCACCAATTTCATAACATACGAACTACTAGATGGGGACTAGGAGGTAAATAGAAGCCGACAAGAAAGTTTACAAAAATATTTGTAGAAGAACAAGGCACATAGGGGGAATATACAGAAATTAAGAAAGATAAAAGAAGAGAGAAGAGGTTTTGAATAAAACCAATTAAGCCAGTGGGAAATAGTGAAGAAGAGAAGTGAGGATTACAGCAAAGTAGACCGCATGATTGCAGCCAATGCAAGCGTGGTGCTTTTACAATGTTAGAGATAAAAAAAGCTGCTTTTCTTATTCACATCACATGGACTTACTTACAAGCACACAGGATTACATGCTTACTACTCTTATAAATTATAAATAATATATTTGATGGTTAATGAGGACAACTATATGGACAAGAGACCAGAGGAGGTGTGGTTAATTTAGGTCATGTGACTTTGGAAATGGCATCTCCTTTACAATAAAATTTGTGGGTCTTGCTTTGATTGCTTCGCATTAATATTCTCTTCTTCTAGTTATTACACATATATTCTCTTCTGCTTTGTTCTTTACACTTTCATCATCAGCTTATTCTCTGTGGCCTCTTCATAGGTTACAGGATAAGATCTCTTTCTCGCTTAAAAAGTAACTAAATCTCCTACCCTTTTAAGTAGTTTAAGTTGTAACTACATTTATATATAGCTATAGATGCAAATCTTTGTAACTTGGGGTTATGCAATGCATCCGTGGTGATGTTCTATATGCAACTTTTTGATAGATTTTCCCAAGTAAATCTGTGTATCACAATATTTTCTGATCTTCTGTGCGTGGAACATAATCTTTCTGCAACATATGTATTGGAGAATGATGATAACTATTGTCGCTAACTACAAAAATGTTTTCCTTTTTATTATTATTTTTACTTGGGCCAATTTGAATTGAAGCGGACAGAAGAGAAAAAAATTCAGGTTTCTCATTTCTTTCTGAATCATTACACAGAATGATCAATAGGGTAACTTCAGTCCAGGGCCTGATTAGGACAGGAAAAATGTATTGAATGAAGCAACATTAATTGGTAATAATAATTCCCACAGGATAGCTATTACAGCACCTCCATGCCTGTCTCTCTGTCCTGGCTCGGAAAATTATCAGGCCAGCCCCTTTTTATTTTTTGAATTTGAACATGGTAGTTACTCAGAGAGATAATTGATGATCTTTCATCTCATGATCGTTGATCATAATGATTTTGTCTTCTTATAAATTAAGAAAATAAAATCCAGTCTCCCGCCTCAGTATTGCTGATAGCATTATTGCTGAAGAAATGAGGACATGACACCCAGGCACATGAAAAAGAAAAAGGAAAAGCTTTGTTTTGTTGCAGGTAACATATTTATGGGCTTTGTTGGGCACCATTTTTTCACTCCTTGTTAAGTCATGCTTTCCAATCACAGTTGGACCAGAAACATTCCCTGTAACTCCTGTCTCCTTTGACTAGACTAGATTGAGTGCAGGCCAAAGCACCGCTATATTCCTGCATGCTTGCGTCCACCATAATCTCTGTCCTTCATCAATTCATATCCACCTTTTGATTGTGTAGCAACAGACTTGAGTTTCTGATGCCTTGTATGAAACTTGATCGACTGGATGTTCATTGACAGTAGGAGTAAAATAGTAAATGAAAATCTTTTTGGTTTTTTACCTGAAATGCTTGCCATTGTCACTATTTCCACTTTCCAAGGTTAAAACTAGGAGATTCCCCTGCTAGTACTTTCACTTCACATTCTTGCTCTGCAAGAACAGTAGTTTTTTGGACCTCAATTCTCTGATAATATCGTACCTGGTTTTATTTTCTTTAGTATCCATACAAAATTAGGGATATTTTAGTTCTTTAGGAAGACAATTGATTTAATAAGACAACCTCAATCATTGCTGATGAAAAAAATTTGAAACACTATACGAAAGCATAAAAAATTCCGCATAAGAGGGAATGCAAGGACACTAGCTTCCCATGATTGAGAACTACCATTGATAAGTCTAGACAATGCATGCTAATTCTGCTAAATATTGTCTTTCCTCTTTGCTTGGAGACACACAAATGGGGGGACCATTTGGACAAAGCGATTTTGTTCTGTTAATTTTGGCTGAAAAAGAACAAAACAACTAAACAAAATGTACCTTAACCATCCCCATTATGGACACAAAGACAAGCTAACTAATGATCAACAATTAGCATAACAAAGAATTAATTAGGCATGGCATGCCTCCAAAAGGCCATTAACTAATTATAACTGTTATAGATCATGGACAATAATTTATCATACTAATTATCATCCTAATCCATACAAGGATTGCATAGAGTTATGTTGGCCAACATATAAGGGACGTTGTTCCTCCTTAGAGTATAATATATCATCATGCCCATCAATTGTTTTGTTCAAAAATCCTCTCTCAATGATGCGAATCCCACCTTAAATGAGATCTAGTACATGAAATTGATCATAGCTGCCACGAAAATGGAACCTCTCTTGAAGTAAAGTTTTTTCGTTTCATTAGAACACATAAGTCGTTCCTTTTTTCCTTTTCTTATGACGAGGAAAGGATTCATGAACACGTTATTAACGCTATATATACAGAAGGAGGCACAAAATATCTAATATTAAAGCTGAATCTAATGCAAGTAAGCTTATAAATGTACAACTTATAATGAATCTAATGAGATATCTTTCCAAGTCTTTTTGGGTTCTGACTATATGAACTACTTTTGCTTTTTTATGTACTAACAGAGGCCAATAGATTAAAAGCTAGCATTGACTTGGAGAGCAACTAAAGTTTGTGGACCTTTGTAAGATTACTTCAATGCTGGTCAACACCCGTTTTATCAACCCAACATAATCATAGTTGCTTCTCTTTCTGGCCTCCAATAATGGAAGCAAATTTTGGAATCAAAGAATCCTATACACTTGAAAAAGGTCACTTTTATAGTGCTAAAGCTGCATTTAGAACTATGCCTTGCTAGCATTTATTGATATGACTTGGATTTTTTCTCTTCCTATACTATTTCTTCATATCCGTAGTTACAGTGTGAAATCTGTGGCTTAAAAGTAGCTTGTTTTCGTAAACAAAAGGAAACTACTTTAGCATCACATGTATCTTCTGGGTCGAGTTTAGAAATCGACTAGCTGTTTCGTACAGCATTATACGCCTTTTATGATTCTGTTTAAGAGTTTTGACCGCGGACTTTGCTCACACTTCGCTCGTGACATTAGCACTCAAAACTTCAATTCATCTTTTATACAGATCGGACCCTTTTAACAACTATTGAAATGCTATTTCTTATTATCATTTTTGAAAAGTCTGACACAAGGGAAACTAATGCTTATTTCCTTTTGCTTTCTCATATCAACTTGATGATAATGTTAATCTTCCGAGAAAATGATAATTCGCGGACTCCTAACTTTGCATGAGAAATGAAAAGGTCGTATGAAAATTGAATCGCCTTATGCTAGTGGACCCATTATGTACATGACTTGGGCCTCAAGGATTTTGATTAAGCCCAAAAGGTAAGAACTGACCTTATAAATCAAACTTTGAGGGGGATGTTAAGCATATCATAAAAGATTTAAGGAGTGAAGTTGACATTGGTTGCAATTAGACCCAAACTTGCTACTGTGACTGTATCCACTTGTGAGTTACACAGCCAGAACTTAAATGAGGAATCACACTCTATCCAATAGTTTCTCTGATACAACGATGTCAAGGTTTAATTACGTATTGTTAATTATGGAAGATAGGATAGCAACATAAATTAATATGACTTTAAATGCTTGCTTGAAGAATCTCTTCTGAATTTATGGTTTGAGCCCGCCCATTTAATACAACTCTACAAGCCACAAGAATCAAGATGAACAACAACCGCCAAAAACAGTTGCCACTAAAGCAAGCTAGTAAAGTTGATTCCGTTTTCGTTTTATTCACTTTCACGTACTCTAATCTAATTTCATTTCTGATAATCTGAATGGATACTCCATTTCTTTTTATATCCACTTCTACTTTAGTCAGTCTCCTCCTGGTAGCTTCTCTCCCAGGTGACTATAACAGTTTCAACTCTTTTTATGTCGTTTCAATCAGATAAAACATAGAACTAAAATGTTTCTTTTACAGGATCTGAACCAGCCACCTTCAAGTTCATTAACCGCTGCCGCCACACCGTGTGGCCGGGCCTCCTCTCTGGCGCCAACTCTCCGCCTCTTCCCACTACCGGCTTCGTTCTCCGCCCCGGCCACTCCGTAAACGTCCAAGTGCCCAAATCGTGGTCCGGTCGGATGTGGGGAAGGAGCCTTTGCGGCCGCGACTCCGATGGGAAGTTCGCCTGCCTCACCGCAGACTGCGGATCCGGCAAGGTGGAGTGCGCCGGGAGCGGGGCGAAGCCGCCGGCGACGCTCGCGGAGTTCACGCTGAACGGCGCCGGAGGCTTAGATTTTTACGACGTGAGCTTAGTAGACGGGTTTAATCTTCCGATGCTTGTGGTTCCCAGGAACGGCTCACGTGGGTGCAGCGCTACCGGTTGTTTGATTGATCTGAATGGCGCTTGTCCGAGGGAGTTGAAGGTCGGGGCGCGTCTGGACGGTGTGGTGAGTGTCGCGTGTAGGAGCGCGTGTGATGCTTTTGGTGATCCGAAGTATTGCTGTAGTGGGGCGTATTCTACGCCTAGCACGTGTGGGCCTTCGGTCTATGCTCAGTTCTTTAAATACGCTTGCCCACGCGCGTATAGCTACGCGTACGATGATACGACGAGCACGTACACGTGTACAAACGGAGACTATATGATCATGTTCTGTCCAAAACCATATACCAGGTGACATTACAGTGTAGCTACGTTTGCTGGTTGTCTTTTGAAGGTGGTTTCTTTTATTATACATAGTTGGTATAATTCAGGAGTGATGATAAATAGAAATCGAAATGAATTTAAGTGGCATGGAAGTGACTCGCTTTTAAGTAACTAGTAATGACACTTGCATGAAGCTATAATTGTGTGGGTGCTTGACACAAACTAATGTGTTTAATGTTGTTAAAGACTCTGTGAATATATAAGAGATGTGGTGGTGTTGCCATGTAGAAGACGTTGGTAAATTGTGCCACTAGTTTATTGGTGCAATCAAATTATTGAGGTAGAAGTCAGTGTCATAGCTTGCATATTGTGAATGGTTGGGCAAGCAAAATGCAAATTCCATTCCTGGAGGGAACTGCAACGAGACTTTGCTTAACTAGTTAACTAGAATTCTTCTTCTGCCGAGCAGTTGTTTCTACGATATATAGGTATATATATGTTTAGTAAATAATATGCCATTGTTTTCAGCAAGAAATTTTGAAAGACAATGATCAGCAGCCATTGTCTGTTTGACATGACAATGCCCTTCATGAGTT
Source organism: Pinacopodium congolense (assembly GCA_028565735.1). Taxonomy (NCBI): domain Eukaryota; kingdom Viridiplantae; phylum Streptophyta; class Magnoliopsida; order Malpighiales; family Erythroxylaceae; genus Pinacopodium; species Pinacopodium congolense. The sequence continues at coordinate 23,191,373 of JAOXYD010000136.1, forward strand.
ATGTCTCGTGTTTGTAGAGTTGAACAAGTAGTCTAAGCCAGGTCATTGTTTTGTTGAGTTCTGAATTGCTTCTCCTGCATTAGAAAGTAACCTCCTGAACTTCATCTGTGTACACTTTCGATGGAAATTGCAGCCAGAAATTGCTGGGAGCAAGAAAATATGGGGCAAGACTCCCTCTGGTAAACAATACTATGATGTACCTATCAAGCCATGCTGGCAGTCAATCATTCTCAGGTGTGGTTCAAGTGCAACTTATTACTGGTTCAGTATCTAATTTGTGACAGTTTTTGTCTTAGTTTGAAATTTATTTCGATTATGACTAACATTGGCTTGAATACCTCCAGGCAAATAGTTTTCTTAACTCCAGTTGAAGAAGGCCTCGCCATCCATTCAAACGAAGCTGTTAGTCAATCTAGATCGTTATTCTTGCCTATCCTTTCAACACTTATTTTGTAAGAGAAATCAGATGGACTGCATTGCATGACAAATGGCGATGTGACACGGACTTTCAAATGCGACAAGATACTTTGTACATTGTTTCCTCATATATATATATATATATATATCTGTAAATGTAATCTTTATTTTCAGGAACATGCAAGGTTAGCAGCTTCTGAAACGAGGATTTCTAGTTCTTTTCCCTTGCTTTATTTAAATCGTATCTCTATATAATATTGCAAGGGTTTACATTGGTAGACTGATTAACCATTGAGGAGACATTATGAAGACGCTAGAATCTGTAATACTTCAACTCAAATGTGCATATCATTGGTACCAAGCATCTAGTTGGGTTGTGGTGACAGGAAAGGTGGGAATTGCCAAGAATTAGGAGTAGTAGTTCGTAGCTGGATAGAGTTGAATTGCGGACTGTTTGGATTTGGCATGGTACAAAGGGCTTCTAGTTTTCACTAATTTGCCTGTCATCCTGCGGAGATAACATTGAATACACTTACTTTCTGATCAAAGGGCTTCCTGATGTGGACGGAGCTAAGCTAAGTTGTTTCTTGAGCCCTTTCTTCTAATTTTCGGTCCGGTCAGCTCAAATCAAGATGACCAACTCGCTGCCCCTGCTATCAAATCATTTGCTTCAACAGGCCCAAGTTTCGAATCCGGAAAATGAAGAGGGCAATACTTTGCAGTTGGTTTTTACTTGGATAGAGTTGAAAGGCTCATGGGCGTTCTTTCTTCGTGAACGCGAGCCTTTCGTCATGAATTCAACATGACAAGGCGTGTGGGAGCATCAAGAGTGGAAGACAGATAATAAAGACAGACGACCACGGTCTTCCATGCATCGATCAACACACTCAACACCACAGTTGTCAATTTGTAGCTTTCCCAACATGTGGTTTGCATCTGAGTGAACGTAATACAAGTCGTAACAAAATAAAATATGCCTCCACTATTTCTAGTTTGCAGTAGGTTTAGTCGGAAAAACACAATTAGTGGGGGACCAGATTGTAGCTAAAATATTAAAACGTCTCATCTGAATTCACTATTTAATTATACATTTCCTTTTTTTAATCCGTTGTATTTATTATTAGTAATCTCTTTGAATATATATAGATTGGAACATATTAGGGATAGTTTTCTTAAATAGATTATGAAACATGTATATATACAATCTGTAGCTATCAAGTAAGGTAGAACTTTAAATATCATTTCTATTGGTTGTCATTTAAGTATTCTTACCATTTTGTTTAGTCATATATTATTTAGTATTAAACTTTTGCATGGTGTCAGAACAAGGGTTAGATTACTTTTAGATAAAAGGTATAATTTGTTTTTTAAAAAAGTTAAATTACCTTCTAACATTTTTTAAAGTATTATTTGACTCTTTAACGTTTGTAAAATAGTAATATTTATACAATGATGTAAATTACCCTTTAATACTAATTTTATTAAAATTTTGTTAATTACTTTCTTAATGATTAGTTAATATTTTATTTACAAAATATTGATAAAATTAACATTTATGTAATAAAATTTTAATGAAATTAGTGTTAAGGGGTAAATTGTATCATTTTATAAACGTTAGAGGTAATATGTAATATTTTATAATGTTATAAGACAAATTACATCATTTTACAGACGTTATAAAGTAAAGTGATACCTTAAAAAATGTTAACGATCAAATTAAACTATTTTGGCAAATTGTACCTTTTGCCATTAATTTTGTCTTGATTTTGAATATTTCGTTGGTTTGGCTATCTAACTACCAAAAGCAATTTTTAATCTTTCGTTTTCATATTTTGATAGTTCCAAGTGCACACTTGTAACTCTATGACATTTGAAAATTTTGAATCCATATTTATTAAGTTTAGTGGGAGGAACTGTTCTCTATAGAAATTTCACTTTTTAGTCTTTGTAGAAAGAAAAAGAGTTATCTAAATTTTTTAATGGGTCAGTGTGTGAATCAATTGATTCTAAAGACAAAACGAACAATGTAAAGGTTATTGCCTGGATTTTGAATTTCTTTTGAGAAAGAAAATACTTTAGGTTGGAGATTTTTTAGTACTATTATCATGATTTGAACTCATCTTAAGAAAGTATATTATTAAAATAATTAAGAAAATAGTTTGAAATTGAGTACATGATTGTTAAACTTAGTTAGGAAAATAAGGATAAGGGCATTTATTTTAAATTGTTGAGTCTACAGATGGAATTAGATATGATATTGGTCAAACTTATTTAGGTCTCAATCTTTCAAGAAATAAATAAAGAAAAAATTAGGTATAAAATGCTCCAATTTCTTATAAAACTCTTAGCAGAGTTTAAAAATGTCAAAGCCAATATCATTAATTACTAAATAATTGATATTTATTCATTTCTACAAGAATCCTTTAAGGAGGAAACCCAACTTCGAACTCTAGCCAATTTAGATGGTAAAACTAATACTGTTGATATTATTTTAATAATATATTGTGGCAGACCTCAAATGAAGGATTCAACTGGAGATTGTAATAAAAATCAATGCTATTTTTATAAATGGTTATGAATATATACAATCTCAATGAAAGAAGAGGAATGAATGCAATTATAGTAAGAAGAAGAGGCATATGTTCTTTGGGTGATAACATTTGCAATGGAATATGTAACATAAACTAGCATACTTTACTTCTCATCATGATTATTCCATTAGTGACTCATTTATCTTTATAATCACATAAGAGACTGTACAATAATTGATTTACACTCCTATGGAATCTCTTCTACCAAGTGTTATCTCATCTATTTTTCCTACTACAGGTTTATCAAGTAAAACATAACAAATGTCTCCTTGATTTATTGAATTTGCATCTTATAATCATATGACTAACCAAATATGCCATTTTTCAAAATTTCAACCCTACCCATTAAATAAGTTTTTTATTGCCTTTAATGGGTACAAAATGCCCATCAAAGGAGTTGATGCACTTTCTTTGAACAAAGCTTTTCCTCTTCCTAAATCTTTTTATATCCCAAGTTTAACTACAAATTTAATTTTTGTTGGTTAAATCAAAAGTTCTCTATTAATTTTCTCCTTTTAATTGTTTTATATAGGACCTTCACGCAGTGAAGGTGTTAGGAAGAGGCATAAGTACAAATGCTTCTTCTACCTTAATATACATGATCTAGTGTCTTCCACTCCTTAAGATAAATAGTCTTTTCTTACAGATTGTCATTTTGTTTCAAATCCAAACTATGTTACGCTAGCTAATAATAAGTTGTTCCTTTGGTATCAATGCCATAAAAATCCTCATATGAGTAAAGTTAAACACATTTTTCAAACAATATTCTTTTTTATCATTTGAATGTACATTTTGATTCTTTAACATTAGATTGTGAAGGTTGTTCTTTAGATAAAGCTTCAAATTTACCTTTTACTCCCAATTATTCTCATGTCGATGTAGCTTCTAAGTTAATGCAAGTTGATTTATGGGACCCTTCACCATCTTTATCTAAGATAGGATATCTTCATTTTCTTTAAAGATCATCATATACGTTTTACTTAGGTGCCTTTTTTAAAGTATAAAACCTTATCTTACTATGCTACAAAAGCATTTCTTAATATAATGAAGACACAAATTGGTAGAATCATTATGATATCTCACTTTGACTATAGAGTAGAATTTTATGCATCTTAACTTATCAATCTTTTTAAGGAAAAAGGTACTTCGTATGAACTATCTTACCTTTCACACTTTAGAGCAAAATGGTAATATTAAATGAAAAAATCATCATGTAGCTGAAATTACTCATATTCTATTACTAGAAACTTATCTTTCGAGTATATTTTAGGTAGAAGCAGTTCATACAACTGTTTTTCTAATAAATCAACCACCTATACCTCCGCTTATAAGTCACATACCTTAATCTTGTTTGTATAATAAACATCCTTTATATTCTCATCTTCATGTCTTTAGTTATGTTTGATTTGTTCTTTTCCCATCATATGAACATGCAAAATCATCTCTTAGAATAGTTACAGTGATCATAAAGGATATCTTTACTATAATTTTTACATGCAATAGATGCGTATGTCTTAACATATCATTTTTTTTCAAAATAATATATTATTTTGTCTTCTCCTATATCTTCTATCTCTTGGTTTGACAGATCAATTTTGTTTTTTCCCTCCTTTTTGAACACCCATAATATAATGGATAGCTCTACAATGCACATGTTGCCAATTCCTCAATCTAGTCATCATTCTAAAGATTTGTTGTCTTTAACATCCTTAGCTACATCAACTTCTCTTTTATCCCAACCACATCACTCAATTTGATCTAATTTTAGTCTTCCTCCAGATCAATATGGTTACTCTCCTAGCAAGTATGGTCCCTTTATTACTTCATCTCAACACTCTTAAATCTATTCTAATTCCATCTACCTATAAACAAGTAGTAAATAATGCATATTAGAAATATGTTACAGAAGAAGAGATTTCCACTCGTAAGACAAACCACACTTGGGACTTAGTTCATGCACCCACCGATGTTTCTTTAGTTGGTAGTAAGTGGATTTATAATGTTAAACTTAAATATAATAACTCTTTTGACAAGTATAAAGCCAAATTAGTGACTCAGGGATACATATAAAGGTATGGTATTGCAAAGGTAATCACAGTTCAAACTTTACTTGTCATTACTTTTGTCAAAAAGTGGCCTTTATATCAAATTGATGCTAATAATGTCTTCTTACTTGGTGATTTAAACGAGAAAATATACATGATACCTACTATAGGAGACTGGGTTTCTCATCCACATTTGGTATATAAACTTCACATACCTATTTATGGACTCAAATAAAAGCCCCGTCTATGGTTTAATAAATGTTCCTTTACCATTGAACTAGCCGGTTTCCAAAAAAGCTCTAATGATCACTCATTGTTCCTTTCTCATTCCTCTGATGGTATTATTTCTTTGTTTATTTATGTTAATTATATTGTTATAACAGGAGATAATTGGCCGAGTTCAATAAGAAAAAATGATTTCTCCAATCTTCCTTTCATATGAAAGATCTTAGGAAATTGGCATATCTTTTGGGTTTGAAAGTCTCTCATGCTAATCATGGGATATATCTCAATCACCATAAGTATACTACGAATTTAATTCAACTAGCAAATCTTACTAACAACTAATCTTGTGCTACCCCATTGAAAATTAATATGAAATTAACTAAGGATGCTATCCCATCATTGTCTGATCCTAATATGTATAGATGTCTAGTTGGTAACTTTATCTATCTTATCATCGTTCAACTAAACATTGCCTATACTTTACAAGTGGTGAGTCAATTTGTTTTTTCATCTCATAAGCTCCATCTCTCAATTCTTCATTGCATCATTCAATACCTAAAGGATACTATTAGCTCGAGTCTATTCTTTCCTTCCATTTTATCCTTACAATTAGCGAGCTTTTTTAACGTTGATTATACTAGATTTCTAGATACACTATGTTCTACCACAGATTGATGTGTGTTCTTGGGTTCTGCCCCTATTATATAGAAGTTCAAAAAATCAAGGCAAGGTTATGAAGTCATTTGCTGAATCAAATATTGCTCCATGTCCTCTATTAGTTCAGATTTGGCGTCATCACCTACTTTTGGATTTCAAAGTTTCCTCTCCTCACCTTACATCCCTTTTACCGTATAGCATCAATGCTACTCATATTGCTATCAATCATGTTCACTACGAGTGTATCGAACATATTGAAATTGATTACCACTATATTCATAAACTTATGCAAAATCAAATTATTCAACTTCAACATGTTTCCTTCTTAAGATCAAATTACCAATTTGCTCACCGAGTCAATGACGTCAACTTGACACAAGTATCTAGTTGACAAATGGATGTTAATTAACACCTATCCTTAATTTTAAGGCAATTTAATATTATAAAAATCAAAATATTGAGAAATTAGATTTTTAATATATTTATCTTTTAAAGATTGAATCTAACATATAATTTCGTATATTTCCTTTTTCTAATATACTACATTTATTATGTGTACTTTCATTTGATTATATAACAATTGTAATATATTTATAGATAGTTTCCTTAATTAGATTATGAATCAATATGTATATATACTGATGAATGATGCATACCCATGAGGGGATTTATAGTCATTGATCATGGATTAACTACTAAGAGTAGTTAATATTTTGAATTTAAATATATACGGCTTTAAAATTTAAAATGAAGATAAGTTTTTTTTAATTAAGTTAAAGATTCTCTATAAGAAGGAAAAACAAAGTTTTCTCAAGTCCTTTAATTGGTGGAATCACAAGTAATAATCCAACTACATAATTATTGCAATTGATGCATATGCCATGATCCTATTAAATATAGTCTTTGTGATTATGTTAAAATTCTAATATTGGTATCAGAGCCATGTTGCATATGCATGTTAATATGAATTCATTATTAGTTATACTGCTTTGACATTATCTATTAATTGATTTCATGAATTTGGATATGTTTGTTGTTGCTTTCCAAATTACCATCCTTACAAATTTTGTTAGTGCAATATGATAACAGAACATGACTTTGAATGCATTATGTTAAGTGTTTAACTAATATTTATCGTCTTATTCTTATTACACAATCCTTGAGTTTCTGTCTCATCTCTTATCTCTAGTATGCTTTTTTTTATTCCTTGATTGCCTATAGTTTAGGTAGTTTGTTTTTGGGTTGAAATGTAAGGATTTTAGTTTAAACAAAAGACCCATTGAAGCCCCTAACCCCAATAAAGACATTATTAGTGAACTGAATTCGGATGAGTAATTGTCTTGGTTAGTTACTCACCGATTCCCATTGACAGAAAAGTGTTTTTTAATCTAGATCTCTGTTTCCTTATGCATAGAAACAGATAGAAAGTAGAAAAAATAGGGGAACCTAAAATCTTGCTTATAGCTGCAGTTGATAGTGGCCATAATCTGATGTAGAGTGGCGAACTTAGGTAGAGCTTGCGTTGGAGAGATAATAAGGACACAGAAAAAAAAAAAAAAGGGAATGAAACACAGAAAAATCAGAAGCAAGGAGGAAGATAAGATGCGTGTTCATAACCTACGTTGGTCAAATGCAAGCGCGTGCACTGCATCTACTTGAAGTCCTTCACTATTTAAAAAAAATGAATAAAAGGACTGGGCCAGATTCTTTATGGGCTTAATTTTTGGACCATATTTTGGATTTATTTATTTTGATTTGAAGTTATAAGGCTTATGGCATTAGTAACCAAATTATTTAAAAAATAAGAAATTAATTTTCTAATTAACATAAACTAATTTGTTAAACAAATTTTGTATAGTTGAAAATTTTTAGAAATTAATTTCTAATTTGAATAAAAATATTATAAATAAATTTTCTAATTAAAAAATATATAATACTGATTTGTGAAATAAGTTTCTAAATTAGAGTAAAATTAGAAATTAGTTTTCTAATTAAATTAGAATTAGAAATTAGCTTTTCTAATTAAATTAAACTTAATTTTAAAAATAAGGTTATAATTATACAAATATTATAAAGATGTTTTCTAATTAAAGACAATTAATTTTTTAGTTAAATATTAATTAGAAATAAGTTTTTAATTGAATAAAATTGAAAGTTTGGAAATTAGAAATTATTTTCTAATAAAAATAAAATTATTAAATTGAATAGTTTAATAATGATAATAATATGGTTAGAAATGAGTTGCTAATTGATTTAAAATTCATAGTATAATTTGATTAGTTCAATTAGAAAGTCACTAAGAGAATAAATTGACTTTATTCTATGAACATGAGTTTGCTTTGTGTTAGACATAATAATTTATTTATTTTTTTGTTTCTGGAAATTTATCTGCAGTCCTCTAATTCTCGAGAATCTTTTTTTTTCAAAATGCCCATTATAAAGAAGACCATCAGACTTCTCTAAATTGAGATACAAATAAGAAGTGTTGGTAGCAGGGCTACACGATTATTCAATATGCATTTATTGCCTGGAGAAGACCTAACACAATACATTATATTAGTTAATAACATGATGCAAGAGTTTTACTTTAGAGGTTATCTAACTTACGAACTAGTTAAAGTAAAATACATGATCGTACTTTCAATATTGCCTTAATCAAAACACAAACTGTTAAGAATGCTCAAGAATAAGAAAATGCCTAACAAAAAGACTTATAATTCATTAGTGATGACATTTATGAAAGAGATTCGAAGAAGGGAATTAATAAAGATTTTGTATCTTATAGGTCTTCTAATAGAAATAATAGGAGCTATTTCATATTAAACTTCACGAACTTCATCATACGAACTCATTAACTCTTTTACAAATAAGGTCCATTATCTATAGACATTATGTATGTTATAATAAACTGTAATATTTTGTTTGTAATAAGAAAGACTTGATATTTATGTAATATGTTTACATATATTGTACATCCGAATTCATTTGGAGTATGGTAATTAGGACTTGATTATTGTACGAATGATGATTGAACAAATTGGTGAACTTTCGATTTTATAACCAATTGCAATCCAATTATCTACTCTATAAACAATTTATATGAGTTTAGCGTACATATATTTCTTTTTTATTATAGAAACTTAATGTTTCAACAATGACTACTACTTCAAAGAACATTAATGTTGAACTCAATAGGGGTGAGAAATTAAACGATGACAATTATAAAATCTAAAGTATGAAAATCTAATATGTGCTTGAAAAGTAAGAGACTCTTGAGCCATTAAATATAATTATGGCTATTCCTGAAGAGGGTAATACGGACCAACATAAAGAGGGTCCATGATGTATATGATTTGTGGAAGAATAAGAACTCATTGTCTTATATTATGTTGCTTAGTAGCATGGATAATGATATCATGCGTTAGTTTCTGAAATATAAAACTATAAAGGACATGTGGCTTGTATTGGTTGCACATTTTAATGGTGCCTCACTGACCAAAATAAGGTCACACATTATAAAGTTTGACACTTACAAAAAATGTTCAGATCATATAATGCGAAAATACTTGTGGAATATGTCAAACATGATAAGTGAGGTACAAGATGTTGGTCATGAGCTTTCAAATTAACAACAAATGCAAGATGTGATTCGTTTACTTGCTCAGAGTTAAGAGTATATGAAGATGCACTAAACTCATAATGAAAGAATCAAGACAATGAAAGATGCTACGAGACATCTTATTTTAGAGGAAGAGCATTCTTAAGGCATCAAAGTTATCTTTTGAGATATATGCAGTTGGTTCTAACTCATATAGAGCTATGAATGAACAAGAATCATAAGCATCATAGTGGACATAAGTGGAAAAAGAATAAAAGATTTAGTCACTCTACTTAGGAATCTAGCAAGGCCAATTGGAACCATTATAGAAAGAGAAATGTACTTTAAAAAGAATATAAAACGAGTAAAGTATCATAAATGTGGTAATAAGGATCACTTTGCTCAAGATTATAATGAGCCAAAAAAGATACAACATTACAGTATAAACATTTGTTTAGTGAATGCTTTTTATTATATTTTTCTAACTGAATCACATTCTTTGTGGATTACAGTCTCATGAGCAAAAAATCATGTAGCAAAGGGTAGAGACATCTTCATCGAGTTTAACAAACTCACGTATGAAAGTAGATGGATTTATGTAGGTGACAATTCTAAAGTTACTGTATAAGAGATTAGTACATACAAGTTAGTCATGCGTGATAATCGACCCCTTATCCCCTATGAAGTTTTGTATCATCTACAGATTCGTTGAAATCTTCTTTTTGTATTGATGTTAGACCTGATTTCAATGTAAACTTTTACAATAATGGCATGGACATATTTCGTGAATCTATTTATTATGGTCATGATTTTATGTATGATAATTTTATTTTGATAGATGTTGTAAATGAAGATAATCATATTAGTTATTTATTATTTACATCTAGTAACTCCAATATCAATGTAACTTTATGGCATATTAGACTATGTCATATTGATTAAAATTGAATAAGTTAATTGGTTAAAGAAGGATTTTTAGGTCATCTAAGTCAAATAAATCTACCTATATGTGAACATTGTTTAATTGGTAAAATGGAAAGAAAGTCATTTGGAAAGGGAACACGAGTTTTATATCCATTGCAATTAGTCCACTCTGATATTTATGATCTAATGAATGTAAAGGTTAAACATGAAACAGTCTATTTCATCACTTTCATAAATGACTATACTCGATATAGTTACATCTATTTGATTTCTTATAAATCAAAAGCATTATATTATTTCATAAAAATATATTAATTTAGTTAAGAATCAATTAGATAGAAAAATAAAAGTATTACAAATGCATTGAGGACAATAATACTTGTTTGAAAAGTTCATAGCTTTACATAATGAAAAATGAATAAAGAGGCAGTTAAATATTCGTAAAACTCTATAATAAAAAAGCGTCATAAAAAGACGAAATAAGATACTATTGAAATTAATTAAGTCTACAACAGTACAAACAAATTTACCAAGTACCTTTTGGGGTGATTTACAAAATCATTTATGAGCACATCGTATAAATTATGGATTAGTAGAAGACCTGATATGTCAAATCTCAGATGTTGGATGTGTGCCGCTTATGTTCATAATCTCTCTAATAAAAAATGAAAATTAGGTCTAAAGGGAAAAAAAAGTATCTTATTAGATGCTCAGAACACTCAAAAGCATATGTTCGTGGGTGAATAAGGTAATGAAAAGGTAACTAAATTTAAATAACGAGATGTAACATTCTTATAAAATAATTTTCCAAAGCGGGATGAAATAGGAAAAGACTTGTTTTTATATGATATTGTTGATCAGTATGATTCTATTATGGAGAATCAAGAAGAGAAAGTTCAACCGAATGGGAGTAATTAAACCAATCA
>JAOXYD010000136.1:23202855-23219243 GCA_028565735.1 Pinacopodium congolense
AATCAAGAAGAGAAAGTTCAACCGAATGGGAGCAATTAAACCAATCATAAATAGATTTATGATTGGTTTAATTACTCCCATTCGGTTGAATGATGAAACTTGTTTAAGATGAAGTAATCGAGAAATTATTCTCTGATATCATTTTAAGAATAAAACGATAATTTATATGATTGTCCTATAAGAAGAAAATGAGCCGAAGAATGCAAATGAAGCTCTTACTAGTCATGTTAAAGAAGAATAGATGAAAGCAATGAAAGAAGTAATGACTTCTTGAAGCTCTAATCAAGTATGAACTTGGTTGATCTCCCTGAAGGTTGCAAAGCTATTGGGACCAAGCAAATTCTCTAAATAAAGAAAAAAGCTTATAGCAGTATCGAAAGATACAAGGCACGTCTTGTAATAAAAGAATATACACAACAAGAGGGAATTAATTATGAGGAAACTTTATGTAAGCCTTAAAGGCACTCAGGGGGTGAATTGAGTAATAAAAATTTTCTTAACAAATTTAAACTTAACACCAAAGTCAATTCAATTTAATGAGCTGTACAAAAGTGAATGCCAAATTGTTAATAGATAAATTAATAATCAAAACACACAACAAGTAATAAGTAAAGAAAAAAGGGAAGAGAAAGACAAAATGATTTATAGAAGTTCATATACCCTAAAGATAGATCACGTCTTCTTTCCAAATACTTGTTGGATATCATTCTTTACTAAAAACTTAAAAACAAATACAATCTTTTTCTAGGGTTATAAAACAAATCTTTTTCTAGGAAAAGAGAAGCCTTTACAACCTAAATATTTTAAGGTAAAGAGAAGTCTATACAAGAGATAATCTTCTTGTTTAAGGTGAAGAGAAACCTTATGACAAATCTTTATATGGTAAAGAGGAGCCATGGCACTCTTAACTAAATTAACAATTCAAATAACCCCTTCAAAAGTAACTAAGAACATTTATATATGTGTTTCACTTAAAGTACAATTAAAATAAGAGCTCTAATACTTTCACAAATAATATGAATGATCAATGACAGTATTTCAAGCTTTAAAAAAATTAATATGACATATTTGATACACTAAAAATGTGTATTATTGATGAATCATAAACTAAAAGATCATATAAACCAAATCTAGACAATTTTGATAAATATAACAATAAATGTTTCCAAATAATTAAATAAACATCTAAAAATTCAGTTAAATAGTCAATAATTCTTTTGAGGACTTAACCAAACAGAGAACAACAATTTAGAAATAAGAAATTGAGATTTAAATGCCCAAATTTATAAACAAAAGCTAGTGCACAAAATCTAGACAATTTAAAGTAGTTTACAAATTTGGCCCCTAACTAGAGAATATAAGTGCTAAAAAATAAAATTAAAAATATTTGGATAATCTTGAGAGCATAAAAAAAACTAATCATAATAAGTTTGCACACTTAAAAATTGATCAATTCAACCCAAAATGAGATTAGCACAAGAGTAGAAAAATTAGAGATAGTTTAGGTATATTTGGAAAACCATTTTAAAATAACAAAAATAATATTCAAAAAATTCAAAACAAAACTTAAACATACTCTAGGACACTTAAGTAAACAGAAAAATAATTATTTCACGATTTTAGAAATAGATTAAATATCAAGGACCATGTTAAAAATAAGAAAAGAAAAATCTAGACAATTTCAGTGCATCTGAGAAGAACAAACTTAAAACCTATAAAATAATCTTCTAAAAATCTAAAAAATTTTAAAAAAACTCTAATACACTTAAATAAACTAAACAAATAATTTTATAATTTTATAAGTAGAATAAGATAGCAAGAATCAATATTAAAATCAAAATAAAACAAACAGAACATTTGTGTGCTTATGAGTGAGTTCAAGCTTTAATCTATCAAAATAAATACCCTAAAATTTGATAATATGATCAAAAAATCTTTTAAACACTTAATCTAACTTAAAAAAATTAATTATTACAAAGAAAAATAGATAAAGATGGAGAGGGACGAAATTAAACCAAAATAATGAAGAAAAGAGACAAACAGTGAAGAAGGAGACAACCTTTAGGTTTAAACAATTTTGTCTTTCAATCTTGTTTTTAAGGCTTACAAAAATACTAAAAGTATTTAAAGATGTTGTATATAGGGTTAGAAAGGGTTTTGAGACATTTACATTATAGCCCTAGCCATTTGAAAGCCAAAAAAGATGTTTAATCCTAAAAAGGAAATAAAGAGCTGCTAGAGACAATTTTGAGTAATCTATCTTTTTAAAGCTTCAATCAATGTTTTGAATACTTAAAAAATGAGATAAAATTTTAGTGTACTCTTAAGACCTTAGGCAAAATGTGTATGATGATTTTAAAGTAATAAGAATTGATTTGGGTGATGAAAAATCATATTGAATGATGATAATTCAAATATATTCAATATGATTTTTCAGGGATAAATTTAAGGTATATTATCAAAAGAGTTTAAATTAATAAAATTTTAATTCTAAAATTACAAACAAATGATTAAAGCAATTCTTAACTATCCAAACATTGAATAAGACTTAAAAAATATTTAAAATATAATTTGAGACCATATGGATAATCAAAATAATTCAATGATTATGTTATGAAACTTTATGTAACTTTTAACTATATGTAATGCATAATAACAATTGAGCCTCCAAATCAATTGGATAACAAGTAAAACTTATAATAATATTAAAAACAACCTAACTAAGGTCTTGTAGCTTGTATATCTCTTATTTTTCCTTTAACTTCATCTTTACCCTTGAAGCTTCAAGATTTCCAAATGAAATCATCTTGAAATAAACCTATCTTTGAATGTCACAATATAAACTTAAATCATTACTAACAATTATGTTTTGTTATCACAAAATTAAGATTGAAACCTCCCTTGATTCAACATTTTCACCTATTATGAAGTTTGTTTCAAATTGTCTTATTTAAACGATAATAGTTAGTATGAATCTTAAATTACATTAAATGTATATAAAGATTACTTTCTTAATGGAGAATTAGAGAAAGAAATCTATATAGAATAGTATGAAGGTTTCATCAAGACAGGCCAAAGAAATAAGGTATATTTATTATTAAAGTCGATTTAGCCTAAAACAATCTTCAAGAGAATGGTACATTCATTTTTATAACGTAATCATTTCGTATGATTTTCAAATGATTAATAAGGACTATTATGTGTATGTTAAGCGATTTAAAGATAAATTCGTGATTTTATCTTTGTATGTGGATGATATATTGATAACTTGTAATGAATGCGTATTTATTATGCAAATCAAAGATTAGTTATCATTTGAATTTGAAATGAAAGACATTGGTGAAGTTGTTTACATTCTTAGAGTTAAGATTTTAAGATCATTCGAAGAGATTATTATTGCTTTCTTAAACAACGTACATTCTTGAATGATTTTGTATATAAGATTTCAAAGTAATTGATAATCTTATTGTTAAAATCTAAGACTTTAGCAAGAGAAATTGTTCGATAACACCATAAGAAAGAAAACAAATGAAGAATGCTTCCTATTTTAGTGTATTTATAAGTTTTATATATGCAATGATATGTATAAGATCATATATTTATTACGATGTTGGGATGGTAAGTAGATATCAATCAAATCTAGGACAAGCATATTAGAATGTAGTAAAGAGAATATTGAGGCATTTAAAGGGTATAACAGACTATGCATTATGTTACCAAAGAAATGATTTACGTATACAGGGGTATACACATGCTGATTAGGGAGGAAATTTGAACAAAAGAAAATCTACCTTTATATGTGTTTTCTTACTTAATAATGGAGCAATATTATAGAAAGAAATAATCATTTGTTGCATTATCCATAATGGAAGCTGAATTCATAGTGTTCTCAATTGTTGTACAAGAAGTTGTGTGGTTTCGTTGGTGTTTTAGTTCATTTGGAGGTCATTAAAAACAAAATTGATCCATCAATTATCAACTATGATAGTTATGAAATGATTACTTATACTAAAGACCCTAAGTTTCATTGTAAACCCCACCATATAGATATTAAGTACAATTATGTTAAAGATATAGTGGTACAAGAAAAAGTGAGTATGAATTATATATCTACACGAGATATGGTGGCAAATTCAATGACAAAGCCAAATTCTCGAGATGCATACAATGGACATGTAAAGTTATTAGGACTATGTAGATGTTGAATGTAATAATAAACATTTCTCTATGTATGTTCATTCATTGTAATATCTTATTTGGATATGAATATACGATGAAGATTATACATTGTATATTATTTTATTCATGAATATAATTGTTTTGCATAAATAAATTTTAGGATGAATTAAAAGTATGTGAGACAAATTAGAGATTGGCTCTCTTACATGGGTAATCACTTAAAGTGTTTATGATCATTAAAGATGAGATAAGTTTAAAGTTTATTATCTAGGTGATAATTGAGAGTGATAAATTTAAATTATTAATACCACCTTAAACAAGAAGGTTAAATTATAAGGAAATTAGTTTAAGTGATTAAATTATCACTATATTTGTTTTAAATTGCCATATGTGAGTTCTGAAATATTTTTAAAGTAGATAAATAAACTCAAGTTAAACATTTAATATAGTTGAATTATCATCTGTATAATATTTTTTAAATGAAATATATTTAAGTTAAATTAAGTGGATAAATACCATCACATATAACTCGTATCATGTTTGAAAAAATAATTACAAAGTGATTATTATAAGTCTCAATATCTCATCTTATATTATGTGAGACTCTTGAGGTTGAGAGGAGCCTCATTATATTATAACTCTTATCTAATTCTTGAAGATTAAATTTAAAATATACTATTTTAGGTTGTTATCAAAAGATTATGCAAGATGCGATCCTATAGAATAATTTTAGAAAAACAACTTAAATTGAATTCAAAAGAGAATTGAGAATAAATAGAGGTCATTTATTTTACTTTTTGACTCGTAGGAAAAGCATTCGAAGAAGGTCATCGTTTTCTTAGTACAAAAATTAAATACAGTTATGACATAATCAAATAAATGAGATCAAAAATTTTTTTAAATATAATATATGACTTACGGTATAGCATACAATATCTACTTAAGAACATATAGGTTATAAGGTTGCTTTATTAATCAAAATTTCATATACTCCTAACAGATATATGACAATGTGCTCTCGTCGTATACTGATCATACTGGTTATTGAACAAGTATGAAAACTATAGCATTTTTCAATTGGATTAAAATCTATTATGTGTGATTGGGAGTTGGTAAATGATGCACATCCAAAAGGGATTTTTATAGTCATTGATTATGGATTAGCTACTTAGAGTAATTAATATTTTGAATTTAATTATATAAGACTTCAAAATTCAAAATAAAAATAAAATTTTTATCAAGTTAAAAATTCTTTGCAAGAAGGAAAAATAAAGTTTTCTCAAATCCTTTAATTAATGGAATCACAAATAATAATTCAAATACGTTATTATTATAATTGATGCATATCTGATGATCCTGTTAAATATAATTTCCGTGATTACGTTAAAATTTACCGTATGTAACTTTTTGTTAACAAATGAACGTCCTCCTTGTCTACTTGAGTGACTACGTAGCGGGCAAAGATATGAACAAGATTGTCCTAAACTACAGATAATGTTACAGATGTTTGCTCTGTAGCCAACTCAATGATTCCGCCCTAAGATGAATTCAACAAAAAATATTTTTCTGGCAAAGTGAGACTATCTAGTTCACTTTTCATAATTTTGAAAACTACTGGCTACAATTCCTCCACTGGCATGCGTAAATTACTCACAAAAGTTAGCTTTTTATAAGGGTGAACTTTTTGTTAATAGTATAAGAGACAAAAGCAGAAATTACTCCCTCTTCAATGTTCTTTTGATTATTCTACTGGGGAGTAACCAAAGAATATAAAAAGCCTTCTGCTTTTAGTGATTTGTCTGAAAAGTCTTTGGAGCCGTTCGAGTGGACCTCCAATATGATGCAAATCCAGGAAAAAGAGATACATAAACCTTTGGATTAGTCGACATTTTTCACAGGCTGAACATGTTGATGGGACACCAAGTGTTGGAAGCACTTGGTGTATGAGGATCATTTATAAGAGGAAATCTTTTTTCTTGACTCGTTAAATTCACTTGTATGTCTAAAACTAGCCCTCGCTTGTCACCCTAGCTTATGGCAACCAATTCAAGTCAGTCCTATTGGCTTGACTTTAGAGGCTAAAGTTTGAAGGGAAATAGACTTATGAAGTGTAAGAAAGAATATACACTACATTCGGCAGTATTGGGTTGAAAATCTTTATATTTTGGGACCTATGATCAGTATTTAGGGAACAAGCAGTATTAAGCAAGATGATAATCACATTATCATAATGTGAATTAGGTATATATGAATATCAGTTGAAGTATTGCCAAAAGCATTGACCAACACAACATTCTAATTCCTAATTGGATATCAACTCAAAATACAAGGAACTGCATTTGAAAGTTGTTCGTCGCTTTTAGGTACATAGCCATCCATGTTCTGAAGCCATTTCTCTTCCCAGTTCTTACCCGAAAATTTGCCATCGCCATCACCAACTGCCTAATTCACATCGCGCCCGTGAAAAAAGGGGAGAAAAAAGAAAAAAGAAAGTATTTCGAGATATCATGATTGCTTGTACGAAAGTCATAAATACCAGCCAATTGTATACAAGCTTTTTTGTTTTTAACAATAAGAACTAAAAATTTCAGCATCTTATTTTAGTCACAATTTGAGTTTCGTAATGACACGACCATGAAAAGAAGAGAGAGCATGGAATCCAATGCCTTTAGCCCAGAATTACACCATACACGAGTCAATCGGACCAACGGGTGATGATTGTTGAAATATGAACAAAGAAGCCAGAATAACTTGAAAATAGCGTATGAGGACCTAAACATGAAGTTTATGTATTTTTTAATGGATAGATATCTTTTATATAAACAATAATTTTTATATACAAATAAAATTTTATTTTCAAGTAAAAATTCGTACATACATAGATTAAATTAGATTATTTAATTATAATTATATTAAAAAATTTTAACAATGAGTGACATGGCAATAACTTTGCCGATATTTTTCTTTGAACAGTGTCACCATCTCAGCTTGCACGGAGTGACATGGAATAGCATCAGCATCCTCTAGTTTTATATACTAAATAGCAACTAGTACCACTAGGGTCTGGATTCGACACCTCTACTTGATGTAAATTGTGATAGGTCCCGCCTTATAGTCCTTAGAACTTTTTATTTACCTATTTCCATCTTACTTATCTCCTGGAATGCCATTCTGTGGCACATGTACCAGTAATTGGGAGCTCCAGCGACGGCTTGTTATTCTATAATTTAACCGCATTAGTACACAGAGAGTTCTTGGAAGTCCTAAATAATCATATTAATTTTAAATAGCTATACTGTATTAAATCTTTAGGTTCATTACATGTTAACAGAAAAAAAATTAAATTCGATAGCTTGTTTTCAATTATTTAATTTATTTTTGTTTGAGTTATTATATTTTTAATTATTTTTGTTATATTAAAAGAATTTTAATGTTATTGTTAATTAAGGCTCTCGTTAAAATTAATTGTTATTAATTTTTTAAGTATTTGTATTATATATTTTTTAAATTATAGATTATTTTTATTTTTATCAATGGTAACATTCGGCTATCAACAAATGTTGTACTAACCTTTTGGGTCGAAGACAAAAAGGACATGCCCTTATCTGTAATTGAAATTGTGAGGAAGAGGGGAGAATAGATGTCTAACATTAGGCTTCAGGTAACAAATAACCAGAAAGTAAATTATGTAAAATATGAAAACGTAAGATAGGAAAGCTCATATTTTGTTAGCTGGTTAGTAAAGCTTCATTCATTCATTCATTCATTTTTTTTAATTTAACAACATATGATCGAGTTCTAATGAATGTTAAAAAAAAAAAGAAAATGGGAAAAAATCGTAGCTCTACTTTGATACAGTAGCATAATAACATGGGAGACACAGAGAGAGGGCAATGCTGTCTTCGACTCACTTGCTATCCTCTCTCTCTTTCTGATTGTACCCAGTACCTCTTTTGTCTGTTTATGGTTATTGAGCCTCTAGTCACACTCCTCCTCTCTCCCCATCCTCCATTGCTGCTACTGCCTGCTTTCCCTGTATTGTGCTCACCTCTTTGCTTGCAACTTCATTGCAACATTACACCTCTCGCAACTTCTAGGACATAACCACAAGGTCTTCTCAAAAGCTACTGGGAAAGGCAAAGGAAGAGTACATAAAGACAGAAGGAAAGAATTAATCCATATGGATCAGTTGTGCCACTGCTCCTCCCCTGTTACCTTCATCCTAGTTACTCTACTTGTAGCTACTAAATGTAAGTTACTCAATAGGCTCCTCCAAATGCTTCCATTCCTAAAAAGAAGGAAACGTTAATGATGTTCTCATCCGCCTATCCATTTTCTAAGATATGTTATATAAGTTCTGGGCGTTAACTAACATTTCTCCCAAGAAGGCCAGAAATGTTGGCTATCTTAGGATAATTAACACTCAGAACAGCCAAAATTTTCAATCATTTACTTGTCTCAACAACATTAAATCAAGAAAAGCTTTGAACTTTACATGAATGGCTAAGTTTTGATGGGTCTATGTGTATAGGTGCGTACAGTGCAACTTTCACATTTGTCAACCGATGCGAATACACAGTTTGGCCCGGTATCCTCGCAAATGCAGGCAGTCCTAGACTTGACAGCACGGGATTTGAGCTCCCAATGGATGCTTCACGTTCTTTTCTAGCACCAACAGGCTGGTCCGGTCGTTTTTGGGCTCGAACAAGTTGCAATTTCGATGATTCGAGTTCTGGGTCTTGCCTAACCGGAGACTGTGGCTCCGGCCAAGTAGAATGCAACGGACTGGGGGCTGTCCCGCCAGCAACACTCGCAGAGTTCACACTTGGAACAGGCGGGCAAGATTTTTATGACGTCAGTCTCGTCGACGGCTACAATGTCCCCTTGCTGATTGAAGGAAGTGGTGGATCGGGTATGTGTGCTTCGACGGGTTGCTCCACGGATCTTAACCGACAGTGTCCGGAGGAACTTAAAGTTGGTGGTGGTGAAGCTTGTAAGAGCGCGTGTGAAGCGTTTGGGAGTCCTGAGTATTGTTGCAGTGGCGCGTTCAACACACCCGACACTTGTAAGCCGTCGGTTTACTCGGAGATGTTTAAGGCTGCTTGCCCTAGATCGTATAGTTACGCTTATGATGATGCCACTAGCACATTTACCTGTACCGGTGCTGATTATACAGTGACGTTTTGCCCATCTTCTCCAAGGTGAAAGAAAAGCCTCCATCATTTGTTGTTTTCTGATGTATATTAATTTCTTTTCTTGATTGTTTCAAAGTTCTGATCTTTGGTTCATTCTGGTTTTAGTTACTGTGTTTTACAGAGATTATGCCGCTCTATAATGTGGTCTTCATGGTTAATTTCTGATTACAGTGGTATAGTATAAAGATAAACATAAAGATAAGGTCCTATTATTATTGTTTGTCGGACTTAGCTATAACTTGTCAGGTATCATCCTTTCTCCTAAAGAGAGTCAAGTGTGTATAAGCTATAACTTGTATCATCCTTTCTTTATCAGCTATATCTTGTGTGCATTTGGTTGGTTTATTTTTTTAACTTCTTGCTTTCATGATAGTAAGTATGTATAAATTGTGATGTCAGATTCACCTTCTCCTTATGGAGTTGAATGATGGCAAATTGGCAGTGCCAAAGATTTCCTTTTGTGTGATTACTTTATTTCATGTGGGATTAATTGAGGTTGTTGGGTTACCATCAATGCTGGCTTTTATTTTGATGCCAAAGAATCTGTCCGGAATTAAATATTCCTGTAAGAGTAAGTTACAATTTCCTTTCAACATGTGCAGTCAGAAATCAACGAGCTATTCAACACCAATGACATCATCATCAACATCACAGGGATCAACGGTGGGAACTGGTTCAGGCTCCTCTCTAGGTTCAGGGTCAGGGTCGGGGTTGGACTACTCAGGTTCCATCTCAGGATCAACAGGGACTGAAACTGGGTCAGGTGAAACCATGTTAACAGATGGATCATGGCTAGCTGGTTTGGCGATGGGACACTCTAACCGGATGTCCTCTCTTACAGTTCTACAGCATTCTTTCATCGCCTGTGCAATTTTCTTTGCTTTTGTTTCCTTTATTCACTTGTAGGTCTAGGTTATTTTCAGTTTGCTCTAAGGTTCTTGCTCTTTAATGTGTATTTATCTCAGATTTGCAGCCTTAAAATATAGGTGCTTGGATTTTGCCTTTGCTAGGGAAGCTGAAGGGTCTCCTCTGCTGCTCTTAAACCATCCCTTCTAAAACTCTCATGGTTGTATACATAAAAAGAACATGCTTTTCCCTTCTCATTTTGGGAATCATTGAAACTTCTTGATTTTGCCAATGCAATGTTGCCCTTGTCCTGCCTTTTCCACTTCTTCAATTCCTGTTTTTTGTATAGTACGATGCCTGTAAATAAGCAACCGAAGTTTGTATTTGAAACAGGAAGATTTGTAATGTGAACGTACAAGTGAAATTGTAGGCTGATGTGTTCAGGAAGGAATGCTTTTACCTATAAAGGACTTGACTTGGGAGTCGGGCTCTGTAGTTATTCCGTTTACTGATACTGCAAGTTTTCTGCTCAGCCTTTTCAGATGTTGGTCTCAATAATGCGTCATGTAACCATAACTCCTTCAGTGGATTGTCAAAAGATGTTGAAAGATCGTCTGTTCTATGTGGCTTGAAATCGGAAGTATAATATACTGGGACCAAAGTAGAAGGTAAATCATATTTTATTTAAACACTAGAAGACAAATAACATTTTATTTGAACACTAGATGAAATGAAGTCAAAGGCATGGTTGCTCCAGGTTAATCTTAACTTTAGACATAAAATGGCAGCTCGAACACATTACTGCTTTATTGTATTTACTTATCTATGCAAGGCTCCATTGCGGTTGCTTTTTTCAGGATTAGGAGGCTAAAATTCAGCGGAGATTTTTTACTGAATTGCATTTGTGATCAAACATTGTTCATTTGGTAGGTCAGATTTTTTAAAACATTTTAAATAGTAAGAAATAAGAATAATTCTTCTCCAGCACTTATTGCAAGTTTGCGACTTCTAACTTTTGAACGGAAAAGTGACTTGAAAAAAGGGTTGGTTCCCTCTTATGATGAACGGATAATGGAGGCATTCCTATTATCTCGTACATCACGTGGATCCAGCAACAAGCATTCTATAATCACAATTGAGGAACTTTAGTGAGGTACAAGAGCAAACGATTGGCAGAACCTTGTCACTGTTATGGCCCAACATAAATATTCTCTTCAATTATGGTTGAGTTGTAGATCCCCACCATAATATGGACCTTATATAAAAATAAAATTTTAAAGCTTTATTTAGTTGAATTTTTATTTTTATTTTTTGTTTTTTAAATATAAAAATAAAAAATAATATAGAAATCAATAAAAATAATACATTAATATAATACAGAAATTGAAAAAAATACATAAAATTCAATATAAAAATATAAAAATTACAACAAAAAATCACATCCATCATCTCAACTAAATGTGCTATAATATTACAAAACTCCAATATGGACCTTAAATCAAAGCTCCAACTAGACAGATTATGAACTCGTTTTTTTGACTAAAATTAATTTGTTGGGCATTTTAATTCTCCCATTTTTATTTGAGTTTTGCGCCTTCTTGATAAGTTAATATGAGTTTAAGGGATTGGGAATGAGTATAGTGAAGTTTGGAAATAATTTCAGACAACTATGAAATGAAGACATTGCACTTTAACATAACATTAATCGATTAGTGGATGTCCATTGTTCAACCGAATATATTGTCTTTAACTTTCGAAAAAGGCCAGTGATTGGTTGTAATAAAATATTTCTAAAAGCAATCTGTAGATAATTTTGGAGGATTTTATTAAGTTAGAGTTATGGAACTTCGAAGAAATGCTTTAATGAGACAAGAGGGGTTATTGTGAGGGGATTTCAACAATCTAAGGGGTTTTTTACTTCAATCTTACACATTTTGAGAAGTGCCTAAGTGAAATTCTAGTTTCAGACAGTGTTTAAGGTACTTTTCATACGAAAGTTGACAATATATGCCATTTAGATACTTTTGGGTTAATTTCTTTGTTATGTATATTTAGTTGTGTTGTTGAATGTTATATAATTGTTTTTAATATTTTATTTTTGATTTCAAGTAGGTTAATAGAGAACCCTAATTCCTTGTCATGTGTTAATTAGGTTCTTTTGTTAGATTAATATTTTCAAAGGTTAAGTTTTGTGGAATCTAATAAAATTTGTATGAGTTTGTTCACATATAGAATAAAATAGACATTTAAATTGTAATTGTTAAACTGATGGAGGTTTTAATTTATGTTTTAATAATGACAAAATACATTTATTATTGATGATTTATTTATATTGAAAGCTCTTTGAAAAATGGGCATATAGAAGATGTATTTGAGTGGAAATAAGAGTTTAATAGAAATTGACATGAAGAGCAAATTGAAAACAAGACATCAAGAGCAAGTGAATAAGTATATGTTAGGAAATCGAGATGTGATCGAATTGCATATAGCGGAAGCAAAACAAAAAAATTTCTTCGATTCCTCAAAAGTTAAAATTACTTTAAATTATAATAAGATTAAAGAAACATAATAAAGTATGAATATAAATTATTATCTTATTATGAACTTTAATCTATATCTTTGTTTCTTCTTGAATCCATACATGAAGGATAAATCACATCAGCCACACATATATGATCTTTTAACGATATCTATAGACCAACTTTTAAAGAATTTTAACATTTTGAGAGGAAGAAAATGTAAAGTGCTAGCTCCTCTTATATTTTTTCCTTTATATAGAAAAATATAAGATATTTCTTAATATTAAAATTAAATATGTTGAACTAAGGGAAGTTCCAATTATGTATTTTGATGATGAAAAAATATTATTATTACTAATATTTAAGTTTTGATGCATTAGAAAGATAGAGAAATACATAAAGTATATTAAAACTTAAGATAGAAGAGTTTTCATGAAGAAAATGAAATGGGAAGCAAGTGTTGAAGATTTAAAATGAAGATCAATAGAAGAAGATCAAGTTTGATTAGATTTAGGAAAATGTCTTAAGTTGTAAGTTTAATTGATCTTTATCAATACTTGAATATGCACTCACATTTACAAGTCATATTTACTTGAAAATTTGCATATAGGTTTTGCAAAAATGTTTTAATGATTATTTGAATTTGATGATGTCACTGACATATTAGGAATCAGGTTAGAATGTCACATTAATATAAGTTTCATAATTAAAACAAAATCGTATGAATTGCTTTAAAAGAAGTCCTCTTGATATGTCTAAGTAATTTAGAATTTTTTAGAGAGTTATTTGAGTATGTTTAGATTATTTGAGTAAAGCTTCTATAAGAGAAAATATAAAGATTTTGGGAAAGTTTATAAATTCATTGAAATGATTTTTGAGACTTTGAAAAGTTTTCTAGTGTTTATGAAAGATTTTAATATGTTTATGAATTGTTTTGAAATGGTTTGAAAATATAGTTTCTAAATGATCTTCATTTGTTATAAACCAAGATATATCTTTATGTTTGAACTTATTTAATAAGTCTTGGTGTATAAAATCATCTTTGGAGTCTTTTAAAATTTTTTTAAAGTTACATTGAATGTTATAAAAAAGTTTGGAAGTGTTTGGATACATTTTGGTTAAGTTATGGAAGCACTTTTCACTCTATCAACGGTGGTTATTAATGTGGGTTGTTATGGGGCTGCTATAGACATGAAAAACTCCATTATAATCCTATAAAAGACATTAACGTGGGTTTACTATATCCAAAATAGTGCCGTTGATGTTTATATAAACCCATGTTAATGTCTAATGGCTAGTTTTTTAGAATGGGTAACTTTTGGTTCTCTCACTTTTTCACTCCTTTAACGTCTACTTTTACATCCCAATGACTCACATCACTCTCTTAACACTTTAAATAAGAGTCCTAAACCATTTGTTTTAATCTTTATGCTCCTAAAACAAATTTACAAGCTTAAATTCTCAAGAACTTTAAAGCTGTATATATTTTACTCTTCATTAATTTATCTCTATTTCTCTTGTTTTCTTTTGTCGCAATCTCGTTTTTGAAACTATAAAATTTTTGTTTTTAGTTTGTTTCATTATTCAAGAGTTGTTTTGATCATTTTGTTTTCATTTTTAGGGTTGTATTTCATTTGGTTTAAGCTCATTTATTCATATACACCAAATCCATCCAAATTTGGGTGTTTTAACATTCGTACTTATCTTTGGCTATTTAAATCCAATTTTAGTGGTTTAAAATTTCATAAATCTATTATAACTTTGTTTTTATGTCTTATAAGAAGTTTTTTTAATCTATTTTTGTGTTTTGATAAGGCAAGAAACGTTTATTTATAGGACTAAAACTTTAATAGTTTATATCTTGATAGATTTGCATGTTCATAAATTATTCTTGATTTTATTTTCTATTTCATGCTTTAAATTTCATTTTTATTGCTTGAATATATTTACCAATGATAGATTAAGGTTCCAATAGGTTTTTTATATTGAGTTTGCACCATTTAGTGGATTATAAACGTTGAATCTTTAAGCTATAACTAAAGTGCTACAGTTTTTAATAGTTTGTGTGCATCCTATTTAAATTTGATTTTTGAATGCATTAATCATGTTTTTGTTGCCTAAATTTGATTGTGTATGATTTATTAAGAATTTAAGAAGCTTTTCATATTATTTATTTGCCTCTAGAAGCTACAAAAATGTTTTCATAGGTTGAACTTTAGAGAAACATCATTTAAGGTGTGTTTTGGTTACTTAGGGATTTGTTTATATTAATTGATGATTATGGTATAGGCTACTCTTTTCCTTTAAAATAGAGTTAATAAGTTGCTCTTCAATTATGATACATAATATTTTAATTGCATTAAGTGTTGCATATGAATTAGAATTATTTTGTGCGTTGTAAGAACTTTAGAGACTGCACAAGGCATAAACATTACATTGATTGCATTTGAACTCTTATCTTGTATTGCTTTTTTTTCAATCAAGGTTTGATAAGTTATATAAACTTGAATTGAACCTTAGGTAGCTTGAGTTTAGGGATTGGTTTGTGAAGTTTAAATTATTAAATTGTAGTCTTATGTAAATGGTTACTTTCACTCATTTGAAGGAAGATTGAAGGGGGTTGCTCTTCACTCATTAGAAAATAAGATCGTTAAGTTCCTCTTGACTCTCTTGATAAATAAGATTGTGTGAGTTTCTCTTGACCCTTGTAAACAAGATTAGTGTAAGGGTTACTCTTCACTCTAAATAAGATTGCTTTTAATGAAATTTTCAACAAGTGGTTGGAGGGAGGACGTAGTTTATCATTAGGGTAGGCGAACCTCTATAAATCCTTGTGTTCCTCTCTTCCCTTCACTCTTTATATTTATGCTTATTGTGTTTGATTATTATTGATTGAATTGATCTATTTATATAAACATTAACATAATATTATAGGTTTAATTTTGATTTAGTAAGTCGTATAGATAAATTTGGTTTAGGTGGTTTGGTTTGTTTAATTTAGTAAGAAATTTTTAAACAACCAATTCATTTCCCCTCATGGGTGTTACAAGGTTTACAAAATATAATTATAATTAAAATCTCACTTTATTTATAAGGGATAATATATAAGTGATTAATCTTTTCAGATTTTTTTAGTTGAATAAACAACCTTTAAAAATTTTCAATTAAATGATTAACCTTTAAATAATTTTTCACTTAAGGTAAAAATGTTAATTTCATTAAATTCATATTGATATGGCAAACGGACTATATCATATCAGTGTCCATGTAACAAAAGTTTCATATCAACATTCATGTATACACACTCCCACCTTTAAAAATTTTCAATTTAGTGAGTATCCTTTTAAAATTTTTTAATTCAGTGAGCAAGCTTCTAAAAATTTTTTTAATTTAGTAACCTATCTTCTAAACTTTATTCAATTCTAGTCAAAATTATTTTTTAATAAAAAAAAGTGATTAGTACATCAATATTTTATTAAGAAGTATTGTATAACAACTTCTAAACTTAATTAACAAATATATTGTATAACGACTTCTAAACTTAATTAACAAATATATAACTTATTTTTTCAAAATACTGAAAAATATTTTATTCAATTGAAATAATTTTAACTATTTAAAAATATCTTATAATTTAATATTTTCAATT
>JAOXYD010000136.1:23219343-23233601 GCA_028565735.1 Pinacopodium congolense
CTCCCTCTAAGAGACTACACTACCATAGGCTTTCAGATTCATCAATTATCTACCATATAGACAACATGCCATCATGGATCAAAAAGGGTTTTTTCTTGGTTGTAACGGAGTCTGAGTCAAGGTAAGGTAAAAAGGGTAAGAGGTTAATCACAAGCAGTAACAAAGCACTAAGTAAAAAGGACAACCAAATATCAATTCTGAGATAAACAAATGAATACAATAGACTACACTACTCATCACTAACTAACCCTACTATATTTTATTCCTTTTCTTTTTTCTTCTTTTTTCTTTCTTTTCTTCTTTCTCTTTTTTTTTCTCTTTTTTTTCACTTGAATAAAGATAAAAACAACAAGAGAAAATAGTAGCAGCATATATCAACACACACATGAGTAGAACTACCTATCAAAATATCTCAGAATACAATATAAAACAAAAGTCCCAAAATTATGCTTACTTAGTACTTTATTCAACTTGTGACAGGGTAAGGTTAAAAGGTTTTTGAGTTTTCATGTAAGGTGATTAGTATCGAAACAAACATGGTCAAAAAGGCTCAAAAGGGGTTTTCAAAGGAAAAAAAAATGACATGGTGGGTCATTTAAGCTAAGAGATTAAAATCAAACAGGGCCTTAAATCATATCCATAAAGCATGCATCTTATAGTTTCAAACCGATTCCATGCAAGTTCTAGAAGTAATCTACCTAGGAGGGCATAACACACAACAAAGAATATAAAATAACTAAAAGATGCAGTCATATAGGCTCAAAACCTCACATGTGCTTATATGAAAATTCATCAAAATTTCATACATTGCCTCATCACGTAAGTATCAAATATTTGACTGAGTTTATGCAATTAACTACTTCAATTATTCCACATGATTCACCTTCTACTCAAGCTACCTAATCAAAATTCAAGCATACAACTTAATCTCAGTCCAACTACTATGACAGAATATCATGGTTCAAAATTCATCACAATAGTTCAAGTGCACAAATGTAAAATTTTTTCAAAAACTTTCAATTAAAACTAGCCCCACCCCCACACTTATAATGGACATTATCCTCAATATCCTAAGATAATAAAAACACAGATAAGGGGATGAGAAAAGAAGAACTCTCTAGGATTAAAGAGAGCTCATCAACTTGAGAGTAGAAATCACAGCTTCATTTATGCCTTCCTAGAAATAAAACAAATAAAGCACTCAAATGAAAACAGCAAAAAAAATTAAATAGACAATAACCAAAATGAAGGGATAAGGTTAGGGTTCATTCCAACGAGCACTTGTTTAGGGTCACAAGCTCGATCCTTTACATGTAATGTCATCTATTATTGAATGGATGTTTGAGCCTGCAGGGAGCATGCTAAGACTCAGAGATGAGCTTGGAGAAACCTCCTTTGAAGTAGGCTCATAATCAGCATGATGTCCCATAAATTTTAGGGAGTGAAACTGCATCATCTTGCCATCATACTTCAATGTCCACTCTCGCCTATGGGCATCGCCCTTCTTCAAGGATGACCTCTGCAATGGTATAAGGCATAAGCATTGCAATAGTTTCATTTTAGAACTTTTTTTAATTGATTTTGATCAATTTTGTAATAAGTTATATAAGCTTGAGTTGAGGTTCTGGTAGCCTAAGTTTAAGGACTATCTTTTCTTGGATAAATTTTTATTTTGGTTTACTCTTCACTCATTTAAGAAAGAATGTATTGAGTTCCTCTTCACCTTTATGAATAAGATTGTTGGGTTACTCTTCACCCTTAAAGTAATATTGTAAAGGTTCCTCTTGACCTTGTAAATAAGATTGTTGTAAGGGTTACTATTTACCCAATCAAAGTAAGATAAGTTTTTAGTGAATTTCCAACAAGCAGTTAGAGAGAGGACGTAATTTATCTTTGAGGTAGGTGAACTTTTGTAAATCTGTGTGTTTATCTCTTCCCTTATTTCTTTAAGTTTTTGCTTATTATGTTTATTTATTATTGATTGAATTTGATTAAAATTGACATAAGCATATCATTCCTTTTAGGGTGAGTTTTGGTTAGAAATTTCATTTAGTTAAAATTGGCCTAAGGTGTTTAAATTTCTTAATTTGGAAAGAAATTTTTAAACATCTAATTCATCACTCCTCTTAGGTGCCATAGGGCTTACAAAAATGATGTTTTTATAATAACTACAAATAAAAAACTATTAGGTTCTAATATAAGGCCTAAAGGTAAAGCTAAACTATAAGTTCCTACAGATATTCTAATGGTCTATTAGTAGCTTGTAAGTACACTTCACCTTTCCTTAATGATCTGCTTTTCATTAGCACATGCACATTAGTTCAGATGTGAGAACTATTACCAGTACCTAATACTCAAGATTGTAAAATATAAGTGGAAAGATTGTTTTCATTCATAAATATACCTAATGATGAAGTTATCTTTAACTTATTCTCTATTAAGTTAGTCAGATATTGCAGTTCCTCTTCCAATCTCACTCAATGATTGAAAAAATACCCCTATCACTCTTCTTCTTGACATCGCATGTTGTCTTTGTTACTCTAGCAAAATCTTTATATTTCTTATTCTTATCTTCTTAAAATTCTTACTCTTGTTTTCCTAAAGAACCAACAATAAGAACGAAACGAGATTCCTTCTTAAAGCATCTTTTAGCAATCGTAAGCATGTTCAGCTATTTCAACATTGTCGCATCTTTTTGGTTCATATTAAACTTCATAATAAAGTGTGGACAGTTTGAAGTAAGAGACTGGAGCACTAATTTAATGCTCAACTTATGGTTTATAGAATAAAGTAATTGACCTAATTTTTTAGTATAGATAATCATCTTCAATACATACAACTTTACTAAATATCTAGGTGCCATTCTACATTGATATAGAGCTCGAGAAGTCTCAAAACTCTATACTCAACTTATGTACCAAATAAATCTTAAAGAGCATTGTCATGGTCCTTACATCTACATTCACATGCTACTTTTGAAGTTTAGGAGACATTTTAGATAACATCACACATATAGCTTATTCATCGTCATCAATATGACATTGATATCTCTCATAGATATCATTAACTACATCTTACTCACACTTTGGTGGAATTGCAGTGTCAAGAAGGTTTAACTTCTTGTTTTACTTGAGAACAATTCTGAAGTTGCATAGCTAGTTAAAGAAGTTAGGTCTAGTTAACTTCTTAGTATTAATGATGCTGCTTGGGAACAAATTCATACTCATTTTTCTAACAATCGAAATGTAAAATAGCGAGAATTTGTTTGTTCCACAGAACTAAATAAAATAAGGATTTCATTAAATATTTAGTTACTCTCACTGCTTTAAACAAATTAATAACCCACATTATTAATTTAAGAAACTATCACTTAATTTCATAGTGAGCTAGGATCCTATTCTAATTTCTTGAGTTTACTTAACAAGCCAATCAAAATAAAATTAGGTAGATAACATTTTTATTATTCACATTTTATGTGACTCCTAAATCTGTTAGATAAAAACTCTTTGCCAAAACATGTATTTTATTCCTAAAATTGCTTCTAAATTCATAAAATAATGAATTTTCTCGTGTAAATCATACAAATTTAGTTAAGTAGGGCCCCATCATTATAAAACTAAATCTATTCAGGTTAAATCTTTTGAGTTTATCAAAAAATTCTAGCAATAAATAGAACTCCAGTTTAATTATATAATAATGTAAGGCAATAATCATGTTTCAAACACATACTTAATATTTTAATGAGATATTTAAACTTTTCTAAGTCTTGTTAAAATTAATATATTAAATTATTTAAAATAAACTAATTTTGAAAGATAATCTTAACACTTTACTTAATTGTACTTATTGATTTGATAACTAATTTAATCTAATTATTAAATTATTGAAAAATTAAACTAAATTTCATATATATTCCTAATAAATATTATCCTTTGAAAACAATTTTCAAATAATAATTTTTAAAATTTTATTATTAATTTAAATTGATTTCATCTTAATTTATTTAAGGAAAATAATTTAATATAATAAAAACTTTTTAATTAAAATTAGGAAGAGGGGGCTACTAGGGCACTCAATGCATGCACTAGCCCTTTTCTATTAAGGGCCGTTTGATTCAGCTTTTAATTTTAGTTTTTGATTGTGATTTTTGTATTTTTATATTGGGTTTTGTGTATTTTTATAGATTTTTGTATTGTCTTTCTCGATTTCTGTACTGTATTAGTGTATTGTTTTTTCGATTTCTATGATGGCTTTTTTTCAATTTTTGTATTTAGAAAAACCAAAAACTAAAAAAAAAAGGAAACGAATGGGCCCTTAGTGTATGTGCTTTATATTTGTGTTGTTTGGTGCCTCTTTCCTCTCTCTCCCTCTCCCACTCCCACTCCCTCTCTCTCTTTCTCTCCCCCTCTCCGATGCAGTCATCATTTGTGGCCCTATCAGCTAATGTTGTTGCTTGTGTCATGCCTTACTATGGTAAACTAAAAGGATCGAATCTAACTTTGCCAGATCTTCCCAAAACTCACCTTGCTAGGGGCGACCATTGTTAATGACGCCACGAGCTACTAGTGATAACCTCGACATACCAACAATTGTCCTTGTTGTTGGTTTGCCTGTCTCTTCATCGATGAACAACACCCATTTAATCTTTGAATTAATATCTAGCACAAATGCAAAAGTAAAATGCTTTGAACTTGATGTGACGTTTTATATGCTATGGGTATTCATGTCCTTCAGTAAATATTGGTTTAGCTCTTCTTACCATTTTACAAAATATAAAAACACCGTCAACATTAACTCTACTTTAACACCAGTTTCCAGTAAGGGGATGTTTAGTATGATTTTTTATTTTACTTTTTCGTTTATATTTTTTCAACACAAAAATTGGAAAAAAAAGTACAAAAAATATAAAATAACACACTAATTAAAAAAAAAGTAAAAAAAAAACAACACAAAAATCTTAAAAAATACACAAAAATTGAGAAAAACACATGAAAACAAAAACAAAAAATAGAAATAGAAAATAAAACCATAAGTAGATAGATTATAACAAAATCTCTAAAATATTTTCTGTATCACAAAGGAAAAAATTTTTCAGAATATTTCCACAATTTCCAAAAAGTAATGCAACTCTTGCATATATCAAATCAATTATAATTAAACACATAAATCAAATTAAACTTGTTAAAAATGACTCTAATAACAATCTTATAAAATTTAACATGATCATGCCATGAGTTAGCATAATCATTTTTATAATTTTCTTGTTGATCACCTTATCAAAGTTGACTTCAAATAAAAAATCAAGAAATAATAAGAATTTGACAAATTTGGTTATACTTTCCTATGGATTCTTCTCTTCCTTGTGAAACCATCAACCATAGTTGTTTAAGTGTCAAGCCTTTAATAGTATTGATAAGGGTCCACTTTATAGTATTTTTCATTGTTATTTGATGTGTATTTACATTTATTTTGATGTTTAAATGTTAAATTTGTGTTTTTAATTGTTTGATTTATAGATTAATGCCAAATTATGAAGAATTATGTGAAAAAGATAAAAAATTGGAACATTTAAGGACTTAAATTGGGATTTGGTCAAAACCACTGTTTAAGTCTTTAAACCTCGTGTTTAAGTCCCTAGACCCAAGTTTTAGTCTATCTTTAGGACTTAAATGTGGGTATTAAATGATGTCATTTAAGTATTGATTTTAAGGATTATTTAAGTACTCATATGCATTTTTCTAGCTAGATCTTTGACAAATTCAAGTCCAACCTACTTCAACTTGCTAGGGATATATAAGAAGTATTTAGCAGCTATAAACACTTCCTTAGTTAGATTTTAGTTCTTCTCTCTCTAGATTAGGTTTTTCTTCTATTTTCATTTTTAGTCTTTGTTTTTGGAGATTTCATGTTGTTTTTAAGGATTTTAGGAATTTGTATACATGATTTAGAGTTCTATTTCACTTTGAAGCTCAACTTAATGCATTCTAAACTCTTTAATCACTTGTATCTTACTCTTTTGTTAGATTTATTCAAGAACATGTTGCTTAAGTTTATCCTTATTGTTCTTTGATTCATATGTGATTTTAATATGATTTTTACCTAAGGTAAGGCTAGTAAATGCTTTAATTTAATTTCTTATGAATGCTAGATGATGATCTTTATTTATTTGAATGCTTAATGCTTGTTTTAAGTTAGCCACTTAAGATAAAGATATTAGATGGTTAAGGATTTGAGAAATCTACTTTAATTGTTGAAAATATCCATAAACAACATGGCTTAAATCAATGCATGACTAAACTTTAGTTAATCATGAGGGTGTTAATATAGAAATAAGTGATTTTTAGATTAAACTTCTTAAACTTTATTCTTATGACCTAAGTTTCATGAATTACCAAACTTTAGGATATAACCAATAAAGATAAAACATTTTATTAACTATAACATTGTCTTGATTCAGTAAAGATACCCTAGATTAGTATTCCAACCCTTTCATAAATCAACTGAATCATTAAAAGCCTAAGCCTTAACTAATTAATTAAATTTGGTGAGATTTTCAGCATCCTTAAACTCCTTTTCATTAATTGAATTTTTTAGTTTCATTTAGTTGTCTAAGCTTTTATAATTCACAAATATGAGTTTTTGTTAAATAATTGTAATATGAGTGACTTAATACTCATAATATTTTCCTCGTGGGATCGACATTCAGACTCTTAATTGAATTCTCTATATTACTTATTGACGAGCACACTTGTCGTAAAAGTTGGTCTTGAATTGATTTTGATTTATATGTTAAAAAATTGATTTATTTGAGCTTATTTAGTTACCTAGACCGACCGACAACAAGTATCCACAAATCAAGCTAAAGAAGTGCTAAAAAAATAATATTTTAGAGGAGGAGGAAGAAGAATATCACTAGCTATTCTTTCTTTTTTTCTTACTTTTATATGAAAAATCAAAATTTCTTAATATTTAAATAAAATAAAATAAAAATTAAATTCAAACGTTAATCATAATTATAATTCAATCTCAATAAAACCAAAAAAACATATATTTGATCGTTAAAGTTTTTTAAATATTATAATTAAGTCTAACTTAATTAATTTTATCTTCTTTTTAGTAAACCTTTATATGTGACCTATTAAATTCCTAATATAATAACAATGATTATAAATTATAATTTTAATTTTAATTAAAATTTCATAAATTTATTTTTTAAAATTTATTTTTAATTCTCTAATTAAATAATTTATAATTATAGATAAAAATTGATAAATAAAATATTATAACCACCTAAATATTAGGAATATCAAAGTGGTTTATGATGTATAATTTAATCATTTTTTCATCTAATGTTGTCATTGGAATTAGAGTATAGAATTAGTGTCTACTATAAATAATTCAATCACATTCGTTCTTTCTAATTAGTAAATGACTTATAATTGATATTAAAAAAAGAAATTCAAATTTCAATTCAATCTGGTCTGGGAATTCCCATATTATTACTAATTAAGAATAGTAAAACATTCTCTCTAATTATTTAAGAGTGAAAAATCTTTTATTGATTCGCTCAACTATCTTTATACAGTTCATACTTTATCTAATTACTACTAATTTAAACTCCTCCTTATAATAGATCATAAGTAGCATTGAAATATAATAATTCTTATGTGAGATAACTTTGGTAATCTCAAGTCTAAAAATTAATTGATAATAAGGTAATCTATAGACATATAAGTAATGTTTTATTTAGGATCCTCATAATTGATTTAACTCAATGAAGTTATTTTCTAATAAGCATCCACACATTTGTTTAAGCATTTTCACACTTTAATCTTTGAAATCGATTACTTTTTTTATATATAAAAGAAACATAACATATGTTAGTATAACTATTTCATCAATACCCTACCTTAATGAAATTACAAATGAGAACAATTTAAGAATAATTTAAAAATGTAATTCAAATATTATAATTTATATTCTCATTATAAGT
Organism: Pinacopodium congolense; assembly: GCA_028565735.1. Taxonomy (NCBI): domain Eukaryota; kingdom Viridiplantae; phylum Streptophyta; class Magnoliopsida; order Malpighiales; family Erythroxylaceae; genus Pinacopodium; species Pinacopodium congolense. Next base: position 23,227,337 of record JAOXYD010000136.1, read on the forward strand.
TATAATTGCATAATAATTATTGTAAGGATTTTATCTTTAGTATTAATGATTAAATATAATTAACAAAAATATATAAAGATAAAAAATATTTTTTATTGAATAAATTTATAATGCCAAACATGTAATTACATGACAAAAGGGCATAAACTAATAACGATATCATATATATATATATATATATGAATTGTCCCCTACAAAATACATAAGAGATTAAATAAACTACTTAATATGGTGTAACGTGCATTTATTTTGTATCTTAATTATATTAATAAAAGTACATGCTTTTCTTTGATTATTAAGAGCACACTCACTTATTATATATTTATAAATTAAATTTAACTTTAAAGGTATTTGTGTGATTCACCAATAGATCTCAATAGAGGATATCTAATGGTTGGTTCTTAAAATTGAATCAAATAAAACACTTTCAATCAAATAAAAATTTGCATTTTGTGTACTTACAATGCTTTCTTTCCTTTTTAGGTAGTCAAACCTATCATTTTAGAGTTTACAAGCTAAATACTTGACATGCTTAGTTCGTAAAGTATTTAACTTATTAAAAACATTAAGTTATTAGTTCATACAATCCTATATGTTGATTATCTTTAAAGATACAAAATATGATCACTTAAAATTAAAAGGTGTCAAACAAAAATATAGTGAAATCAAGAATGAGTATTTTATCATTTGACATAGTAGTTGTTGCACCTAAACCTTTGTATGAAACTCAAGCTTAGATCCCATTAAAGCTTAACTTAGCCTTTCCTCACACACTCTTGTGTTTGGAAAGTGTTTTCCCACACCTTTAAGCAGATGAATGGTTATAAAAGTAATAGAAAATATAAGGCAGCTTATAAAGAAATAGACATACAAGAAATACAACCAAAACACCAACCTTTATTACTTTGCCTTAAATTATTCAAAATAGTACTCTCAGCCATCTTTTACTCTAAATGAATGATAAGAGGAAGGCTCAAATGAGCTATATAAAGGCACCTCACGACATGGAAGTCAAGTTGCTGATAAGTACAAATTAATAATCTATCTTATCTTAACCTTCAAGATGATGTTTATCCCATAAGATTACATCTACCTTATCTAATTGGATGACATACCCATCCAAATATAATAAAATATAAGTGGTTATATCACATCCTAATTAACTAGATAAAGATTGAAAAAAGAAGAAGAAGAGATACATTCTTATTTTTTAAGTTTCCTAAAATTTTTTGATGATCTTCGATATATATTATTATCTCTTAGTTGCTTTTGTGAATATCTCATTTGATTTTATTCTTCATATAATCCAAGATCTCCCCTAAAAATCCCAATTTAATGGTGAGTTATCTATGCCAGTCTATATAGCACACTAGCCTAACCAATGCTTACCTATGGTTAATAAGTCCATTTGGCTATGATCTAGTCATTTTGGCACACACTAGTCTTTAGTTTTTCAAGAGCTCCGCCTAATCTAATTCAATCAACCCATGGTTAAAAACTCCACCAAATCTTGCACCATGCTTTATCTAACTTGCTTACTTTAATTCCTTCACATTCCTCATCCCCGTGGTCTAGCTAACATTTAATAAAGGTTCTTAGCAAAGTAGCTCAAAGTCTAAATGTGTTAAGGAGTAAACAAACCACCACTACTAGGTGATGACTATCTCATAGGCCATGTTTTTGCTCAGAGAAAGCATCGATTGTTCAGAAGTTCCAGTGTGCTCCACAACCAAGGTCATTACCATGACCTTGACCATGGCTTCACCCTATGGCTAGCCCTACGACCAAGGCTTTAGTTATGGGACAATCAAGCTCTATCTCCTATTCAAGAGTGTTTTTTTTCGTTTTTTTAGGGTTGTTAACTCTAGAGTGAGGGAAGCCACAACTTAGGAGAGAAAGCACATTTGGAATCATTCTTACTTATGATTGAGGTCATCAAAGGGGAGGAAATCAGGTTTAAAGTCTAAATGAAAGAAGATCGGATCAACAAGAGTTGATTGAATATTGAAGAGCTGAATCACATTTGAATGAGTTTTCTAGTTCTTTGTTCTTTTATAACCATTATGGTATTTATTTTTATAGTTATGATTTGATTTCTTTAGATCTAGGTGAACCTTAGACTTATATGTTTTTGATTTATTCTTTGATTTAACAACAGATCATATTTTCTTAGGTTTATTCATGGTTATCATTATGTGTTGATTAAGATTTTGATAGAAATTTCTTTCCATTATTTGATTTTATATATTTAGATTGATAAATCACCTATATGAATAGATTATGGCAAGAATAAATAGGCTCACAGGGGGTACAAAAGATAGGCTTACATAATTCATACCTAACGAAAACATTATAATCCATATATCTAGGTAATGCATTTAATAGTGCTTTATTAAGAAGAAATTATAATTAATTAACCAAGAAGATAGGAATTATATTGCTCGAGAGAGATTATAATTCAATAATATAGGTTGAGTATTGAATTGAGATAAAGCATTAAACATATCAAGGTTCTAAAGGGATATGTCTTCTATGTCTTAATATCACATATTGTTATTTCATTTAATAAATTGCTTAGTTTTAATTTGTTACCTTGGGTTAGTACCTAATTTTATTTTAGTTAAAAATTAAATCAAAATAATGACTTATATTGTTAGATTGGATAATAAAAAGATTATTAGTATTACTAGTTTAAATTCTCATGAGAACAATACTCAACTCGATAATATACTATAGGAATGATAGATGCACTTACCTAAAGTTATGGAGTATAAAAGTAGATTGTTTTAGAAATTTAAAACTATATACAACACATTAAGTTTTTGGTGCTATTACTGGGGATTAGAATATTAGGAGAGTTTTATTTATGTTAGTCTAATCATTTATTTTATCTATTCTATTTTAGTTTGGCTTTATATAATTTTTCTTCTTTCTGTAGCAACAAGTAGTTGACATTATGGATTTAAAAAATTATCAATGGCAGTACTATCGATAGTAAGATAACCAAGTAACTTTAATCCATAGGTGGAGAGTTAATGGGATGGTTTATAACAACCATTAGAGCAACCCGTACAACTAAACTTAGGTGCATCATCCAGATTCCTTTTGGATTAATTAAAATTATTTTGAGCTGCTTTCATAAGATTGTTATTAGTAACAAATACAAGAGGAATTGAGATTGAGAGAGCCATTCCTTAAGTCCATATCCAAAACTGTTGAACCATAGGAGGTTCCACTTGATTTTGATGATGACAAAACACCCCTTCTACTAATATGTTTGTTAAGTGTGTTTAAAGACACGCATTTTTAAACAATTACGTGTTTACACTATTGAAGACTGAATGTCGATCGACCTCATAGAGATGATCAATCGAAAAACTACAACACTGAAGGAAGAATGGTCGACTGAAGGAGGATCGATCGTCTTAACGATGTAGCACGGTCAATTGAATGAACGTCTTGAGGAGATCTGTTGACCGAAGGAAGATTGGTTGACTGAACGTTGGCTATCGGTCATCTGAATGAGCAAATTTAGAAGATCAGTTGATCTAACATAGCCTATCGGTCAACCGAATAGAGTGCAATGGTCACATTAATCAACGGATAGAAGACTTTTCCAACGGATAGAAAATATACATAATGGTAACAAGAGATGTCCAACAGTCAAAAGAAATAAATTCACATCAATGGATAGTTCAGCAACAGATTGTTCAATGGGTTGTTTAGTGTTCTTACATTATAAATTGATGGAGAAAGAAAGAAGAAGATATACAACATTATCATACAAGAATACTAGCTTTACAAAGTGTCTTGAGAGTTTAAGGTGTATACGTTGTTTTTAAGAGTGCTTGTATATCAAGTTTGTCCGAGATTTGTGTTAGTGAGAAATTCCTTTATTATTTCGAGGTTATTCTTGAGCCTATAAAAAGAATTTTTCTAAAGGTTATTCTTGGCTCTTGAAAAAGAATTGTCGGTTATTCTTGAGCCAAAAAGGAGTTGTAATTGGTTAATATCTTCAAGTTTGTATGTCTTATACTTTCAATAATTTTCAAGTATTCTTTATATTGTTTGTTTCATAATTGTGCTATTTGGCTTCCACAAATTTTTTTTTCTTTAGTATATTTGTTTTAAGAATTTAAGAACCTAATTCACCCCCTTTAGGTGTCATTTAGGGCCAACAAAATGCAAGCAGTAAAATGTAAATGACATGCAATATGCAAACAATAAAGCAAGTGTGACCTCCCCAAACTTAGATGACAGATCGTCCTTAATGTGAAGAGGAACCCAAGCAACAATAATACCAACAACACAATGAAATAAAAAATACAAATAAATGAATAACTAAAAAACAAAAAAAAGGGACAAAGAAAGCTTATAAAGATTCTGGTAGCCCTGCTTCTCCTTCAACCGGATGGTAGATAAGAAGTGGAACATTGAAATTAAGGGACTTATCGGGCAACCCTCGATTAGAGACAATTTCTTGAAGGCAGTCCCTAGGAATGGTAACTGGCACCATCATCTTTGGAGCCATGATAAGCAAGAACCTACAGAAAGAAAACAACTAAAACAAGGTAAAGCAAAAATAATAAAACAAAATAGAAATAAGATAAAAGGCTCAATAGAGAACCAAAACCTTAAAGAATGAAGAAAGGAAAATGCTAGATAACTAAGATAAAAGGAAAAATGATCAAAGAAAAGGAACAAACTAAGAGAAATGGAACTAATTTAAGGTTGTTTTGAAAAATTTGGAGAGAAAAAGGAGGGGTTCGCATTGAGAAATAGAGAGAAGAGTTGAAAAAATATAATTAAATAAATAAATAAAGCAAGAGAGTGACCAACCATGAGCATGGCCATTTTGGCCATGCTCGTGGTGCAAAACATATTTTTAAAAATAATTTTAATATTTTTATTTGAATATTTTTTTTCCTTCATGAAGGCCATGAATGTGGCCTAAAAGTCCACAAGCATGGCTATTCTCCTCCACTTTAAAAGCCATAAACGTTGCCTAAAGATGCATCTTATGGTGATTTTGTCTCTGGAACTTTTGTATCGATACTTGCTCAAACACCACAATGATGGCCTAAATCGTGTTTATGGCCATCTTTCCTTTGGAAATTTTTTATGTTTGGGTGCCTTTCCCTCCTCAGTTACAATTTTTTTTCCCTAACCTTCTTCATTCCTAAATTTCAAATAAGCATAAAAAATTTAATCCATTATTAGTTCATCTAAAAATTTTATTAAATAACACATCAAAAATGCAATTAAACAACATATTATCCATGGAGTCAAAGGAAAATAAAGAAAGATTCAACAAACTCAACTAAAGTAATAAAAACAAATTACAAAACAAACTCAACTTAATTAAAACACACAAAGCAAAATAAATATGATAAGTTAAGGTCAATAGCTTCACTATAACTAATTCAATCTTTTAATGGAATAAAAGGGAAAGCCACTCCCTTTTCTTTTGAAGAAAAGTCTCCAAGATATAACTTGCCATGATGTCTAATATCCTTGACAATTTGTTCCTTGAAGTCTTCCATCCCTAGCTCCCAATGCTTATAAATTGAGCAATTTCAAATGGTTCTCTCAACTTAGTATTAAATTTACAAGGATACAGTTTTAGCCTTATTCTAAGCCTCCTCTTTCTTATCTTAAATACGTCTTTCTATTGCTCATAAGTTAAGTTGTTAAAAATAACCAAGGGTAGTTTTTTTTCCTCACTAAAAGAAGCATACCCAAAATAACAAACAAAAGATTATAACTTAAGCATGGGTGGTGTCACTAAGGGGAATAGAGTAGGGGCATTCATTTCCCTAAAGATTCTTGCTTTAACCTCTCACCTAACTCCTTCTTTTTAACTTCTTCATTAATATTAAAATCGACCTCAACCTCATGCTCCACCTCTTTCTTCTTTCCATACTCATTAACTACCTCAATCTTTACGCAAGGATCCTTTTTTTTTTTTTTTCAGATTTCTCAACATCTTGCCCATGTTAAATGCTATTCACTTATGACTAATGCAAAGGTCTAGTTTTCCACCATTACCATCAATCAAAGCTTTTCCAGCATTCAAAAACATTCTACTAAATATCAAAGGGCAACTTATATCCTTTTCAAATTAAAGCACTATGAAATCTACTGAAATGAAGAATTTATCTACCTTCCCCATCAATTCTTCCACCAATTTGAATGGCTTCCTTATTGTTTGGTCCACCAATTAGATGAGCATGGAAGTTGGTTTCAGATCACCTAGCTCCAATTT
>JAOXYD010000136.1:23233701-23246252 GCA_028565735.1 Pinacopodium congolense
AAATTATCTTAAACTTGTGTGAGTTTTTTTAGAGTGAAAGAAATAATTTTGGATTGTGAGATCCTACATCGGTTGGGGAGGAGAACGAAGTACGCCTTATAAGGGTACGGACACCTCTCCCTTACAGATGCATTTTAGAGGAGGCTCTACAAGCAAAACTGTCATGGATATGAGCTAAGGCTACCCCAAAGCGGACAATGTCTGTAGGCAGGTGGCTTGAGTTGTTACATGATATTTTTGGAATATTGTAGAATTGGGCTTGGAGTAAAAGTTTTGAAAATGTTCTTAACTTTATATTGATAAAGACATTTTGTGTTTTGGATTTAATTAATAATTCTTTATTGATATAAACCTTGTGGAAAATTTTTCCGAAGATGGTTAATTTGTTTTAGGAATAGAGTAACCAATATTGGGTTGTTAGGATTAAATTTGGTTTGTTATAGAACATAGAAATTGGTTCCATGTAATTATCGATAGATAAATAGTTTGAGATTGGTCCATCAATTAAATGGTTCCATAAGATTCGAGAATGATCGACTAGTGTTTAAAGCTAGGCCGACTAGTTGAATTTTTTGGGTGTTTAGTTGACTAGTTCTTTTTGTTGATCGACCAATATAAGTCTTTAAACAAGACTGATCGACTAGTGTTATGGGGTCGGTTGAACAACTAGTCAAGAGGAAAAAATGTCTATTTCTAACGACTACATTGAGTCCTTAACGGGTTTTTGAGTATGGTAAGGTTATGAATACATGTTCTAAGTGTTAGTGAACAATCTTTAGACATATTTGATGATTGAGAAAGCTTTGATTGAGTTTTTTAGTGGTTTATATGTTAAATGAGTTTAAAAGAAAGTGTGAGATTTCGAACTTCTATTGATTAAGTCCTTTAAGCCCCTTTTGAACATTGTTTTGATCAAGTAAGTATTTTTGTTTGTGTATGCTTGAGTGGAGAGTGAAAGCTTGATGTTTGAGGTTTGGTTATTATATTGAGATTAATTGAGAAAGGGTTATTCTTCTCCTTATTCAAAGAAAGATTTATTTTGGGTTCTTGTTCACTCTAGAAAGAAGATTCATTAAATTGCTCTTCACCCCTTTAGAAAGAAGATGTAAGGATTTCTTTTTATCCTAAAGAAGGTTATTTAATTTAGTGAAATATGTAAGTAAGAACTTGGAGAATGGAGATAAATAAAGGGTTATTTTGTTAAACCATTATAAAAATAGGTATGCATTATCATCCCGACTCTTTTAATTTATGCAAATTATTATTATATTATTTGAATTTGAATTATATTATCATATTATAACAATTAGGTTGAATGGTGGTTTAAAGACTTCATAACAAAAATCAAGTAAAGTATTTAATTTAGAAAATTTTTATACACCTAATTCACCTCCTCTTATATGTGTCATCTAGGGTTAACAAATTGTTTTTAAAAGTGAATGTTTAAATTAGGAAAAGACCTAGAAAATATTAATTACAGGTAATTCACCCCTTTCTTAAGTACTATACAGGGCTAATAGTAATTTTAGATGTCAGTTTATAGCTAATTTTTAATAATTGAGTGCCTTATTATGCTTGTGTTAGGTGAATTTGAGACCCAAATGGTAATGGATATACAATGTTATATAATTTGTTGATGACTATTATTGACTTTGTTTTTATTAATTATGGTTAGAATGTAGTAGGTACCATTATGTTTGCCAAATTGAATTAGCATGGCAAGCACTAATATGTTAGTCAAAGTAAATTGATCAATGTTAAGAAAAGATATGTACCCTTCAGTTGGTAGGGAAAATTAGTCAACATAAAAAATAGAATAGGTACAAATTATTAGTTAAGGTGAATTAGCTTGCATCAAAATATGACGTACCATTTTGTTGATCAGGAAAATTAATTGGTATTTATCCTAAACATCATCACTAAATTAAAATTAGTATAGTTTTATTGAAATGTTGCATTAATATGTTTTCTATCCTTAGTAAGTATTTCAAAGAGGTTAGTAGTGTCAGTTAGGCATGGTGTTATGATTTTTCTTAGATATATTGGTTATTGAACATGGGCATTATTTTATATTATTTTACTTTTTTTTTTCTATTTGATGATATGCTACACAAATTTGTATATTTCAAGCAAGGAGTTGCTAGAGGAGGAGTTCTTGAACGTAGGCGGGGATTAAACTATACATTATTTAAATGGATTTTTTTTCTTATATATCAGTTTCTTTGATTTGGTATAATTCTAAGAATAATTATATTTTATTATGTTGCGTGTAATACAAGCTTAAGTTTTAACTAAAAATTTTCAAGGAACATAATAACAATATCACAACACATAACTACTTAAGTGCACCTATCGTAGGGCAATATAGTTAAGATGAATCTAGGGTCGAATCCATAGGGACTACTATTACTAGTAAGTGTCTATCTAAATTATCTAGATTAACAAGATACAAAGAGATTGATTTGTTTAATAATGAAAATTTTGATGAATAAATAAAAGTAAATTACTTAACTAAACTCACAAAGGATAACACTAATGATGAAGCTAGGATTTAGGTGACTAATTCTTCTAAGATGTGTTCATATTTAATCTTAATTTAACTTAATTTCTATATTGATTAGATCTTAGATTCCCTAATGTAATTACACTCTCTCTCGAGTTAAACAACACTATTCAAGTTAATAATTTAAGTGAAAGTTCTCTCTATCCTACTATGGTAATTGAATGCATTATCTCACTCTTAGAACCTATTGTTTTGGTTAAGTTCACATCTATCCTAGACATCTTATGTACCTTTATCTCTATATCTCTATGCAAGATGTATTATTATGGAGTGATTCTAAAGTATTCAATGATCTCTCAATCAAACATATGCAATGAGTTCCCAATCAAACATACACAAATTAGAGCATTGAAATTGATATTTAATTTTGCATAATATACAATAAACAAGATTGTTAAAATTCATAAACAATCCTAATACAAAATTTGGAAATTCAAGATTAAATCAAGAAAAAAAATACTACATCTTAAAGTTCATAAAAACCCAAATCCTAATGAAAAGTTTAGTCCCTAATCATAGTTTGAATCATAAAAACAATTAACAAAAAGAAAGAGAAAGAAAGGCTCATGATGAATCAATCTTGCTCCTGGACTCTTCAATCATGGTTAATGTGAAGTCTTTGTCTTAATTCTTCAATTCTTGTATTTGGAATCTTTCTTTTCCTTTAAAATTGTGTAGAGATCCTTTGGAGATGGCCTAAAACCTCAAAACCCTTCTTTGATGGCTTCCCTTCGAGTTTGGAGGCTAGAAAGATTAAGAAAATAACCCTAAAAGGGTTATTTAAGGAGGGCCTTACACATGACCCACGGCTAGCACCCATGGCCGTGGGTCTTAGTTGTGATATCCTCTGCCAAGATATCATGACCATAGTTATAGGCCGTGGGTCTTAGCCTTGTCCATGGGTCTCCTAATAGCTTCCGCCTTCCTTAGTATTTTTTACTCTAACTCCTTCTATACACAATCAATAGCTAAGAAATTTAATATGTAGATTCCCCATATAATAGTCTTGTATTCCAAAATTTTATAATAATACAAGCTCTAAAAGTGTACCTAATGCATCATTAAAATCAATTGTACCAAAACTAATGCTTGCTTGAGCTTCTCTTATCTTTCTCTTGATGTATTCTTCATGGCTTGTCATATAGTTTTGAAATTTGGTATGGAACTTCCTAACATGATACTCTAAGTTTTCAAATTGATTTAACTCATCTTATAGTTCTAAAAGTGCCTCAAAATACTCACCAAAATCCTATAAAACATAAAAAATCATCCAAAATAACTTAAGAACCATCTTTTTCATAAATATACTAAACAAGTGCCTAAATCATATGAAAATATCCTTCAAACCTAAGATAATCAATACAAAAAAAGCTTAATATATATATAAATAAGGTTTTATCATATTCACCTTAGATTTAAATTGAAAGGTTGACTTTATTATTATGGTTAAAAGGAAGATGTTTATTGAGAATTTTAGCTATATAAGATAAAGATTTGATAATTATTAATTAGCCTTAGCTTGGTTGCGAGCTTGAAAGTCTTAAGTCCTTACTGAGTCATAGTTTAACATGAGTTTTGAAAGTGAACTCAAGATTGAGGCGTGATATATTGTATAATATCAAAGTTCTAAGTTTAACATTAGTAACAGGATCGTAAGAAGTGATCAAATGAGTGAAGGTAGATTGATTTATTTATTTATAACCATATGAAAATATTATTCTATTTTATGAAAAGATTATATAGAAATTTTATTTCAAATGTTAAAAATTCTTCGGTGTAATGAGGAGGTTATGCAGCAAAAGATTGGAGAGGGAAGCACTAGGAATGGTCAATAATTAATAGTGTTTGAGATTTTTTAGGCAATTCTATGAACTTTAGGTAAGTAGTCATAGGGGCGCAACGAACTTTTTAAGTTTGTAAGAGTAGTGAGTTTTTCTATAGCAGATTTATAGAACTATTAGAGGCTGATAGGTGGTTAAGAAAATCAAGACAACCTTTAGAATCTAATCAATCGGCATGGACAACAAAGTGCTATTTGCTACCTAGCTACTAAAGGCATGATAAATGATTGGTGAGAGATATATGAACAACATATTTCTACTCTAGTGATTTGGGAAAAGTTTAAAGAGAATTTTTCAAATAAGTACTTCCCATAAAGCATAGAACCAAGGATTATATCAAATTTTATCAACTATAGTACAGTAATATAATAATGGATGAGTACAAGTTAGAGTTTTATAGACTTATAAGGTTTAGACCAACTATTTTTAAGGAGAATGTAGACCATAAAATAAAGAGCTTATTGATTTTGTTGTAATAATGAAAAAGTACCGACAAGTGCTACAAGTTGAGAAAGAGATGAAAAGAAGGAACGCAGGAGCTAGTTCGCGTAGCTAGAGACTCACAAAAAAAGGCCATTACTATTTGTTGTAAATAAAAGGAAACAAAGTAACATAACCTAGAACGGATATATGAATTAATGAAACTTGAAAACTTTTAAAGGGTATTCGCGATAAATATGGAGGTTTGAACTATAAGGCCTTAGAATGTACCTAGCAAAAGCTATGGATTGGAACTTATTTAGTTTGTAGAGATAGGGGAAGTAGGGTTATAACTTGCCCTAAACAAGTACAGGCTACCCTACTCACTACTACTGCATTGCCACCAATTGCACATCACGTTATTGGACTAATAGAGATTAGGATAGAGCTTTCTCTTTGAATATAAAGGAAATGTAGTTTATAGATATAATGGTTACATTTATTGTTCTTATTTCATTAGTTCATATCTTATGCTTGTTTAATATTAGTGCATCACATTGTTTTGTATCTTTTATTTGTGGAGAATCCAAGGAAGCTTATTTGTGATTTATATATTGATTTGTGACTCAAAATTTTATTGAAGGGATCATAAAGTGAGAAGCATGTAAGGATTACATATTAAACATTAATGGAGTAGAGATACCAGTTAACCTAGTTGTTTTAGAGGTAGGAGATCTTTATTCCATTTTGAGCATGGATTGGTTGGTGAGACATTATGCTTTCCTAGACTGCTAATATAAATGGGTGGAGATCCACATCCTAGGAAACAAGAGGTTTAGTTTTGTTGGAGAGACCAAACATGATGAGCAAGGAGTAAGACAAAGAGAGCATTGCATTTTTAGTAGTCTTGGTGGATGTGAGTGAGTGGCAAGTAAAGTTGGGTAGTATTTCATTAATGGAAATTTTTATGTGTTTGTTAGGAAATTACGGAATTCTTGTTTTTTTTTTTTTGTTAAATTGACAATTTTAAGGGTTAAGTTATAAGACATTATATGTATATTTCATGAGTTATGAACATATATAAAATTGAATAGGTATGTGAATTATAATTTTGGGTGTCAACATCTGCTTATGATTACTCGTAATTAATTTTAGTTTTATTTCATAGTTAAATACTTCATTATACATGTGTTATGTGAATTTGAGACCTTAAAGAATAATATTATGCAAGTTTATATGATTTTCTATCTGGTATGGTTGGTTGGTGCCAATTAACTGATATAAAAATAGGATAACTATTATTTTGTTAGGTGAGATAAATTAACCATAAAAAAAAATTAATCAATGCTAGAATGAGCTAGGTATTATTTTGTTGATAAGAGAATTAACTAGTGCCTATCTCAAGAAAGTACTGGACTTTATGATAGTTGATACTATTGATTTGCATTTGACATGTTTTCATTGAAATGTTGCATTGACTTTTTTTTTTTTTCCATGAGAGGTATTTTCAAGAGGATAGTAGTCCCAATTAGGTATGGTGTGTGATTTTTTTTTAATATATAGTGATTCTTGGATATAATTTTTTAATTTCAGTATTTTCTTTCAATTTTTTATTTTTAATGATATATTTTATGTATTTTAGGTGAGAAATAACTAAAGGAGTAATTAAAAGACATGGAAAGATATTGAGCTACACTTTATTTAAGTAGATCCCGTTGTTTTCTTATATAGATAGTTTTCTTACTAGTAGACTTATGAAAATTATTATTCTGTTTTACCTAGAATTTGAGTTAGGAAATTGACTTTATTTTTATGATTAAGAGAAATAATTTTTACTGAGAATTTTAGTTGTTTAAATTTTATAAAGATTTGATAATTGGAAAATAGTCGCTGAAAGTCTAAGCTCCTTAAAAAGTGAACTCGTGACAAATCTAGAGAAAATCAATCCCCATATCTACTAGTGTTGGAACTGATTCAGACATCTGCAGTACAAAGTAGTATGGAGAATGCTACTGTCGATTTATTGATCAAAGTTAAACTTGTAGGAACACATGAATAGAACAAACAAGATTTTCTCTCACGAATCTTCATTTAATCTAACTGCAGTTCAAATGGAAATTGAATGATACTAACAAATAGAATAAAACCTGAATCGAATAATAAGAACTCAAACAGACTCGGATTAATAGCTAATGTAAACTGCCAAAATTGTTCTAGCTAGTATTCTGTAAGAATCTGCACTATAAGTTGCACAACTCAACAATTAAACTTGAGTTATGACTTGTTTAGTTTCATCACCTAGAGAGAGAGAGAACGTTGAATTTGCAATTTTGTTGCCGTATTGCACACTTACTATGTATTCACCTAAAAAGCCAGCAAAGCTATATGAGCCTTGGTCATCGCTTTGGCCTATCAGGTTCCCAGTTTTCCAACTTTCCAGTAAGTTGTCAACCACGTCACCAGCAGGCAGGTTCTGAAGATCGTTATCAGTAAGACACATTTGGTAACACCCATGTGGATGGAGTGCTGTCCAAAGCATAATCCCATTAACAGCAGGATGTGAGAAGCCTTCTCTTAATACTTGATCAAGATATATTGCCTGCATAACACATTGTAAGCAAAAAAAAAAAAAATCATTTGATATAAATATTAAATGTTGTATGCCATTGTCAAGATAGAATGTTTGTGGTATGGACACCTGAGTTTTCTGATCAAACTGGCTGCTGATATCAACCTCTGTAAGCCAAATAGGAAGCCGTAGAGTAGCCAACTTGTCCAGGCTAGCTCTCATTAGAGGAAGATTAGGTGTGGAAAAATGGCCCTCCAAGCCAATCCCATTCATTGATACTCCTTTGTGTTTAAGTCCCTTTATCGTCGAAATGTATAGGTCCACTGTGGAATTAGGATCGCTGCAAGTCTCAATCACATTGTACTCATTCAAAAACAAGGTTGCTAAAGGATCTGATTTCTGTGCTGTCAGGTAGAAGTGTAAGGTTGCATCAGGACCGAGCCGTTGCTCATAGAAATCAAAATGCAACATTTCGTTGCTAACATCCCAGTGTATGAACCGTTCTTTGTATTTGCTCATCAGGCTTTGTATTCTTGAGTTCACAGCCGATTTCAGGGCAGAGCCCGTTAGATTTTTCACCCATGCTGGATTATATTTGGGGTCTTCCCAGAATATGTTATGGCCTCTGGTGGCTATTCTGTTGGCTTGAACAAATTCTACCATTTGGTCTGATATGGCGTAATTGACCTTCCCCTGCTCAGGCTCTGTGGCATACCATTTGAGTTCATTTTCAAAGACAGCTGCATTGAATCGTTCAACAAACCATTTCTGGGGGAGAAAAACAACAGAGAAAATATTTCAATTATCTGCAGCAAAGGGACAGTTTCCGCTTTTAGTAGATCTTTATTTTTATTATTTGTTGCTAAAACTCATGATAGATTACTAGTATCTTGAAGCTTACCTGGTATGCCTGATGTCCAAGAATGGTACTTGCTATTGCTGATCCAAATGGGAAATCCTTTGAGATTTGTTGTATTCTGATGTTTGCTCCTTTGACAGATTGTCCCTTGCTATCTATCACATGAATCATCACTGCGCGCTTCCTTACCTGAAAAAACATAAACTCCTGTGTCAATATTGTTGATCAACTGAATCATTTCAAGTATAAACAGAAACTTTAACAAGCAAAAATTGTCCATACTATCTACTTTGACCCATGGAAGACATGATTCATGCATCAGATCACAAGTTTAGTCTTAACTTCTGTATCATTTGGTTTGTACTTTGGGCTCCTAACAGGTATTCTGACTCATTCCCATTCCTAGTGACAAAAGCATAAGTTTCCTAATTTATATGGAAGTATCAGCATCTATTTCAGAAACAAAGATGGAAATAAAATGGTATCAGAATTTACTTTTTCAATTAAGTGATGCTGACTTTCTCTCCATTGCTTCTCGGTGAATTGCTGTAATGAAGTGCTTGCAATTTCAACATCAATGTTCTTGCCTGTTGCACTCTGTACAATCAATGCAATGAGAAATAAAAGATTAAAGCAGGTCTTTGCTTATGCAATCATTTCAGGAAAAGACCTGTAACGGGGCAACTCTTTCCTGTTCCTTCAAGTCCTTCCTATTTTCAGATCAGTTTAGCCCAAATCTGACCCTGAGTTTTCTTGAAGTACTGGATTTTCTCTTAGGAAGAAGATTGTCATAAAGATGGTGATTACTGCTTTACCTTGAAGCTTATTGTTGATGATTCCGAAGGTGAATGAAGAATGAATCCACCCTTAAGAAATGACCAGCATCCATGCTTGGCCAAAACAGTCCCCACACAGTCAGATGTGTTGCCTTCTGTGGATAGGCTTGCTGTTACTGTAGTTGATTCTGCTCCATCTATCTTCACCCAAGCTGCTTTTTTACCAAGTTAATATGTCATCCATCAGTACACTTCCAAGCACATCAATGGCCTAAGAGGCGTTATGAATCAAGTTTGTACAAGCAAAGTTCACAGCCCTTATGGAACTAAGGAAGCCGATATACTTCCACAAAGCACGTAGACTTAAATTTTTTTCTTCACCATTTATGAAATTTCTGTGTCCTATAATGGAATTGATGGAGAACAGGTAAATATTTCTTGAGAACTGGTGATGCTCTTTCCCAATGGAAAGCAATAATTGATTCTCAGAATGAAACCAAATGCTGGTTAATCTGAATAAGCATCATATATATATATATATATATTTCATGTGGCTTTTGCCTTGACTATTATTACAATGTTGGAATCCTAAATTCAGAAGAACCCTTGTAAAGGAGCTCAAGTTTTTATGTGACTTCACAAAGAAAAATAAGGAGAAGATTGACAACTCAACTGGAGAAAGAGTAGATGCCTTCGCTGAGATTGTGAAATGATATAACTAGTCTCTGAGAATGTGTATACTCGCCAATGCTGCGTTGAGGTTGATCTTTCAAAATTCCGCCTTTATAAAGTGGCGCTTCTGGTTGTGTTTTACACTGAAAATGAACCACATGACAAGTCATAAGCTGCAGTTTAGGTTAGCTCAAAAGCACGACCACTGCAACACTACTATCTAGCACCAACACAACTCCTGGAATAAAAGTTTGAGCCTGAAAATGTTTCGACAATCACTTGGACTTGTCCCAAGCTTAGTTACCTCGATGTAAGCTGTGTGGTCGTAGCCAGGTCCATCTGCAATAAACAAGTCATCAAAACTTGATAACAAAGAAAATCCCATGAACAAAAATCGATCAATGAGCTGCAGAAGGAGAGAGATGCTACCATATGGAGCAGCAGCCAAGGAAGGTATCGCAAGGAAACTGAAAAGCAAGAAACCCAAGAAGAAACAATTTTGCGTGAAGTGCTTGTCGTTGTTGTTGGTTCCAAGAAACGCCATCTTGTTAACCAGTGGAATAAGAGTCATCACAAGTTTGCTTCTTTCCTACTCTGTATTTGCTTCCTGTTTATGTAACTACAAAGAAATGTACAGCGGTGGTCGTGTCGTTAAGGACCGAAGAGGAGGCATTGGTTCACAAAGGAAACAGTGTCAGGTGGAGGAACACCTAGTGCTGAGTATCTAAAGCCTCACATGCAATACGAGAGAGGCTCATGTGAACTTAAGAGGCACGTACCAACCCCACGGAACGTACGTCAAAGGCACAAAATTCCGTTCTCTGGCTTTTGGCAGGAAGAGGAGTCTTGGTGATCATCAAGTTCTACTCTTTGCTTTTGATGAGGATTAAGGGTCAGCTGCCGAATCGTTAAATAACAGCCTCGGACTTCCAGCACTTTTGTGCACACACTCTCATTGGAATAAATTTAGATTTGTTGGAATACTTTATCAATCATTTATGTAATGAACTTTATAATGATATTTTTATTTGCATACTACAAATATATTTGCCAGTAATTACATAATAACCTAACATTTAAATAATGTTCTTAAATACATAACAATACGATAGTACCAAACTGAGTGAAGATACCGAGGGTTAAAGAACATGCAGAGAGCTTATTAAAAAAATCTCGAAGAAATACCCTGTCTTCAAGCTTGAATTCTAAAAATAAAGATTAAATGCAATTGCATGCAATTATTGACAAGTCACGTCCCAACCACACTCTGTGATCGTCTCATATAACAATTTGGCTTTGCTGTGATGATCGTTTCGTGTGTCCGGAAAGGATACGCTTTATTGGATTTAGGACAAAAGATAGAAATCAAAATCACACAAAAAGGGACTGTCTTTGTTTGTCTATTTGTTTATGACTGAAATGCTAAAGTCAATCAGTACGTGCCTCAATTAAAGAGAGTCCTTGCAAGGGATTCCACTGTCACTCACTAGTAACCTTCTAACCAAGTTGACAACAACATATAATAAAAATTGCATTAAGAAAGCACCCGAAAAATTAATGCAGGTGATTAAGCTTAGTAATGACTATCTAGCTTATATTTCTTGATTAAATGTGTATATATATATATATACATTTATATGTTTACATATTGAATCCTAACATTTACATATGAGTTGAGGCCAAATCTTAATATTTTAAAACATTTTAAAATAATTTAAATAATTTAAATTTTGAAAAATTTTGAAATTGAATCTTAGTCATTAATATTGACAAAATATTTAAATTAAATTTAAAATTTTGAAAATTTTTGAAATTGAATCTTAGTCATTAATATTGCCAATGTTCCATCTGCCGCATAATATTTTGTCATTTTTTAATTTTTTTAAACTCACAATGCAAGCTGGCATTTATGGATCCCACTCCCCTCTTTCCTTCGTCTTTTCTCCTTCTCTCGCTCTGCTCTATTTCTCGACTTTCCTTTGGCGATCTAGCATTTCCTCAGCCCTTTGACAAGTTGATGCAGAAAGGCCTGTCGCCTTTTGTCTCTTACCATGTGATCATGAATGATTTTTTAAAATACTTGAAGCGCCAGAGTTATATAATCCAAGGATCTTTGAGTCTGGATGCCAGGAAGGATGTTACAAGTTCCCAAAAGAGGAAATTGTAAGTGTTATAAGAACATCTGAACACTTGACTAAACAAGGATACAATCATGAGTTTGGAAATAAAATCCATCTGATGCAAATACAATCATAAGTTTGGAACTTAAACCCACTTGACGCACTTACAAAGGAAGTTCAGTTCGATTAAGTTCTATTGGTTTTAGAGCTGAAAAATTGAGAATCAAAATTGAAAGAAGAAAAATAATATTTTGTTCAAAGAGAAAAAAGATATAAAATAAAACAAAAGGGTTCTACACATTTATTTATCTGTCATCCTTTATATTTATAATACTTAGAGTAAATAGAAATTAGTAAATTTCAGAATTTTAAAAATCAGACTAAATATTAAACTAATAAGGTAAGAGATCTAAGGTTAAAAAAATTTAACTAGTCTTAGAGTGTTATAGAATCGGTATAAAGTTAACCCAAAAACCAAAATAATACTCAATTCTATTTTGATTTCTAAAGATTAAATAAGTGGTTGTACCATTAAATTAGTTAGTTCCTTGTTGAACTAACTTGTTTATTATTTAACCAATTGATTTTACTATTTAACTTGATAGGTTTTATCATTTAACTAGCTGAAACATTATTAAACCTATTAGTTTTAATTTATAATACATCACAATCGCTATGTTTCAATGATCAATTATAGGTCATAAATCCCAAAAATATCTTTCACTTAGCTT
>JAOXYD010000136.1:23246352-23258510 GCA_028565735.1 Pinacopodium congolense
CTAGTATCAATAAATACTTCCAAGATAATAGGTTTATTCGTTATTCTCATAAATATGCTATTTACATTAAATCATATAGAAATAGAGATATTATACTCATTTGTCTTTATATTGATGATCTTATTTTTACCAGTAATAACCTAAGATTATTTCAAGAATTCAAAATTTTATGTCTTTGGAATTTGAGATGACAGGCATAAAACTGATGTCAACCTATTTGAGCTTGGAGGTGAAGTAAATGAAAGATGTCATTTTCATTTCATAATAAGGATATGCAAAAGAAATATTGAAGAAGTTTAAAATGCTTGATTGCAATTAAGTGAATACACTAAAGGAATATGAAGTTAAACCGACAAAATTTGATAATGAAGATAAAGAAGATTCCACTATATTCAAAAGTCTTATTAGATGCTTGAGATACTTGACATATATAAGACTAAATATTCTTTTTGCAATTGAGTTAATAAGCTATTTCATAGAAGTACCTACTTGTACTCATAAGAAAGGGGCTAAGAGGATTCTCTATTATATTAAAGGTACAATTTACTATATATTGTACTATACATCATTTGTTGATTTCAGACTTGTTGGGTTTTATAATAATAACTTTACATGAGATATTTATAATAGAAAAAGTACAACTAGTTTCATGTTTTTTTATAGGTGATTGTACTATTATGTGGAGTTTAAAGAAGCAACTTATTGTGACTTTCTCAAGTTGTGAATTTGAATATGTGTCTGCAACTTCATGTACTTGTCATACTATTTAGCTTAGAAGGCTATTGAATAAACTTCACTTGTCACAAAAGGAAGCAAATAAAATATGCATTGATAATAAGTCGGCACAAGTATTGGCCAAGAACCCAGTTTTTTCATAATTGAAGTAAACATGTAGATACAAGGTATCATTTTTTAAAAAAGTAAATAAATTAATTAAAGAAGATAATGTACAAGCTCAGAGAGCTACAACCAATACAACCAGATAAACAAACAAAAAAAAAAACTAAGCTATAGAGGAATAAAATAAAACCCAAATAACTAAGCAATTAAGTCAAACTACAAAATTAAAAAAACAGAGGAACAGGGGCTGTTCAAGACACATTAATTATAGCATCCAATCGTTCATAAAGCCTTGGCTCATTTTGGAAGTCAGATTCCTGGCTATAGTAGTTTCCCAAACCCTATATATACAATTGTGGATTGTCTTTTCTTTCGTACTCCCCTCACCACCATGGAGCCTCTTGTTCCTTTTATACCAAAGACCATATAAACCTATAGTAAGAGCTAAGTAGAAGAATTTTCTATTAGCTTTATTAATAAACCGTAGAGAAAGAGCCTTGAAGGTAATGAAAAACCAGTTTATGAAACTGCAACTTAATTCACACAAAGCCAAAATAATGGTCCATAGGTAGGACAAGTAATTACAAGTGAAAAACAAGTGGTCTAAGTTTTGTGTGGAGACATTAAGAAACGCTTAAACATGTGAAGACTAAAGATCAATTTGCAAGCATTTTTATGAAATCACTCAAATTTGAAAATTTTCAACATTTGAGAACAAAACTTGGATTACGAAAGAAAATTTTAAATTAAAGAAGAGTGTTGAAAGTTAATTTAAAATTATTAAATTATTAAAGTCTAGATATATGGATGTTTAAATTTATTGTTAGAAGTTTTATTATGTTCATGTATTGGTTATATATAGTTTTGAATTCATGTATGATTTATTTAATTTGGGTCATTAATGAGCTTATATACTTAAATTTAAAGTGTCATCTTTTGTATTTAGAAATATCATTTGAATTAAAATCACTGAAGTGAAAAACAATCTTTTTTCTTAAACAACTCTCTTCTCTCTATTTTTCAAATAAAAAATAAAAAACTCTCTTCTTTCTAATCCTCCTCTCCTCTTAACATTTTTAAATTAAGAATTGCTTGATTTGTTCATCCCTTAAGTCATTTTCTTGAAATATTTCTGGTTGAATTTTGTGTACTTCAAAATTTGTCTACGATTAATAGTTAATTTCTCTCCCTTTCTTTTAATAGAATATTTTCATTCATATCTAAACGAGAGAAGCCCATCTCCGATGTCATTATTGATTGTCAAAATATAAATACCGGAAAGTTAAGGCCCTTTACATAAACGGGCTGCAGACTCTATGACCCATTTAAACGTCACGCCATCACTCCATGCAGCGAAACAACCTATGAGAGTAGAAAAATGAAAAAGAACAAGAAGAAAATTTATGTTCAAGCCAGCTCTTTCTTACACGTCAAAAATAAATACAATTTAATATTCTCATATAATACATGTCACTGCTTGAAGTTATAGATTTATAATTAGAAGTTGATTTATTATCTGTACAGATATTTTCAGAATTTAAAACTGTAAACATCAGCAAATTATTTAGTTCACTGCAGCTTCATATACTTCTCTACAGAGTCTAAAAATATGCAAAATTGTATACTATATCAATTAGGAAAAATCGTAATAAAATAGATTTAAAATTACATCCATTCTTTTTTATATGAAAAAAAAACCACAGTTGTACTTATACAGCATAATTAATTTCTTCATAATACATATTAAAGAGAGTCATGATATAAGTAATTTTAGAGACTTTATAAGAATAATAATATAATACATTATATAATGCTACTAAAACTGACACACAATACCATATACCTACCAAATATTAAGGCCAACAAAATTAACAAATAATAAATTTTTTTGAAGTGATAAAATTCATCAAATCAGAAATATTAAAAATTTTAAAACATATGAGATCTAACATCACACTTCAATTTATCTTTCTTAATTTATGATTTATGAATCCCTAACATTTAATTTAAGAAAATAGTGGAACCGAACTCCTTAAATGTATTTCAAAGAAACGTAATTTATTCCACTGAAGAGAAAAAAGTTCTATCATTTGAGTAAAATTTTTTGTTAAAGAATCCTTATTCATTTAAACGATATCAATTCAAGTTAGGCACAATTAAGACATTATAAACGAGTCAAGTAAAGGAGCATTGGTCAAGTCACTTTAAGTTAAATGGGTAATATTTCACACCTACTGGTTGGTTAGGAACGTGGCACATGATCTTTTGCTTGGGTGTCTATTATATTCTTGACTCTTGCATTTGTTATTCGTGTGTAGTCACCAAGAAATAGGTTTTCTAAGTTCCGATGACCTTGCAGATTTTCTGGAGTAAAGTTACAGGGGGCCGGTTTAAATAGGTCCTACTTTCCGACGATTTTGACTGCAATACTTGTCCAAGGATGTGGATGCCTAGCCTTCCAGATTAAAATGTCTATCCCTGGCCAAACTTTCGTCCACAAAAAGGCAATGTGATCGAGTTCGTGCGCAAAAGTTACAGACGATCACTTTCAACACCTGCTGGACCATTGTTGAATAGTAAATCTAATAATTAACATATAGATGCCGGATAAGGTAATGTTACTTCTTCGCAAGTATCTTCCTGCAAAAAAACAAAATATACTTAAATCCATATCAATGAGTTTGCTGGTGCAAAGAGATGTAGTATATATACCTTTACCCACAAGTTCAACACGAGCAATCCAAATCCATGTTGTGGTGGGTCCGTCGACAGCTAAAAACAAGGGAAAAAAGAAAAAACAACATTGAGCCCCTCAAAAACCCACTATCTAAGGTCGCAACGACTAGCTTATAGCTAGGATCCTCCCTGCATGCTTCGCCAGTATCTGCGTGGAGTTTTGCTAATAATATATAATCGAAGAATAATATATTCGATTATGAAGATTGTTTTTTTCGGATTCCTTTCCTGTTGTTTTTTGCAATCATTAGGAATTGCTTGACTTGTTCATCTCGTAAGTTATTTTCTTGAAATATTTCTTGTTGAATTTTTTGTGCTTTAAAATTTGTTTATGATAAATAGTTAGGGTCTGTTTGATTTCATTTATATTTTCTATTTTCTGTTTTTATTTTCAAAAAACAGAGAAACAGAGGAAAAAAATATGTTTGTCTGTATTCTGTTTTCAAAATCAGAGAAATATAAACATAAACAAAGAAACAATAAAATGATATTTTTCTGCATTTTGAAAATATATTTTTTTTATATTGAATAATAAATACAATCTATTGACTAATAATATATTTTTAAGGTGTATAAGAGTTTTTTAGTTAAATAATTTAAATTTATTTCATATTGAACTATCAATATTAAATTATATATTTTTTTATAAATCTCAACCAAACACGTTTTTGTTTTTTATTTTTTTATTACAAATATCTACCATATATATTTTTGTTTTTCTTCATAAAAAAACAGAAATACAAAAATAAGAAATAAAAGTAAAAAATAAAAACGAAAAAACAAAAGTGATACGGTGTTATTGTAAGAATTGGGGAAGTACATTTTAATAAAGACTAATGGCTTTGTGTTACACAGTGAATTTGATTACATATAATCTGAAACACGTAGTAAACTAGTAGCACAACAGTGGTATGCAAATAATACCACTAACTAATCTTCCAAGAGCTCAACTGAATTGCAGGCCAAAATTTTGCAAGAAAGAAATCAAGTTGCCAATATTACTGAACTTAGGATCTCATTGAGCATGACGCTCTTCAACCCTAAAATTCCAATCCCTCTTGACCCCTTTTTTCAGGTCATTGGTCATTAGCTATTGATGTGGTTTTCTTTGATCTTCTGGCCATATAAATCTTGGTGTAGACCATCTTGGTTCTAATTGCTAACAGCACATCCAAGCCAAATCCAATGACACATGCAATGGCCATGATTATGAACACAAGCCTATAGCAATGGGCGCCAACACATGTATTGCCACCTCCTCGTGTTGGGGTAGCTTGTGCATCATACAGGAGTCCGGCGAGCAGGCCGGAAAAGAGAAACGAGCCAAGTGGAAGGTTGAGAATCAAGATGTTGTAGATCAGCCCGTAATATTTCAGACCAAATAGTTCTGAGGCAGTTGGGACGGTGACTGCAAGACGAACTCCATAGCATATGCCAACAACAATTGAACCAATATAGAGTGAACCTGGCAAAGCCAAAGCCATCAGAAGGTACCCGACAGCCATTAGAATCTGAGATGCCCCATTCCAAAGAGGCCTTGGTGTTCCAACTTTCCTGCAACAGAAATTGAAAGAATGATCTCATCAAACATGGAGCTGAATAAAAAATCATGACTTTACCAGAATCAATAATTAATTTAGTTAGTTCAGCCATCTTTCTTTTATGATTCAAACAGTACCAACCTAAACAAGGAACCGTGACAAATGTGAAACCACAAGTAAGTCCAAGAGAAGGAACATTTGTTGAGCCTCTAGCGTCTAGTTCAAACAAACAGAAAGGTTTCTTTCTCAATGATGCGCATAAAGATTTCTGAAGGGGATTGGAAGATGATGAAGACATGCCATTTATACCAAAATTGATTAATTTCATCGTTATTGCTATTTGATAACTGACCATACATGATTCCCTGTCCTTGTCCATCAGTAACTGACAGAACTATAATGCTTTATGACCTTTGCCTAAAGGAGTAGGTAAGGTAACGCTAAAGGTCAAGGGAAAGTGACACAATTTATCATCAGCATACGAACAGTCAAATTCTACAACCATTTCACAAAATATTAAACGTTAAAAAAAAATGCAAAAGCCAATCACCGTGCAGGTATGTGCTTTCAGCTAACTGCCACCATACTTTGGAAATTTCCAATCAAAGAATTATTAATGATGAACAGAACAGTCAATCAAGGAAAGATGGGAGAAATTTACAAGAGAAACCCTTGTGGACTTATAGAAATGCTAGTTTCCAACGCTGAGCCACTTGAACAACATCAAATTTAAATTCTTATTTCCTATAGGGAATAAGGGACCATTGAACTTGACTTTAGTTGTTCACAGTTTTGAACAATAGGATTAAACAGAGAAGCTCCGTTGATAAAATACACAAAAGTAAGAATCCCTCGTAGAAGCTATACATCTTGGCATAAATAAAAGAAAGAAGAAAATTGAAAGCGATACCATGATCATGACATTATATCAAAGCAAGATGGCGAAAGTCATGCCATTAAGAGACAAAATAAAATAATAAACCACCCACCATGAGATTCACTATTTCTGACCCTGATTGTCACTAATTACAAAGATAAAAGTTGGTTGCCCATATTTAGCGGTCAAGAGTTTCATTGTTTTCACACTTCTATCTCAACGCAAGAAGAACATGCTGATCAGGAAACTAATAAAAAGAGTTAACAAAGGAACAAAGAAAAGAATTTGCAGCATGGACTGAGATTAGAGCTGATGCAAGTAATTCGTAAAAGGGAAAGAAAGATTCTTACTTGATGAAATATTCAGAGACCGAACCAGATATAATCCTCCCAAAGAATCCCCATATACTTGTCAGTGACACAAAGATCGAAACGTCAGCATATCCAAGAGCCAAGCCAATTTGGCCCAGGTTGTTCATGACAGCCAAGCCTGTGCCAACCCCACAAAGAAACGACACAAATAAAATCCAAAAGTCTAATGTCCCCATCGCCTCAAATATCGTGTGGTCCTCCCCCACCACCGGCTTCCTCTTTTCCTCCTCCACACACGACGGTGCTACTGCCTCCCCGTCCGCCTCCACCCCATTTGGCTTCTCTTGAACAATTTCTCCCTGGGTTGCTTCTTCGCTCAATAAGGGCTCCCCTGTCAGGCTCTCAACATCGCGCTCGACTCTCATCAACTTCAAACTCTTTATAAAAGCGTAAACAGGGACAAGAATTGGAGAAGCTAGCAATACGAGTAAAATGATAGAGAAAGCTAGAGACAGGCCGGAGCTTGGACTTGGGATGAAGTCGTAAGCCAAGAGATAAACGGCGACGATGACAGCTACAATGTTGAAGACAGTGAAGTATTTGAACTCTTCTTTCTCTTCTGCAGCGGTTACGGCAGGTGGTATTTCACGAAGGAAGAAGACGGCGGCGAGGCAGACTGCGAAAGGGATGACGGCGAGCATCATGAGGAACTTGGAGGGGTCACTGGAGAATAGGGCAGTGCAGAGGTCGGTGAATATGGCAGTGCTTAGACCGACATAACCCTTCAATATGCCGGACACTGGACCTCGGTTCCGGCGAAAGTTCCTTATGCAAGTCACCAGAACCGCCGTGTTCATCCACGTCGTGCTGTTGCCTCCAAGACATAAGAATATGCACATCTACACCATTCTCAACCAAGCACAAACAGTCCGTTATCAGAATTTCATTGCAAACTAAAGGTTGAGATTTTAAGAATGTACATGAGTACATACCTGCCAGTAAACGAGAGGTTGAATTCGGCGACTAACGACGAGCCACTGAGCACCATAACCGATAAGCCCTTCAATGGAACCAATCAGGAGTATAACCGAAGTGGGCAAGCGATCGGAAGCGAGCCCAGCAAGCAAGCCAAAGGCTTTGCCAACGTCTTTAGCTACGGAAAGGTTGTTGAGTTCGAGTTGTGTCAAGTTCATAAGTGTCTTGAGAGCGTCGGAGTAGTTGGAGAAAGTGTAGTTGTTGCCGGAGATGGCTTGGACCCAGACGGCGGTGACAAAACCTAGCCATTTCACGGCAGTGAAGGTGGTAACAGAGGATTGAAGATGTCCCATCAAAATTAGCCAACAAACAAACGTTGATATTCAACAACAAATGTTTATTTCTGTCTCTCCAACTGTGTATGGTAAGAAGTTGGAAGAATTCGATCTGGCTTAGGACATCCAAAGTACTTATAAAGCGTAATGTTGAGGTTGAAGAAGCCTTTTGATTTTGGCTTCTTTTAAAGTTTTCCCAAATACTCTTACTTCACGTTCCAAGATGTTACAACTATTGACCAACAATATTTTATTTTATTTTCTTTACTTCAACTATGTTACTCACTTGAGTTTCAGCTTCATTTGTAGGAAGTCTTAAGATCTAAGGAGTTGACACATTGAATACATATGTAGGCTTCATGTTCTTGGTGGCATGACACCAAAATAGGTTTCTTGCTTTCTTAAAAGCACATGGACGTTACAAAGCTGCTCCATAATGTTGAAGTAGCAATTCTTGTTTTTTGGTTACTTTATATACTTATTGTAAGTTTATTGGATTAAACAACTCAATATAGTACTCTATTTTTAATTTCAATCCTTTCAAAAATAGGCTTACTAAATAGGTTTAAGATATTACTAACTTATGAGACAGAAAATCAAACTTATTATAGTAATCTTTCATAATTATAGTTTTCTTTAATTTCTTTAATTTTCCCATCAAATCATCAAACAAAGAGTCTCTAAACCTTTATTCCAGGGCCATGAGATATTCCTCCCATCTAATTGGCTCCACTATTAACCTGTTCCTTATATATAATTAATGCCAAAATAAAGCTTCTTCTACCAATTGCATAGTTTCAATCCCCACCTCTAATTCTGCAGGTGCTTGGTCCAACATAAAAAAAGTACTCACTCTTGAAAATCCAACTTCTGGCCCTTTTATATCAAAATAGAAAATTTAATTTGCTGAGTCTTATAGGGATAATATACCTATGATTTCCTTAAGCCTCATTAAACTACATCTTCGGTATCCCCCTTTCTTTCTCCATAGTTCTTTAACTATGGCCCTTCTCCATATGTGGTCATATGATTAACTCCTTCACCTACTTAATGGATTTTCCATACTTTGTATCTAATTCTTGAATTTAATTTCTTAAATTTTCCTCCAATCTTTGCATTTCATAAGATCTAGTTCCTTCCACCATTTCTCCTCTTCTTTGTGTTACTTTTATCTAGAATTCAATGCTTTGATACCACTCTAATATGCTTGTTATACAACTTCCAGTCTATCGCCAAAATTAATGTTTAAATCCAATTAATGATGAGATTATTCAAGAACAAAAAGATAGAAGAAGAAAAAATAAACAAACAAAGGTAAATAGGGAGAAAACTTTTTGAAATCTCATTAAAGTGGTTATTTTTATATTAATAGTTATGATAACCATTAGCTCCGTTATAATTCTTTTCTTATATGAGTAAGTATATAACATAGTCGTTTTATAGCTACTTCTTATAGCCTCTACAATACAACTTCATTTTGCTATATAACTGAAGATGTATCTAGCTTTATTTCATCTCTTTTATTCCATCTTACTTCAGCTCCTTCTTTGGTCTCCATTTCGCTTCCTCATTCTTATTGAGCTGTATCACCACAACTTTAGTTAGTGGTAATTGGGGAGAATGTCAATGAAGGGAGGCGAATTGAGGTATTAAAGGTGTAATAGAAAAAATGTCTTTTTTATTTTATTTTTGTTTATTAATTTATTTTTTAATAGAAGAGAGGAGTGAATGATAATAAATAAAATGTACAAGGAGATAAATGATAGTTTTATAAAATAAAAATAAAAATAAAAAAGTCAAGATACAAAGGTATGATACAATTGATCGTAAATAATATTGTCAATTAGCAAGACAATCTTTATCTTTAAAATGGTTACTAAAATTTTATTACAAACTATTTATACTTTTTTTGTTATTGATTTTTTTTTTAATGTTTGTCTTGAATTCTAGTTATCTTTTATATTTGTAACTTTTTCCCTTACTTCTTCATTAATTATTATTTTGTTATTTTTCTCTGTTTTATTTGTTTTCTTAAATTTAATATGTTGATAAAAATTTTTAGTTATTTCTTAAAGCAATCTTTATCGTAATAAGAAAATGTATATATAGTCAATTAGATATCTGTTTAAACAATTTGATTGATTTTAATAAGATAAAACGAATACTTTGAATTAATATTCAATTCTAAAATCATCATAAATATTTAATATAAAAGTAAATGAATACATTTTAAGCAATAAATATATTTAATTATAATTTTTTACTTTTAAAATAATATATTTTTACAAATAAAATAAACTATGTTTATTTGAATAACTAATTGTCTTATTTTCTTAATGTTGTTCATTGTATTATATTATTATTATTCTAAAAAACTTGACAACTCTAATTGTGTTATGTATTGCATTATTTTTTAGTATTACTTATTAATGAAAATTGCTCTTTTCAACTATGCATATATTTTATAACATTCACATAGTAATTCTCTTTGATAAAAAAATAAAGATTTGATGGAGATAGAATGAACCCTTTTCAATATCTTTTTTTATCATCATTATCACTACTATTGAATCAAAGGATGTTCCAATCTTAGTTTTGATGATAACAAAACGTAAATTTTACTAATGATTTGAGTTTACAGTATAAATTTTAAAAGATAGGTGCATTTGGAATTAATTCAAGGAGAAAATCTTTGACTTGGAAGTCAAACATGAAGGAAAAGAAAGAACAAGCATTATGGAAGCTCTAAGACTATTAGTTTTGTATTTTAAACTTCCATATAAGTTTTGTTTGAAGCTTACATATTTTAGGGGATTAAATTTTTTATTCATGCATTTTATAAGATTTAAAATTGCATAAACTTTCTTTTAATAAGCCAAAATTTGAGTTTTTGGCATTTGAATCAATGTAGCTATTGAAATAAGTTCAAAATGTATTTTATAACTTGTATGTAATGGTTTTAAAGCAAAAGAAACAACTTTGAAATGGTTTTGATTGGTTTAGAACTAAAACTTGTCTATATATGTTAATTGGGTCAAAAACTAAGGAACTTTATACTTTTAATCTTAATTTATATTTCTTGATACTCAAATTTAACTTAAGAAATGATTTAAAACTTATTTAAATTGAACTAGAGTTGAAAAAAATTGGTTTTAACTTGTTTTACACGAGTACTGCATAATTTTTAGAACCTATAATTGATTTTGGCCATTAATCAGTCGACCAATGCGCCATAGGTTGAGCAGTTCCTTAAAATTAAAAGAATTAGTTGATCTATTAAAGATTAGTTAACTAGTCACAGGTCAATCGATCATGGCATTGGTTGACCGATGCAACTTTTTTTCAGAAATAAAAACTTTCCTTTTTCTATAATTTTGTTAATTTCTCCTTTCCAACAACGACCAAATAATTCTAATGTCTCTTTTACCTTCAAAACTCTATATCTAACTATTGTAAGTCATTTTTTAAAATTAAGAAAACATTTTGAGTGAGTTTTAAGAATGCAACATCACCTTCATTAAAGCTTTAAGTGTTCATAGTGTTCATATATTTCAATCTTCTTTCTTCATATTTTAGATACATTTTTTAGTTTCCAATCATTATAATTTGCTTCTTCGAGGTTTCAGAAGAGTTTTAATTCATTGGTTATCATCTAAATGCAATTTTTGATTAAGTTTTTTAGTTTAAGAAGCGTTATATATAAAGTTGTTAAGTATTAGTGCTTCTTCATCTTTAATCTTCTTCCTTCTGATTTTAGATATTTTTAAGTGCCTAAACCCTTATATTCTATTTCTTTAAGTTTTGAAAAGGTTATATTCATTTATTTGAATTTAAATATAATTTTGTGTGAGTTTTGGAGCATACAAAGTTACTATCTTTATAGTTTTCAAGCTTCCATAATTCATCTCTTTCAATTATCATCATTCACGTTTATAATATGATTTTTTCATCTTCAATCTATCATATATATGTCTTCAAATTTTCAAGAGATTCACTAATTATATATTTCATTTTTAAAACATAAAAGCCTTTAGTTTATTGTGCTTTAGGTGAAACACTTCCATATGTGTATTTTGGTTACTACTAAAAGGGTTTTCATAATTGTTTGTTTACCCCTCTTTGTCTTAAAAAGATTTGTTAAAGGTTGTTCTTTGTCTTCTAAAAAGAAGATTTTGGTTTATAAGGTTACTTTTCACCATAGAAGAAGAATGTAATTGTTACATTATGATAGTAAAAACTCTAACATCAATTATGTTGGGAGTTGAGTAGGTAATTATTTTCATTGCCGAATTACTATAAATTTCAGTGTTTTCTCTCTTCCTTAATCTCTTTACATTATTACTGATAGTATTATTGACTTATTTTTGTTGAACTAAGGAAGGTTCTAGTCTTAATTTTGATGTTAACAAAACATGTTTACTTTCTAATGTTTAAGTTTACTTGATGTTAACAAAACATGTTTACTTTCTAATATTTAAGTTTATTTTGTGAATTTCAAAGATAGGTTCATTATATGGATGTTTCAATATGAAAAGCTTGAAAC
>JAOXYD010000136.1:23258610-23271289 GCA_028565735.1 Pinacopodium congolense
CTGCCTTACTTTACAATTGTAAATTCTTCCCCTTTTGATAACGTTAATGTTGCATTGATTAGGTGACTTTAAAATTGACGGGTGTTCAAAATGATTTTTACTTTAAAACCAACGTATTATATTATTATAATTATTATATAATTTAATAACTGATGATCATAAAAGACTATAATTAGCCGATCATTTAATTTTTCCCTTCATTCTGCAATAATGTTGCGCGCCTTTTTCTTTTCTTCCGGTTTACCTTGTCAAATGGTAATATATAAAGAAGAAAAATTCTGTTCTTCCCAATATTTCATTAGTTGGTGGGAGGAGCTGTTAAGGACAAATGAATCTCGTATAATAATGAAACTGTGTATGACAAATAAAGAGCAAAACTATATTATATCATTATAATAATGAAACTATCTTGCGTCCTTGTACATGACTCCAATAATGACGGTAAGCCAAAAAATATGAGAGGTTGCTTTAATTTTAGTCAAATAAATTTTGATTGAAGTCTAATATGAACTTGATCATTATTGCTATAAAGGGTACCCGTGATTTTTTAAAATTTTTTAACGTAAGTGTGAGCTTTTTAAAATTTGTAATTAAAATTTTAATCTGTTTAAATTATAACTAAAAAATATTTCTTTCATTACAAATAAAGTGACACGTAAATCAAAGGAGAATTGCATGTCTATATACCTACTTTCATTTTGCTATAATTTTTCTCCAAACTTTTTTTATATTATTAAGTATTATTTATAAAAATATAAAAAATGATTAACATGACAAATTTTAATGTGATAAGATTGAAAATAATTTGTACTAAACGAGTCTTTATAGTAAACAAAAATAACATTTTAGACCCATAAATCGTGTAATTGTCTTCCTCAGATTTCGGAGTAGGCTTTCTTGCTTTCAACTCAAGCCCACTGTCTTCTCTATAAAGAACATGTTGGGCTTTTGGAGATCCCAAGTGCTTCTGTCCACAGCTCAAGTCAATGGCTTGATGGGCTCATAGTTATTAAAACAACGTTGGTCGAGACAGGAGTCAACATCTTGTGCCTGCAATTCTGACACTCTGGGAGGCCACTGTGAGTGTCCTTGTTGAAATTCTGCGAAGAGAAAAGGTGGATGTTTGAGGTTTTGGAGTTTATGGAGATGGGATTGAAGAAATTTGAGATCTTTATGGTGTAGGAGGGCTGGTAACAACAAAACAATTAGTCATATATGATACGTGGAGACATGCCGAGTTGGGTTCATCCTAAGAGCCTCCTCCTCGTCACAGTCGTCTTGATTTGTCTCATTTTCGTATTCAACAACCCAAAGCAGGTATTGTTGTGTTGTTCCCTTCGACAAATTTTCGTGCTTCATGCCTGTTGTGTGGATCTATTGATAATTTCGGTTTCTGTGGTATTAATATTGTGTTGCGGGTTCTTGTTTTGTTTTTCTCTTTGGTATTTTTTAATAGATTGTTGAGAATTGAGGCACAGTGCGAGCTTGTACGCTACATTAGATTGGTAGAATGTCGTTTGCTCCATATCGGCTGATAATTAATTTTGTTTTAATTAGCATTTAGATTGCGTTAGGTTAGCTGTTCATGAATCACTTTGAAGGGTGTTAGTGTCTGAATCAGAAAAAGAAATGGGAATCATATGGAGTTAGACATAGGAACTTGAGAGAAAATTTCCAAAAATGAGTATATTAAATCATGTAATTCTGGCCACATGAATGGCATTGGTTGATCTTCTTCCCGTTTGATGCTGGTACACTAATACATATCATGCTGTTTCTTTGTTTCTGCAGCTGTAATGTGTTTAATTTGCGATCAGTGCATGTTTTTTAATGTTTTTAACATTGTTCCTTTTTTAGTATTTCGAGGCAATTTATGTAGTATTTATTCAACAGGTTGAAGACAAGCCAGAAGAGGTTTATGAGATCACACATAGAGTATACTTGGATGTTGATATTGATGAACAGCATTTAGGTATACATCTTACATCTGCACTAATAAAGGTTTATCTGACAGTACTTGACTGTAAATTTGCCATAAAATCTCTTTTGTAACTCCTTTTATCTAAAAGGATCAGGAAAAGTAGGTTACGAACCACACTTGTCCTGCTGGGATTGAACTCAAATCCCAATGTCTACTTCATTATTGCTTTTTCATCTGGTAGTAACCTTACTTCTCTTGCAGGTAGAATTGTTATTGGTTTGTATGGACAAATTGTACCGAAAACTGTAGGTACGTGGTTTAAATTTTGTGTGTTCGTTAACACCTATTGCATATAGATCATATAGGCAAGAGTGTATGTCTCCAGTAGTAATCATAACATTGCAATTATCTGACTGATGCCTGCGCTATTGTTGCACGTCATGGATAAGCATCCAGCTAAGGGGAGTTTGCTGTCTTATCCAATTCACACCACTACCATGCACAATTAAAGCATTCAAATATTTATGCTGCTTCAAACAAGCATCACTAACTGACGGAAGATATTTAGTTTATATCCACTTGTTAGGCATCTAGCTGCATCTTTACAACTGAGAAATAAAAATTGTGCTGAGTTTCTTGTTGCACCTTAAATAATGATTTAATTATGCTGGGTATCTTCTTCTCATCATTAGACATCAAGTGAGCATGGAATATCATTTGCATTCACTGTGCTAATACGTACTGCCCAACTATTTCATTCGATTACTTGTCATTTTATTGATAAACACTAGAGCTTTTTCTTTGCAGAAAATTTCAGGGCTTTGTGCACGGGTATGTGGACCTCCTCTATCTTTTTATTCTTCTTTACTAAAAGAATTTTTTAGATAAATTATAGGGTTAAAGAAACAGGGCTCTCCTGTCGTTTAATGCATTTTGAAAAATGTGTCTAAAATTATTGAAAAATTCTCTCCGATTTTGAATTTTTTCAAAAAAACCCCTTCCGGGAGACTTCTGTTTAAAGACTTAACAATGACGCACACATGGAGAATAGGAGTACACGTGGACCAATAGAAAACTTTTGATGTGGCTATTAAAGCCCACCCAGCCACTTAAACTCGACCCACCCTCTTAAACCTGATCCATACCATTTTAACGTCTCATTGACTCAAATTGCTGACCAGGATGTGACCTCTCTGGGTCTTTAGTTCCAACTTCACCTCACTGCAAAGTGCTTTTGATGAGTTTCTTTTTATCTATGTTATGTTCTTGTTAAGGTCTGATCATAACTTCTTTTTCTATCATTTAATGGATTGTTGTTTGTATAAGGTTATAGTGTTTTTTGGGTTTCTTTTCTTTGTTTAAGGCTCTTTGACAAAATCCCATAAACGAAATTCTACTTGAGACATGGAAGAAATGAAACTTTGACCTGAATGGAAGTCAATGTCATGCAAGTTATAAGCTTGGTCAAAGATGGTTATCAATGAATTCTGAGTCAAAAGTACGACCAATAGTGGAATGGGAAAGAGTTTGAGTGCTAATTGAAGTCCTCTGTTTGAAAGAGGCAGGTTTTATGAGGTTTAGCCTGCTAGAAGAACCGAAAGGCTGAAGGGAAAGGGGAGACGGAAGACGAGGGAAGCATTCCACACAAACTAGGAGTAACTTTGGAGTCCTTGAAGAAAAGAGGCATTAAGAAGCTTTAAAGCCTGAAGATACTGGTGTCTGCAGCTTATACAGTGGAGAGTAGTGACTCCCAAGGTATTTCTAAGAAGTATGAGCAAAGAGAACAAGAAGCCTACGCTGTCTCCTAACTAAGGAAGATCTACAAGTGCAAGTGAAAGGAAGAAAATCTGGAAGATTTGCTTGAGTCTTTCTTCAGAGTCTAGTGGTAACTGGATTTTGAGAGGTTAAAAATGGTGCGGTAGGGTTTAAGAGGGTAGTTTGGATTTAAGTGAGTGGTTGGGTTTAAAAGACAATTTAGCAGATTTTCATTGATCCATGTGTTCGTCTACTTGTCATGCGTGCCCTGCTATTAACTCTTTAAATGAAAGTCTAATGAAGGTTTTTCTTTAAATTTAGAACCAAAATTTTTTTTGATAACTTTAAAGTTTGGGAACTTTTTTAGAATGCGATAAACCACATGGGAGTCCTATGTATTTAGCCTTAAAAACTATATCAAGGTTTTTCTGTTTATGGTTTTTCATCTTATATGTTCACTGATTTGCAGGGGAGAAAGGAAAGGGTTCAAGTGGGAAACGTCTCCACTATAAGGGCACACCCTTTCATCGTATTGTATCGGGGTTTGTGATTCAAGGTGGTGACATAGTTCATGGTGATGGGAAGGGAAGCGAGTCTATTTATGGTGGCACATTTCCTGATGAAAATTTTAAGATAAAGCATTCACATGCAGGTGCTTCAACAGTTCAAGTTTTGAGCGTTTTTCTAATCAGTTAGACATTGAGTGAGTGTTGTGGAGCCATCAGTTTTTCTTAAGTACTATTTACACATGTTGGTCATTTACTTCTGCAGGAATTGTTTCTATGGTGAATTCTGGACCTGATTCAAATGGCTCTCAGTTTTTTATCACCACTGTCAAGGCTAGCTGGTAAGCTTTTGTCTGGTGGACTGTTGAGTTAAGAGTTACATGAAACATCTTAGGCCTTGTTTGGTTGGGTTTTGATTTTTTGGCCTCTTGTTTTTCTAAACACAGAAATAAAAAAAGAAAATATATTAATACAACACAGAAATCGAAAATGAAAACACCAATACAAAAACAAAACAACCATAACAAAAAATCACAACTCACAATTCAACTAAACATTCCCTTAGTTATCCTACTTTGATCAAGTGATTGTTTCATTTGGCTTTTTAAGCAGTAAAGTGAAACAACTAGTGGCTAAATCACAGCATTTTTATCCATTGATACAAGGCAGTTGCTTCACCTTAATCAGTTGAATCAATCTTATGAACAAGATTCATGAAGATTTTACCTTTGATTAACCAATTGTGCATTAGCCACAGACCTATGGGTATACTTGTGAATAATGTTCTCTACAAATTGTTGTAGTATATGTAGCACATCAGATTAAAGAGCACAAATGACACTTCTATTAGGTTGGATGGAGAGCATGTTGTGTTTGGCAAGGTTATTCAGGGCATGGACATTGTTTACGCAATTGAAGGGGGAGCAGGAACCTACAGCGGAAAACCTAGAAAGAAGGTGGTCATTGCGGATTCCGGTGAGATACCCAAGAGCAAGTGGGATGAAGAGAGATAGAAACACCTGATTAAGTTGACAACAGCAAGTTTTTCTCATTAACTTCTCTAACTTCTTCTTTGATAGTTCATAAGCTTATATTACATCTATGAATTGGTTGAGTTCGATGTTACCAGTTTTAGGTTGTTACGAGTAATGCGGTAATCTGTTCATTTGTATTTGACAATTTTGTTAATATCAGCTTGCTGAGCCTTACATGATTCAGAAGTTCCTTCTTCTTACAGGATGGTCAATATCAGCCTTTTCAGGCTTATGTGAATCAGATGGAATTCTTGCTACAGGCATTCTACTCTTTTAGTCTTTAACATGTTAATGATAGCCTTTGTTTATTTCCTCTTTATCTAAGCTTGTGTGAGTAAAGCCTTCAAGAGAAATATGAAAACTGCAGAATGGTTCATTGGTGTAATACAACCTAATCCAAAAGGGAAAAATATTAAACTGTTATTAGTTCTATAATCATCATTCTCGACTTGCCCACATCAATTAAGAAAAAAAGAACAGAAAAGAAAGGGAACATGGGGTGCTATAGCCTATTTTTCATCTCTTAGACTAAACGTTGCTTAAATATGTTAGTATACCCTTGAGTGTAACAAGAAGCCATTAATTAGATATGTTAGTATATCCTTGACTGTAATAAGTTAAAGGAGTTCATATATTAAAGGGTGGTCTGGTCTCACTTCTTTTTATTGTGATTTTTAATTTGTGGTTTCTGTTTTTTTAATTTCTAATTTTATATTGTTGAAAAAAATAAAAATTTAATTGATATTTATTTTCAAATTATATTTGTAATAAAAAGAATTAACTGGTAAAATATATATTTGAAATATATTAAAATAATCTAATTCTAAAAAATTTATCGCTAAAAAAATTCTAAAAAAAGGATATTCAAAACAAATCCCATATAAGTCACAAATTCTGTATTTATATAAATCTATTTCACTTTTAAAAAATTTTAGACATAAAAAACCAAAGATAGAAATTTTTTTAATAAGTTTCTTTTTTAAAGAAGCTACAATAATAAATGATAAAAATAAGTGGAAACAAAAAGGTCTTAAAGGACTCTTTGATTTTATTTTTGTTTTATTATAATTATTAGTTTTATTTTCTGTTTAATAATTTTTGTTTTCTGATAAAAGTTGTTATTAAAAAAAATTAAAATAAAACATTATTTAATAAAAATAAAAATAATTGATTGGTAAAATATATTTAAAATTCATTAAGAAAATCTAATTGTGAAAACTATATCAATAAAATAAAAAATTATTAAAAAATATAATTTAAAATAAATTTCATAAATTTAAAATAAACATATAAAAGCAAAAGTTCTTTATTGATGTAAATTTATTTATATTTATATTTTTAAAAACAAAAAACAAAAAAAAAAGAAATTCATTTTTTTTTGACTAAGTTAATAAATAATAAACATAAATAAAAACTCTAAATTTCTCGCGAAAACTGAAATAAGAAAATAAAGGGACCAAATAAACCCATAAAAGTTTGCAAATAGAAAGGACATAAACCCACAAAGGTAAACGACTATTGTTTAGCAAGAAACACTTCTCTTTGGATCAAGCACCTTCTTTTGCACATTTTTCAATCTCTTGCCTCAAACAACGTGATGGTTCTTGAGGTATCGGATTCTAATCTTTCGTTACCGTGTAATTCTTGTCAGTCGATTAATGAAAATAATTTTTAATCTTGTAAACATCTTTTTGTGTTTCGTTAGGCGACTATGATATGCATCGACAACTCAGAGTGGATGCGGAATGGCGATTACTCGCCGTCACGTTTACAAGCCCAAGCTGACGCTGTTAATCTCATTTGCGGTGCCAAAACTCAAGTAAATTTTATTATATTTTGGGAAAGTTTTGAGCTTTTTGGTCGCTGGTGTGAATTAGGGTTCTTGGTTGCTATTACTTTGATGAAAGGGTTTTTCTTGTATATGTGTAATTTTAGTTTTGATTTGTTGGGGAATGACAGGCAAATCCGGAGAACACGGTGGGAGTTCTGACAATGGCTGGGAAAGGAGTGCGTGTTTTGACCACTCCTACCAGCGATCTTGGAAAAATTCTCGCCTGTATGCATGGTAACGTCATTAGGTTTTTCGCTTTTGTTTTGTTTTTGTGTCTTTGGCAGATTTGTTTTTTCGAGTTGGTGGCGGTCTTAGTGTTTGTTGTAATAAGTTGGGATAGCTTTTAACGGATGGAGGTTTGCTCCTCACAGAATTTTGGAACTTCTGTTAATAGAAGGAAAATTTTGCAGATATGGGGTTCGTTCACAACTTCAAATGAAAGAGAAAAGTTTTGAAAATATAGGTTATACGGGAAGCATTAAGTGCCTGGGTTCAACTGTAATGAGTGTTTTGGGGTAAATTTGGAGTTGATGTTGTTTTGTTTGAATAATGGTTTCATTAGCTCATTGATATTCTGATGCTTGAAATATTGGTGTGAATTGAGTCTGTTTGCTGAGCTTGAAATGAGTGGCTGGTTAATTGTTACCACTGGTAGGGTTTTGTGACGTTGATGTTGGAACTTTGAGCCAAAACTCATCATATGGATATATTCAGACTCCATGGAGTGGTTTCAAAGTTGCTGTTGTTCGCTTCTCGTCTTTCATTATTGCTCAGAGTAGTTATGTTTTCTCCCATGCAGTACAACAAGCATTCTATGTTCTTTCACATGGAACAAAACTCTCTTTCTGTGTTTAATAGGTCTTGAAATGGGAGGTGAGATGAACTTAGCAGCTGGTATCCAGATTGCTCAACTGGCTCTTAAACATCGTCAAAACAAACATCAACAGCAGAGAATCATTGTTTTTGCTGGAAGGTAGATTATATGTTGATTGGAATATTCTTGTGTATTCGCATTAGATCAATGTTTTTCTCACATACTTACTGTTTCACAGTCCTGTCAAGTATGAAAAGAAAGCACTAGAGATCATAGGAAAGAAACTGAAAAAGAACAGTGTTTCTATTGATATTGTGAACTTTGGAGAAGAAGATGATGGGAAGCCTGAAAAGTTGGAGGCTCTTCTCACTGCTGTTAATAACAATGATAGCAGCCACATTGTTCATATTCCGGCTGGTGCAAATGCTCTCTCTGATGTTCTTATCAGGTTTGAAGCTCCTGTCCTGTTTGATGAATTTAGTATAGGGTGAAATTACAAGGACAGAAATCAGTGATTGCTTTTCAAGAATGATATGGATTCAGTGACTTGACTAGTCTCTTTGTGTCAGTAACTTGAGCATAACCAGTGATATATGTGACTAGGGAAAGAGCAATGCTTATCAGAACGTAATGACACTTAGGGTCATTGTAAATTTGACGGTTATAGCAGGAAACTGACTTGATTGTAGGGAAATATACATATTTTTGCACATAGGGGAACATCATTGATTCTTTATGACACATTCTTTCAATTGAAATGTATATATTTCTGTGGCAGCACTCCCGTGTTCACTGGTGATGGAGGAGGAAGTGGATTTGCTGCTGCTGCCGCTGCAGCAGCTGCAGGTGGAGGTGACTTTGATTTTGGTGTAGATCCTAACTTAGATCCTGAATTGGCTCTTGCACTTAGAGTGTCTATGGAAGAGGAGAGGGCACGGCAAGAAGCTGCTGCCAAAAGGGCAGCTGAAGAAGCTGGTAGACAAGTAAAAGGAGAAGAAGCGTCATCCAACTCACAGGATGCCACTATGGTTGACAGTGATAAAGTTAGAGTTGTTGAAACAACTGAAAATGCTAATGATCCAATGGTTTGTTTCTTTTTGAGTTAAATCTTGATATATGTGGACTTGGATGCATGTGTAGAGATACTCAAATATTTTAAAAGTGCCTATTGAATAAACATTGCCAATGATGATGTTTACATGCATCTTTCCAACTTTTTTAAGTAGACTTTGACACAATAATGTGGTGACAGAATGAAGCTAACACATTGCTACAGCAAGCCATTGCATTGTCTATGGGAGCCTCTGGATCTGATCCTTCCCTGCGTGATGTTGATATGTCTGATGCAGCTAATGTGGATGCAGAGTTGGCAATTGGTAGGTTCTTCTGTATGTAGCTTAAGGCTTTCTGTGCGTGACGTGAGTTTATCTGTTGATCAATAGCTGAACTTAAAGTTTAAAAGTAAAAATAATTGTCAATATAAGAAACATTTCACAAGCAGAGACGAATAAAAATGTCATGCCTTAGTTTCTATACTTCAAGGATTCTTTTTAAACATAATTAGTGAACTGGATTCATCCATTAGCTATATCTGTTGCATGCAGCTCTTCAGATGTCCATGCAGGATGATGCTAAGGAATCCTCTAGTCAGTCTGATGTAAGCAAGGTGCTGGAGGATCAGTCATTTGTTTCATCTGTTCTAGCATCAGTATGTACCTTGAACTTGCCATAGTAATCTTTACCTGACTATCACCAGCACATATTTTCTAATCATGGTACTGTTCTCACAGCTTCCAGGAGTTGACCCTAATGACCCTGCAGTCAAAGATATGCTTGCATCTCTGCAACGTCAATCGGAGGTATGTTAATGAAATTAATGCTCCATTTTTTGTGTCTATCTATTCCGTTATGACGATTGATTTTTATCAACTGTTTGTCTACTATCAGCAATCTGAGGAAAAGAACAAGGAAGATAAGCCATCAAGTGACAGCAAGTGAGATGATGTTTGCTGCTGCTGCAAAGGCTTCCATTTCACATTGTAGTTCTACCTTGTAGTAGCGCGGCTATTAAGTCGAGAGAGGGCAATGCCAGAAAGCTACAGAAGCAAGATCTTCATGAAACATTTTTTTGAATTAACTATGATTCATATGATACTAATGTTGGCAGTTGTTACATTCGAAGGGGCTAGATTTGGATGGTTGAATTGCCCAGATCATTTGGTGTGGAAATATGTCATCTATGGGATCTATTAGACATATTGGTTCAAGTTATTTATGTTTTGAAGTAAATGAATGCTTTTGTTTTCTCTTGTTCTTAAAGGAAGGATCAATGGGCTGCCACTTCTGTTGGTATATTTCCAGTGCCTATATTTGAAACGTTCTTGTATAGCTGGCAACTTGCAACTCTAAATCAATCAGTAGCTAAACTACAAGCTGTCTCTTCCCGTTTTATTGAAGTTTTATAAATTGGCCTCGTATATATCCCTTGGATTAGAGTTCTCTTCAATGTGTCTTTTTTCCCGTTAAGGATGGACAATCTAGCAACCTTGTTAATAAC
The DNA here is from genome assembly GCA_028565735.1 of Pinacopodium congolense. NCBI lineage: Eukaryota > Viridiplantae > Streptophyta > Magnoliopsida > Malpighiales > Erythroxylaceae > Pinacopodium > Pinacopodium congolense. The sequence goes on from JAOXYD010000136.1 coordinate 23,269,029, forward strand.
ACACATTACTTTATGCCTATTGTTGAGCCTGAGAATAATGTTTGTCAATATCTGGACCAAACAATGCTACATTGATTTGGATATATCCCAACCCCTTTAGAAGCTCAAACTTCACTGTCGAAGTGATTACCTCCATTGAAAAGAAGCCATTCATATGGTTGAACCAGGAAATACATTTCACAACGATGACATGGACTCACCATTCCTTCTGATGCAATATTCATTATGATAATAGGAACAAGCAAGTCATGGACACCAAGTGTAGGGCCTTAAGTGTCTCAATTTCCACGAGAAAGGGCCAGCCACATGAGGGACATGTCTGCTACTGCAAGTTCATTCCTTCTCTGCCTTGCGGTTTTGTTGGATCTTTAGTGTTTGTACTCTTTATCTGCCTCTCTACATCTTAGATCAACTTAATCATGGACATTATGCCATGGGATGATTTGTTGGGACGTTGCATATACCTACAACACTCTCTCGAGACAAATTTGTGGAAATACTCGATCTTGGGGATTTCAAATCTTGAACTTGCACACCGCAAAAGCCATGATAATGGGTACATATACAATACGTAAACAAGTCATCTGTATCCAAGCACGCAGGGACCTGGAAAGAGTTAAAGAGAATGATTGATGGTACATGCAATGGTTCATTTATACCAAGAAAGCTCTCTTTTTGGGGCTTTGAATAGTCTAAACTATACATGTTCTTCCATCCTCTGAACTGAACTCCTTTGCTTTCACGCCAAGACTCAGTTCAGATGTACAAAGATAGAGAGATGGGGATGTGATTGCGCGATCCGAGATGGGACCACCGTATTATCTGCATAAGTTATGTTCATATGGGCATATTTGTAGTTTGTGTACTTCGAAAATGGTTAATTGACTATGCTAGTTGGTGAATACGTACTTCATCTAGTATTGTGTGTCTGCAACAGTATGATTTTCCGTTTGGACCAAAAAAAAGATGTGAAAACAGGACTTTTCTTGGCAATACAGCATAAATAGCATCAACTCATTGGCAAGGTGAAACAACTGAGAGGATACTGTAGATTTACCTATCATAATATTATATACTGAACCAGTTATGTCTTTATCTTTTTGTCATTAGAGAGACAAAAATGAAGTTAAATCATAAGGAGCATATTGTGTGCTAACCATGCTATTATTGGCTAGATTACGCTTTAATTACTTTACGGCTATAAAAGATTGCATAATCAATTTATCCCTCTCCTTAACGGGAAAGCAGGTCAGTCACGTTACATTAAACGGATTGAATTCCTAGTCTCTTTGAAGGCTCCTAAAGTTCTAGAAGATATTCAGTCACAGGTATAAATTGGCAAAAGTAAATACAAAGAAAGAAAAGTAAATACAGAGTCTTGAGTAACAATAACAATAGTGGGTAAATAATTAAATGAGCTATATAAAAATAGCTTCAAGATTTATCTATATCACTCATAACAGAAAGAAACAAGTATATAAATACTAATTTAAAACTTGTTTAGTATTGTTGTTAGTTATAGTTTTTTATTTTAATTTTTATGTGTTTGTATTAATTTTTATGTGTTTTTTCAATTTTATTCTGTTTTTTTCAATTTTTATGATGTATTATTGTATTATTATTTGGATTTATATAATATATTTTACAATTTTTATGTTTAAAAAAATAAAAAAACTAAAATAAAAAATCGAAACATTACCAAATATCCCCTTAATACTTCATGTTTGATTATACTAGTTTATCTTAACTTACACTTAAAAGGTCAATTAATTATGAAAGGTGATAGGAGGTTTAAATGAAGTTCAACCACGTTTGACTTGTTCCTTCTTTTTATGACAAGAAGGGACTCGTCAATTTCCCACCCTATAGATCCTGACTCTTTTAATTTAGTAATTTGAAGGACTCATGAGCTAAGTTGGGTTTCAATATGGAAAAACTAGAGAAATTCAATTTGAGTTTGAAGACTTAATCTAATCTCATAGTCATAAGAAACCTAGTAAATGATTTACACTTAAGTTCTAATTCACAAAATTGTAGGTTGCATATTATGTTATGGTTGTAGGTTTTAAATTACAGCTTACATGTTAAGTCTATATTATGATTGTAAGTAATTGTTCAAAATATTACAAATGATGAAGAAATAATCATAATTAATGAAAATATAATTATAATAAGCTACGAATAAAAACTTCGACACTATAAATTCAGATGCAAAGTGTACAACTGAAAATCTAATACACCAATATGGTACTGTCTGGACA
>JAOXYD010000136.1:23288033-23299893 GCA_028565735.1 Pinacopodium congolense
TCTGTCGACCGAATAAGGCACAACGAACATATTGCTTAACGGATAGAAGATTTGTCCAATAGATAGAAAATATATCCAACAATAACAAGAGTTGTCCAACGGGCAAAAGAAATTAATTAAGCGAAATGATATTTCAGCAAGTGACAGATAATCTAACAACTACTTCAATATCTTTACGGTATAAATAGATGAAGAAAGTAAGAAGAAAGACACAAGAGTGTTACACAGAATACAAGTTTTATAAGTTTGATCAAGTCTTTTTGAGAGTTTAAGTTATATACGTATTTGAGGGCAATTAATTATCAAGTTTGTGAGAGATTTTTGATTTTCTCTACTTTTGATATTGGTTCTTTATTTCAAGATTATTCTTAAGCCTATAAAAAGAATTTGTTAAAAAGGTTATTCTTAAGCCTTGAAAAAGAATAGTTTGTTATCCTTGAGCCAAAAAGGAAGTGTAAGTTTGTTGTAAGCTTTAGATTTTATATTTTATAATAATCGTTATTAATTTCTAATATCCTTGATATTGTTTATTTTCATAATTATTTTTACTTAACTTTTGCAAAGTATTGTTTCGATATTTTCATTTGTTCTAAAAGTTCAAGAACCTAATTCACCCCCCTCTTAGGTGTCATTTAGGGTCAATATATTTGTTTATTGGTACTCTTAATAGAATAAGCAGTTCTATTAATACTATTTACCTTAATCATATCGATGTCTTAGCGAATTGGATTTCTAAAAAACCAAGTTTTATGGATGAAAGTGATTTGAAAGATAGTCTTAGTTTAGGAGAATATTGATAGGTCATTTAGTGCAATAAACTTAAATGATGGTTATGATGAGACTCCTCTTATTGATAAGAACTTGTACTAAATAAAAATTGAGGTCAATGCAATTTAAGCAGATATACCATGAAATAAGGTTCCTAATTTTTCAAGTATTTCTCTTTTTTTAAACATTATTTATATTTGATATAGTTGAATTTAACATATACAATATAAATAATTTTAAGTTTTAATTATAACTGTTTTAATTTTAGGTTTCACTTTTATTTTGTTTTGTTCTTCAATATGAAGATTTATTGTCATGCTTATGATTTTATATTTTTTTTCTTATTATATGATGTTTAGATATAATTAATTGGATGCATGTATGTAAATGCTTATGGTTTTTGTTTTATTTTTATTGTTTAATGTTCTGATATAATTAATTGAACTTTATATGTAAGTTGAATGATTTTTTTCTTTATATTAATTCTAGTCATTTTTATATAAGAAATGTACACAAAAATAATAGGTTGTGACTAAGAAGCCAACACATGGGTGTTGGCTTCCTAAGCCACTGATGGGTCCTATATAGAACCCACCATCTTTTAAACTAAATTTTAATTTCATCCTTTTGTATTTTCTCTTATTTTATGTTTATTCAATGATAAAACTGTCAATTCATATTATTTTTAATGTACATTTTTATTTTTATCCTTAACCCATTTATAAATTTACAATTTTACCTTTAACACATTTACTTTTTTACTCCTGATTGAATTATGAAATTACTTTTTTGCCACTGGAAGGCCACCAAACATGGTGGCTTCTTAGTTTTGCTTAAAATAATATTAATAGGAATAAAGATATAGTTGTTATTATATTAAATTTATATTATTATTGATTTTATAAATAAGGACAAAGTAAAGTTAAAAATATATATCACAATATTTAGGAGAATTATTTTATAAATTTTATAAAATTTATAGACCAATTTATAATTTTAAAAATTTTCTGAAACAATACTCGATATTAACCTGTATCGGTACAATATAGTATTAAAATCAAATCTAATACCATACCAATACAATATTAAAAACATTGATTGAGATGACTAACTACTTGCAGATTCATGAGGCTAAAACTCATTATATGAAATTTCTTTATTTTCATTTTTTAACGTAGATTAAGAAATGGAGATGTTCTTATCCAAATTGCATCTCTTAGATTAGGTACTAATCTTTGAACCTCCAACCATAAAAATGAAAGGCTATATCACAATCATCCAAATTACAGGGTATAAATTTCCAAATATACCTAAATGAAAAACAATTGCCACTTGACATCCAATCTAAACTTTCGATTCCTTTTCACATATTTTTGCTTTATTAGCGAAACCAAATTGAAGCCACAAGTCAAGGTGCAGTCTTGCTTTGGACAAGGCCTTACCTATTAAAAGCAAATCGGACAACTGGATTCGAGTGGCATGGCTAATATGTCAACGAGAAATTCTTAGTGTCTACCACTATGTTGTTTAATCTTATTGAATAAACTAACTATAGTAACGATACATTCGCCTACCTCATGCTTTTATGGCATTAACAAATGAAATTGGTTAGATTCTTATCGATTCATCCCACTATTACATTGTAAGAACTTTTTTATTGTCCTCTGAAATGAAAAGAACGAAGATACATAAAAAGCCATTGAATACTAGATGTAGCTTATCAAGCAAACTGGCTAAGTACCTATTTGGATGAGTTTTTAGGAGATCAATAAGCTCTTTTCTGTAAAACAAGTCTTTAAAAAAAAAAAAGTGTTTGCTTATAGAATTAAAAAGTATTTCTTTAATAGTTATGACTTTTTTAGCAGTCAAAATATAACTTTTTAAAAAACTAAAATTTGAAACTTCTAAAAAAAGTATATAAAATGACTTTTTAGGATAGATATTTTAGATTAATTAATCAGCCTATTTTTAGTCTCTTTTACCCTTATATTTTTAACATAATGCGCGTAATATCTATATATCCCCATCTTCACGTTTGTCTTGTATTTTTTATATGTTTTAATATTTATTTTTTATATTAATTTTACTTACGTTATAATTCATATAAAAATTTTGGTTAGATATATTTTTATTTATGTTTCATATGGTTTAAAATTATATAATAATTAATATATTGTACTTTGCATATTATTTAATATACTTTACATAATTTTTATATGCATAAATAATTTTTAGGACAAAATAAAATATAGTTAAAATCTAAAGTACTTTTTATTTTTATATTGCCAAACAATCTACTATATAAAGTTCATTAAAAAAAATTTTTAAATAATAATCAAACAGTCAACTGGTTTCTTAAAAAAACTCTTCTCAGAAAAAATAAATAGAAAAAAAACTCTATTGTTACAAGAATTGTGGTCAGAAGTGGTGAATCCACCAAGAGGGAGAGAAGAGAGAAGGGAAACGATTCCATAAAGTTTTTCTGTTATTGGATATCTGTAAAATTCCATTCGTTACAACCAAATACTGTTCAGTTAACCAGGTGGCCAATGAGAAGCTACTACCACACATAGACAGACTTTGACTCTTTTATTAACTATCTGACTAAACGACGTGTTTTTGCCCCTGCTTACAGTGCCGTTTACATGTTAGCTGAAGCTTCTGGATTCTCCCCTTCCAACGTCGTTTCTTAAATGATAATCAAACAGTCAACTAGTTTCTTAAAAAAGCTCTTCTTAGAAAAAATAAATAGAAAAAAACTCTATTAATAAAAGTTCTACTGGTATATACTCATCCAAACAGGCGCTAAGCTCACTTTCGACCATGGTTTATCTTTCTGTTCTTTAAGCAACAAATTGAACAAAAGGAGCGGATGAGTCAAACCATGTACTTACTCCAATGGAGGAAAGCACTCTTCATTCATACACTTGAACCACAAAATTTTGTAGTGAGTATGTATAGTTGAATCGATTGGCATGACGCTAATCACGTTGGCGTCTCATGAGTGTTAAACACACGGTCTGACTCTTAATTCTGGAAAATGTTTCTCCCATCAAACTTGAAGCTTTGGAATCAAATTAATCAATGTAAGAATGTACACTCCGCTAGGGTCTGGATCACCATATTCCATATATCAAGCAATAAATAGACATGTTACCTGATTGTGTGAATATTGCTATAACAGACATTGTGCCAACATATACCTCCTTTGCAAATTTCCGAGCTAACTGGCCTTCGATTAGAATGAAGCTCAGCCATATCCTCAGTGGAAAGAGTAACAAGTATAGAAATGAATGAAAGTGTTGTAGAAACTATGAGAAGAGCCAGAATAGAGAAGCTGCCTTCTAAGCAAGAGAAGAAGCCAACAACTCGCAGTGACATAGAAGCTCAAATGTAGCTCCGACTGGATGCAAGGGTAACTGAGAGCCTCATGATTTTAGACATCAGCAGAATTGTAACTGCTGACCATCAAGGATACTGTGTATGATATATACAAGTTTGCAACTCTGTGTATCAGAGAGATGAACTAGGCCAGTGAAAATTTGTGGATGAGGTGAATTGCATACATGTATGGTTAAAATGTTTTGGTCAAGCTGGGACAAGTTATGGTAAAGTTTAAAGTGTTGCATGTCATTGAAACGGCAGTGGGATGATCACATACACATTTGGAGCTCAATGTCAGAAAAGTCGGTCCAAAGGTCAGGAGGTCCATATCAGCATCTTCCATCCTCACTGAGCATTTAATATTGAGTTCCTGCCAGTGCTTTAGGTCCTCAACAAATGGATAAGTATTCTTGGAAGCAGACCATGACTTTGCCTCATGGTAATTACTAATTGCCTGCGAGAATCATTTGCCATGGGCAAGAAAATTCTTCAACCACCACGTTCCAACTTTTGAGTCTCAACTTTAAGAAAACGTAGCTTAGGTTCGAGAAAACTCAGAGTTGAATCCTTCCTGCCCTTGGGCCTTGCAACATATTCAACCAGTAGATCTGTGTTCAAGTCATATGGCGTGAGCTATAAATAGCATGTAGATAGACAAGAGGAAATTATTTAGGAGGAAATGTCTGCAGCAAGTGTTCTCAGGTTCCAGCACACAAGATGAGCGCAGACTCCTCAGCCGCCAGATATGAACTATTTGACCAATATGAGGTTCAGATTGCATATTGTTTTCCACCTTTTTACTGAAGAGTAAGCCATTGATTCAACCTATTCATGATGTTCACGGGAACTGGGACACTGGTATTCTCTTTATTCTGGACAATATTTATGAGCCCAAAGTGCACGAAGATTACATCACTTTCACTCCAGAGATAAAAGTCTTCAACCAGAGAAGAATAAATTTCCTTTTAGACAGCTGGTCCCCAGACTCTTGATTAACCCTTTCTTCTGCATGCTCGATCTCAATACTTCAGCATCCTGGAACCTACCCACTGATGCATAGACATTTGAGAGGACCATGAGATGATCTGATTCTTCTGGCTCCTGTTCGGATATCTGTTTTGCAGCAAATTCCACCAGTTCCACATTATCATGAAGTGCACATCCACTGAGCAAAGCCTTCCAAACATTTTGATGAATTTCTACCCACCCTTTACTAATAGAATCATTTGCATCAGATAGGCATCCTGCTCGCACAAGTAAGTCAATGACACATCCATAGTGTTCACAACTAGGCCTAATTTTCTCTTCTTCGATCATCTGACTGAAAATCATCAAACCTGCCTTTACCAATCCTGAATGACTACAAGCACTCAAAACTGATAAGTAGGTTGCACTATCAGGATCTTCCTCACCCTTCCTCATCTCATGATAGAGAGCAACAGCAGTTTCTCCATGTCCATTGATCCCATAGCCATTGATAATTGCATTCCAAGAGATCGCATTTCGTAGATGTCCCATCTCCTTAAAAACAATGTGGGCAAGATCTGCATTACCACATTTTGAGTATGCAGATACAAGAGTAGTCAGAACTGATCTATGTTGACAGAACCCAGCCTCAATAACATAACAATGGAACTGCTGAGTGAAATCTAAAGCAGCAAGCTCCCCAGAAACTGTCAGAACACAGACTAACATCACTGAATCATAGGAGAAGTTTTCTTGCCTTGCATTAATTATAAGATTCAATGCCTCCTTTGTCAGGCCATTCTGCACATATGCAGAAATTATTGCAGTCCAAGAAACTAAATTTTTCTTAGTTGTTTGATCAAACACAAAGTTTGAAGAATCAAATTCACCACACTTTGAATACATGGCCACGATGGAATTTGCAAGAGAAACATTAGATGCAAATCCACATACTATAGCTTGAGCATGGATCTGTCTTCCTGTCTTCAGATCACCCAAACTTGCACTAGCTGAAATGAGATGCATGAGAGCTACGGGATCAAGATCAATCCCAGCTTTCCTCATCTTGGGGAATAGCATAAGAACATCATGGCCACGTTCAAGGCTAACCAACAAACCCATTACTGTTGTCCAACTAATAATATCTTTACACTCCATCCCAACAAAAACTCTGAAAGCTGCACTCAAATCCTTCAAACTTGAATACATGAGAAGAATTGCATTATTAACTGGTATAAATGCATCAAGACCAAGCTTAATAATCAATCCGTGGATAGATTCAACAAGATCCCTTCTTTCTAGAGAAGCACAACCCCGTACAAGTGTTAACATTATAGCCACATTAGGTACCAAACCGAACTTCCTGAAATCCACAAAAAGCATAACTCCTTCTTCATACAATCCATTGTAAACGAACCCGCAGATAACAGCACTGTAAGAGGCCAAACTTGGATTCACCAGTTTCTTGAATAGTTTACAAGAATCCAGTACATTTCCACATTTGGCATAGGTATCAACCAATGCGGTACTCACAATTGAGTTAGACCCAAACCCAGTCTTAAGAATAAGTCCATGGACAGACATTGCAAGCATCATACTTATACTACCTGCAGATACGGTGCAAACAAGAAGTCCAACCACAGTGAAAGAATTGGGAACTAAACCCGATTCACGCATCTGGGAATACGATTTGATTGATTTTTCATGATATCCATTTATCGCATACCCATGAATTACAATGGACCAAACAACTTTGTTCCTTTGAGGCATTTCATCCAACAGCTTCTCTGCCTCTATAATTCTACCAGACTTAAAGTAGCTGCTCAAGAGTTTCGACGACTTATAAAGATTAATACTGGAAAAGGACCGTAAATGATCACATGAGTTTTTCAGAAATTGCATTAAAAAGATCGTGGAAACCCCGTAGACTATGGCGCCCTGAGACGAGCAGGTTTGTCTGTTGAGCTTTCCATGCCAACAAGAGAACAGGGCTAGAGAGTACAGAGTAATTCACTTCAAATGGGTTCAAGATAAGGCCTAGCCCAAAATGTACCTGATCAAGCTAGCGCAATAACTTCTCCCAACAAAAGTACAATCCATGAAACTGATGCCTATTGATATTTAGTAGAAACTGAAGAATCACTTTCTTGGAGATAAATTCATCGGAATGGGTTCAAATAAAATGCAATAGATGGAAAATGACTATTGCAAAGCTTCTTCTTCTTTTTTTTGTTAGTTGGATATGATATTTAGGGCTGGGTCCCAAATTTCAATTGCTCATAATACCTCTCTTGACTTGGTAACAAATATGATTAAAAATATTGTGTAGCATTTATTGTGACAAGTTCTTCATTTTAATGAATGAGGTATAAGAGTAGATGCATGAAAATTAATATTCTCAGTTTCTTTTGAAACTAACGAATGGTTAAAAGGCGTCTTATAATGAAAAAAATATGATTAATTTTACATTATTTTTATCAATTTAAATAAATCAATTGTATAGTGGAAAAAGATTAAGTTTAAAATAATTTTATCACTTTGGTATTAAGATGATTTAACCTGTTTTATTAAGCCAATACATTATAAATCACATTAGTCAATTTGGGAAAGGAATTTAGAAAATAATTTATGATGTTATATTTTGCAAGGGATATACTCAAGAATAACATTGGGAATTTGGAAAGAAAATAATTAAATCATATATTCAACAAAGTAATAGTTGTTAGACCTAAAATTAACCTCAATTATATCTCAAATTGAGATTAGTATATGCAAATTGTAATTAAAGAAGTAGGGAAGGAAAAATAAGTAGGTTACCTTTCTATGAGTGGGGTAAGACTAGGATTAAAAAATATGTTTATATTCTAGTTGATTTTTATTAGGGTTATTTTTTTGTTTCCTAATTTAAACAAATCTTGTTAAATCAAATTGATCCCAGTTTGACCATTTCTAAACATCACAAGTAAGAATTGCAACATATACAGACTTAATCTTGAAAAGGGAAACTTATTTAGGTCTCTTGTTAACATTGATCCGTTCAGGCTTTATATTAGTCAAACTCAAATGGTTACATCAACTATAAAAGGTTGAAGTTAAATTAACTTAAATAAGATATGTGAAATAATCTACCGTTTTAAGTAGATTTCATAAATTTAGGGGGTTCAATTTTTCTGATTTTTTTTGTATATTTTTATTTATTTTATGTCTTTTTTTTAGTTCTATACTTTTTTAAAAAAAGTTTATATTTTATTAGTGTATTATATTTTATTTTTTATTATTTTCAAATTTTTGTGTTTAAAAAATAGAAATCATAAATAAACGAACAACCCCTTACTTTATCTATTATTTAATACCATACAAAAACCTCTTTTCTTCTGTTACATTTAAATAAAATATTTAGTTTAATGTAAAATTATCTTGAAGATAGAATAAAGCGATTTTCGGCTACATGCATGATAATGATATGTTATGGAGCCTTCTTCCTTACATCAACGCCTCCTACGCGGCTACCTCCTCCCTCCGCCGCGTGGCTCCGTCGACGCCGTCAACCGACACGCTCTCGTTTTCCTTCCTCTCGAAGATTTTTATATTACTCACAAAACCCTTCAAATATTTATACCCACCAAACTCTCGGTCCAGTGTACAACACAACACAGCTCTTAAACTTAACATTTACGAAACGAAACTAAACTAAACTCTCTTGTCCAGAAAACTATGTCGTCTTCGAAATCTTCTGTCTATCCAGAAGTCATCTCCAACCCAGAACCCATCTTTACTTCTTCTTCTACCTCGTCGGCTTCGTTGTATCCTTCTATCGACGCCAAAGACTTGGTCAACGACGATGACGATTTTGTTTCGAATCTTCCAAACTCTAGCTCTCAACCCCACGAACAAATTCTCGTCGCGATACCCGGAGCTATAGTTCACTTGATAGAAAAAGATCAGAGCGTGGAGCTCGCTTGTGGGGAGCTGACCGTTGTCAGTCTGCAACAAGGTGACACTATTGTTGCTGTTCTCGCTCGTGTTGGTGATCATATTCAGTGGCCTTTGGCTAAAGATGAAGCCTCTGTTAAGCTTGATCAGTCCCACTACTTCTTCACTCTTCGTGTGCCCAGAAAGGAGACAAGTAGCGACGACGAGGACGATGATGATCATGAGAAGGGTGAGATAATGAGTGATGAAGTTGAGTTGTTGAACTATGGCGTGACGTTTGCGTCCAAAGGGCAAGAAGGGTTGTTGCTAGAATTCGATAAGGTTTTGGAGAGATATAGTGCGTTCACGGTACAAGAAGTGAAAAAAGGATGGGAGTTGATAGAAGGGAATAAAGTGGCCGGAGAGATGTCTCCGGAGGACATGGAGAAGAAGAGAGAGCTGATGGAGGAGAGCTCTGCTGCTTATTGGACCGTGTTGGCTCCTAATGTTGAGGATTATAGTGGTTCTGTTGCGAGAATGATTGCTGCTGGTTCAGGACAGTTGATTAAAGGTATTTTGTGGTGCGGAGATGTGACTGTTGATAGGTTGAAGTGGGGAAATGAGTTTTTGAAGAAGAGGATGGGGAAAAGCTCGAATCTTGAGATTAGCCCTGGGGCTATGAGAAGAGTTAAAAGGTTTGAGTTTTTTGTTTTATTGGTTTTCTTTTACCCCTTTTGTTTAAACACAATCAGGATAGAGTTGCTATTTGTTTGTTGATATCATGCTCTTATGTGATTGAGTTTGATGATTAAATTGGAGTAAGTTTTGGACTGCTGTGGTTTTTGTTATACGAGTGGAAGATTTATTACAAATGCGGATGGGTAATTGCAGGGTTAAGAAGTTGACAAACATGTCCGAGAAAGTGGCTGCTGGGATCCTCTCTGGAGTGGTCAAAGTTTCAGGGTTTTTCACAAGTTCGATTGTTAACTCTAAAGTGGGCAAGAAATTCTTCAGCCTCTTGCCTGGGGAGATTGTTCTTGCTTCTTTGGATGGATTTAGTAAGTTCCTCTGGACAAACTCTTTCCCATGTTTAACAGTTGTAGCTCTCCACTGATGCTCTGTTACTGTTTGTCAACTTCTCCTGAAACTTTTGAGGAAAACAGAACAGCGGCCATTTGGAACTTCTTAATTGGCGTTTCATATCTTGTTTCCTCACTTTCCTTTTATAACGAGCTTATCTTTTATGACTTTGTTTCTCTGTTTGTGCAGATAAGGTCTTTGATGCAGTTGAAGTTGCTGGTAAAAATGTTATGTCAACATCTTCTGTTGTGACAACTGGACTTGTCTCACAGAGGTATGGATATCGGCATGCTTTTACATAATTCCTAGCCACTTTGTAGATCCTTCTTCAAAATACATCTGTATTAAGAACTCCATCATAAATCTTTATGCCATTAGACGTTCAATTCCTCATGCCTTGACTTACATAGGAAATTAAGACAGGAAAAGGGGTTAGAAACTTTAATTTGGTTTGAGACCTGTGTATCCTCTGAATAGACAATGCACATTTTGTTGTTAAACTAGCAGTTCCATGAAAGATGAAATGCGTTCCTTTGCAGGTATGGAGAAGAAGCCGGGAAGGTGACAAATGAAGGGCTTGGTGCTGCAGGGCATGCTATTGGCACAGCCTGGGCTGTGTTCAAGATAAGGAAGGCTCTCAATCCCAAAAGTGCCTTCAAACCCACAACTCTCGCAAAAGCTGCTGCAGAGGCGAATTCTGCTGAAATTAAGGCTAAAAGCAAGAAGTAAACGGAAGTTAACCACACTGTCCTGTTCTGTTCTTTTCCGAGTTTATGTAAAGGCCTGGTTATTTTGGTTCCACTTATAGAATGTTTTTGTTTGCCTGTTGGATTAATAAATAGAACTGATTTGTTTTTTCCTTCACTCTGTTGTCCTTAATCTTGTAACTATTTGTCCAATACGATGATTTTGTTAAAGGTTTAACACTCTGTGATTTCATATAGAAGGTTGATCAGTTCTAAGGTCTGATTCAAACTCATCAACGGCGAATCTCGTATTTATTTGAATTATATTGGTGTACAACAATTCATACTGATTTATCAGCTACACGAAAGGTAAAAAGTGGGGCTAAATTCATTCTTAATCTGGTGCTTACCCTCAACACCTAGTCTAAATGGTCCAGCAGGCTCCTGCCGTTGAGTTGAAGACCTCCTGCAATTCTGATGATGAGACAATAGACAATGAGAATCTGGAGGGTAAAGCACATCGGAAAGCAATGAATGTATGTTGGGACTCGCAAGAATGGCTTCATTAACCAGATATTTTCCTCCCAAAAAGCTCATCTTGAAGAAAATCGCCATAGCACGTTAAGAAATATCAACAAAGTGGACCAAAAGTTAAAGCTCGTGGTTATGATTTGGCTGCAGATTTATGGAAATAGGTTCTATCAAACAGGATTTCCTTGCTCCCCGCATCTGCGCACTAACCTTAATGGAAATAGGTTTTATTGTGTATTTTTGCTTTTTATTTTTATAATTTAATTTTTTAATTAAAAAATAAAAATATGTTTCATTAATATTTATAATAAAAATAAAAATATATTTAGTTAAAATTTATAATAAAAAATAATTTAATAACCATAATCAATATTTTTAAAATCGAGTTGAACCGGTAAAAAAAATTAAGATTTAAAGGTTCATATTATTATAAAATTAGTATAAAATAATAAAAAATATTAATAATTAAAAATATATAATAAAAAGTAAATATAAATTTGAGATAGAAATAAAATATTAATATTTATTAACAT
>JAOXYD010000136.1:23299993-23311934 GCA_028565735.1 Pinacopodium congolense
ATTTTTGCTATTGTTTTTATGTCTTATATTAGATTCAATTTTAGTTAAAATTATTATTATTGATTACACATTAATAGATATCAGTGATTGATTTCTATTTTAATTAGATATTTAATTTCTATAATATATTTTTACTTATTTTCATAATTTATATATTGATTATTTTATTCCGATTCAATATCAATTTTATAACTGTCTAATACAGATTAAACATCAATATTGGTTGTAAAATGAATCTCATAATTATATTTTCATCATAATTTCATTTATAAAGTACATTTATCCTATTAACTTTATTTTATATATCAATTATTTAAATAAAGATGCATACGATGAAGAATACTTGATTAATTATGTTACAAATTTACAATCAAATGATTATTCTAGTATCTTATATTATATCACCATATGGCAATCATACAACTATTGTGATTGTTGCTTAGTAAGAGAATTTTATAAGATTTTCTTTAGTGATTATTTGCTCAAACTCTATAACTTTCATCTTAATTGTCACCATAATTAAAAGGAATAACTAAAATATACACTTGAATTTTAATGAGACCTTATCTCCTTTTACATGTTTAATTGCTTTAATATTCTAATTTAAATTACCATTTAAACAATGTTAAGAACTATACCGAATTTATTAAAGAACGTCATGAATCAAACAATCATTTCTATTTAAAAAATGTATATTTTAACTTAATTAACAATGGATGCCTTATTAGAAGCTCTCCAATTAAAAATAATATTGTTTTGAGTAAAATGTACCTTAAGTTTCTTATCAAACTAAAGTTAAAATCCATATAAATATGAACTTAAATATCAACTTATATATGAAATAATAGATGTTTTTATTTCTTCTTAAATACCAAATATCTTAAATGTTAAATACCTTTAGTGCATTATTTATATACTAATATTAGAATAGGTAAGTAACTTCTGAATTTGTCTCTGTAGATCTTCATTATTAGAATTTAAGTTGTTACCTTTTCTTATTCAATTGATGGTTTTTCTTAGCCTATCATATCTTTAATATTTGAAATTATGATTTGTTTTTATTTATAAGTAGTATGACATTACATACTATAACTAAAGAGTAAAACCATACTCCAATTAACTTTATTGTAGACATCCTAGGTCCAAAATCATCTTAAAATAAATTCTTTGAATTTATCATGAAAGTGAATCTTCCAATATCTCTTAACCCTTCAGTCATGCATCAAATGTATTAAATAAAGGCATTTTCATTCAGATGTTTCATTACAAGATTTAACTATTTTAAACTTCATTTTATTACCAGTATTTATTTTGAGAACTATTCTAATTATAAATATTCACTAAATTAAAAAAATTCTTAATGGAGTTTGGAACATTGTACCCAAATATTTGGATACCACATACCCTATCTATTATTCAATTTACTTCTAAACCTACTAAATAGCATGTACTTCAACTAACATCGCATCCCAATCCTTTAAGACTCTTTTGGAATCTTATCATTCCATATCTCATATGGAATCTTACTATTTGATTTGGTAGAACTATGAAAAGTAAGTTAAATTAAGATATATGTATAATGAAATAAACATTGAATGATATAATATATTATATTGTAAAATTACTCTTCATATAAATCCATATCACTATGAAATTTGATTGCGAAAATATTTACAAAAGAATCTCATCCCTCAAAGATAATTAATAAAAGTTAAGTAAAGCTTACCACATTATTCTTATCAAAATGTTTTAGTAATTTTAATGCTTGATTTCAATTTAGATTTAAGTAATTTGAACTTTTCAAAATTTTAAATCAATCCTTCATCTAATACATATGAATATGTCATATAAAGTCATTAGTAAATTTAATGAAATAAAATTATTCATCCTTTTAAGAATTATTATTACATCACACACATCATATATCTAAGATCTAATAATTAATGCCATAATCGTTTTTTTTTTACTAAAGATTGACTTGATTATACTTTAACCTAATACATTTTATAAGTTCCATTAAATTCATAATAAAAAATATATATCCTTATATTTAATTTTATGATTATCATTTTAATGATTTAACCAATGTTTTAAAAATCGGACTGGATATCAAACCGATGAAAAGAAGGGTTTAAGGTTTAAGGGTTCAATCGATATCAGACCGTTATAAAATCGATATTGAATCGGTATAAAATAAAAAATTATAAAAATTATAAAAATAAGTAAAAATATATTATTAAAATATAATATCTATTAACCTATAATCAATAATAATAAATTAATAATTTTGACTAAAATTAAATTTAATATAAGATATTAAAATAATAGTAAAAATCAAAACTAGATTTCTGAAGGAAGCTGTGTTGTATCTTCATCAAGAATTAAATTGTTATAAAACCATTTTTAAATCAATATAGAATAATAAACATAAATAAATTATAAAAGTAAATAAAAATAATACGTAAAAAGTAAATATATAATTAAAATTAAAAAATATTAACATTTATTAATATATTATTTTATTAATTAATAATAATTTTGTGAATAAAAAATAATATGTTCTTATTATTAGAATATTGTGCATTTTTATTAATTTTTTCCTTGCTCCCCGCATCTGCGCACTAACCTTAAAGGAGGCATTCTGAGGTTCAGTTGGTAAGACTTATCGTCATGTGACAGCTCTGTGGAGTTCATTTTCGATTGCTACATTTACTCTTTAAGAATTATTCTATCTGCAGCCAGCAAATTCCGTTCTGACTGTGAGACTAGTTTCTTGACTTTTTAACATTTTCAGTCTCTTGCTTGGACAAATAGTTCTTACTTCCTTTCTTTTACCTGTAAATCATGGAGCAGTAAAGCATTTGGTTTAGAACTACACTCAAACATTCTGGAGCTTCTGTGGTGGACACAACTTGAGACATGAATTATCGAGCTATTGGAGGATTTAGTATTTAAGTTCCACTAGCTTTCCGAGTTTGGGTCACTTTCAGAATTGCAGTAATTTTTGTTTATCCAAAGTGTCTGTGAGAAGGATGTTTTTTCAACCTAGTCAGTTGATTCAGCTGGGGTTGTCTCTCATGGGATGATTCTCCCATTGAATCACTAGCATTTTTTCATATGACAAGGCACGCATATCCACAATCCATTGTCATTTGCCTGGTACTTCCTATTTCTGCCGAGATCGCTTGTCAATTTTCAGGTTCTTTTATTTTATCAGGATCAAGGCGGGGTGCAGAACCTTTATTATGCCACTAAGTTACCACAAAGTGCATTGTTATTATTGGATAAGATCAAAAGTAAATCGTGATCCAGATAAAGCAGGCGACGAAGTTGGCATAACGTGTTAGCAATCTTGTGCTGATTTGCTGATTTGGCCGAGTAGTTTTAACTATTAGTTTAAAGTTGAAATTTCAAAATTGTAGCATTATAAATACACAAATATAGATACTCAAGTTACAACTTGTGTATATAGTTTTCTGAGATCAATGAAAGGGGTACCTTGGCATTACATTAGCAAGGCCATTGACAGGATACAATGAACTAACGAAATTTTAGTGTCTGTTTAATTTAATTTTCCGTTTTTGTTTTTTTTTTTCTATTTTTTTGATTTGTATATTTTTTCAGATTTTGTATTATTTTTTTGAATTTTTGTGTTATATTCAGTGTATTTAGTTTCGTACTGTATTGGCCGAAAAACAATACGAAACGGTCAAAACTGGTACCGGATTCAAATATCGGCCGGTACTGGTCAATACCAATTGGTACCGGAAAAAAATAAAAAAATAAAAAAAAAATTTAAAGAAAAAATTTTATATTTTGGTCTTTTTAATTTTAAAGTTAAGTTAAAAGCTACATAATATAATACATTTATAGACTATTTTGTAAATTTTATAAAATTTAGATATTAATTTATAATTTTAAATAATTATCCGAAACGGTACCGGTATTGACCTGTACTGATACACTACCGTTTTCGAGGTCAATAAGATACCGGTACTGATACGATATTTAATACATTGGTTATATTTATATGTTAATTTTTAGTTTATGTATTATTTTTTTCAATTTTTATTTTAAAAAAATAAAAAATAAAAACAAAAACAAAAAACATAAACAAACATGCCCTTTAACAATGTCAAACTTGGATAGATATAGGAAATAAGATGCAAAGAACAACTTCCACTGAAAATCGGACAAATAGTATGGATGTGACTTCCCTACACTACATACATATAACACCCCTATTAGATTCACATGTTTGGATATCACCTAACATAACTCCCTTCTATATAATTTCAAATGCCTTTAGTTCTCTTTCTAACACACTCAAATTCTCAAGTAACAATATATAAAACCTCTAAACTATTTATTAAAATAATCCACAACTTAAGTTCTAATAACATGAAATCAATTCATAAATAAATGTATCTAGCTCAATACAAAACTCTAAAAAATAACAAACAAAGCCAAAAAATAATCCCAAATAAGCATTTGATGTGTTTAAAAATGTTTATTAACTTGCTGGTCAACCTAATGTGATCAATGAAACCAAAATCTTGACAATTGAGGAGAATCCTACTACTATAATCTATGCCTTGAAAATTTATGTAGTAAGAACTGAGAAGCCATTTCAATAAAGATAACATAAATGTACTTGTTATACAACACATGTAATAGATAAATAGAGTCATGTAAAAGTAAGTAAGATTCACAATAAAATATAATAATCACCAAATTAATTAATCACACCATCATATTACATAATGCAACTATTATAGGCAATTTCTTATCATAATTCTCATGATGATTCTATATATTAGCTCAAGGACCCTACTCGCTTAATAGAATTATATTCAATAATTTGTTGACTAATCTCATATGAAATATATCATAATAGTTAATTGCATAAGATATTTTCCCATCGAAAATATCTCTCCGGTGTCTATCAAATAATACATATGATATTTCTGCTCCAAAAATATCTCATTATCACTAGTGCTTAACAAATAATACAAAGGTCATTTCTCATTAGAAATATTCTGACACCACTCTAGTGTCTAGTAAATGCCACAATATCGTATTATTCATATTCACGACCATTAAATATACATTGTCCCAGATAAGAAATTAATTCTCTAATTTTCCTTTTCTAAGTTGGTTCTCTTTGGTACTTAAGATGCAGGAGTGAATTAGAAACTTTAAAAATATTCTAAGTTTATAATCCTAATTTCACCAAGTTTTATTAAATGCTTATGCAAAAGTTAATTAAGTAATAATATAAATAATTATACAAACAATATAAATAACCTATAAATTAAATGCTTTAATATAAAAGTGTAAGGAAGAGAAGAAGTTAAACAAATTTATAATGGTTTAGAGATATTTACTTTTTTCTATATTCACTTTCCAACAACTTATTAAGAATTTTTACTATAACAATCACAAACACAAGCTAATGATGTATATAGGGAGACAAGAGATAGGTATCAATCACTAAAGGAGGTTAGCAAGAAGATTATTATATCTTACTATTATTAGACCTTACATTGTATATGCATTAAATATTTTAAGTTGGTTCGTCAATGCACCGAAGGAAGAACACATGAAAGCAGCTAACAGCATCCTTCACTACATAAACTCAAGGCATATTGTGATGCAGACTAAGGAGGATGCCCAATGCCACGTTGCTCAACTACATGATCTTTTATTACCTTGGTTTAAGTCGCCTATATCATGGAGAACAAAGAAATGGATGATAGTTGCTAGGTCATCCGAAAAAGTTTAAGTATAGAGCAATGGCAAGTACAACTAATGAAATTGTTTGGCTAAGGTGGCTAGTTGAAGAATTTGAAGTGTCACAAGAAGGCCCCACAAAGTTGTTATGTGTCAACCAAGAAGCAAAAACCGGTATATCATGAAAGAACAAAGCATATTGAAATGAATTGTCACTTTGTAAGGGAGAAAATTCGGTCCAAAGAGATTGCTCCAAGAAAGATATGGAGGAAGGATCAACTAACAGATATATTTACTAAGGCATTAGGAAAGGAACGAGTCCACATGCTATTGTGAAAACTCTGCGTTTCAAATTTGCACTTGGCAGTTTGAGGGGGTGTATTGGATAAGATCAACAGTGGATCGTGATCTAAATGAAGTTGGCAAAACTGTTGGCATAAGTTGTTGACAATCTATTGTTGATTTGTTGATTGGCCGAGTGGTTTAGCTATTAGTTTGAATTTGAAATTTCAAGGTTGTAGCATTGTAAATACACAAATATATATATTGTAGTTACAGCAAATATTTGTATACATATTTTTATGAGATCAATGAAAGGAGCACAGCGACATCAGATTTCCCATAGCTATAGCCAGGCAATTAGATCCATGAACTGAACATCTTGCCTGGCCGCCATAACATGATTGATCATGCTCAGACTAATTCACTCTTCGATTGCATAGGGAAGGTTGATTAATAATGTAAATGACTGCCTGATAAGTTGCAAGCTTAATGGTATATATTGAAGCATCTTATGGGCAACAATGAGATAAGACTTAAAGGCTGCCTTGGGAGCTACAGGAAAGTTAACAATGAGATAAAGACTGCCCATACGTTGAAACTAACATTTGACTCAATCTGGTGCTTCCTGTCAATATCTAGTTCTAAATGGCTTGAATGTCTTGAGATCCAGTACTAACCCAGCCATGGACCCAACTCCTGCTGCAATTGTGACGAGGAGACAGGCTGCACTGAGAATCTGAAGTGCAAACCACCGAGTTGTCCATCTTCCAATCTTCTTCTGGGCAATGTACATCTCAATAGGGAAGTATACTGTCAATGGCCAGAATCCCATGGCACCGAGTATTCCGACGACATCATTGAAGAGGGGCATAAGCATGGCTATGAGAGTGGTTAACAGTACAAATATGGTTCTCCATACGAGCCGGAATAAGTTTATCTGGTAAGCACTGCAGAAGGGGACGTGTATTTCATATTCTGCTGTCACAAAGTCACTCTTTGGCCATTTACGAGCGCTCCAATTCTCCACAAATGCAAATAAAGGCTGGCAATAGACCTGCAAGTTCACACGAGTCTGCAGCTTAGCATACGACCTCAATTCCTGAACTCTTCTCTCAGCCTGTACATTAAAGGCTGCTGGAAGTATATTACCTGGTATGCACCAACAAGGTGCACTACAATTGCAGCATTTGCTATGTCTAGTAGCCAATAGGGGTTATAAAACCCAAAGCCAGTCAAAAGATTTCCAGGCGCATTATCACCGAAGGCAGCGTAGCCCATGCATCCACAGAGTAAGTAGAAAACTGTTGTTAGAACAATGCTGAACATAGTCGCTTTCTTCATTGTTTTGTGCTCAGCAGGAGGGGATTTTACGGTATCCTGCAATCATAAGGGATTTTACGGAATTGTTAATTTAATGAATTTTATGTTGTGGACAAGTTCGTCAAATGTGGAAACATATACCTGAATTTCAATAAGGACGATTGCATAGGAGTATGCAAAGGCAATAGCTCCCAAAGCCTGCAAACTTCTCCATATTTTCTGAGCCGATGTAACTGTTCCAGCATGTGTTACTGTCCCTATACTGATGCCAGTCAGGCTTCCTTTGAATCTTGCATTTTCTGATAAAACATCAACAGAGGAGTTAGCTCATGCATTCTTAGTTCTAATGCTTTTAAGTGCCATGTTTGGAGAGCATGTTCAGTGATCAGATCTGGAGTCTTAATCATCCTATCTAATCCAATCCTGTAATGATCCTATTATTTGATTGTCAAGAAGGCCAAGGGAAAGGAAAGATGAGGACTTTGATATCGATATAAAGAAGAAACCTGATGATGAAGTGCTCAATCTGATAACTTTTTTTTTCTCCCTTATTTTCTTTAACGTTAGTTATGAGAACTTCGATGCCCAAGTGAAAAATCATTTTGTATGTACCTGCAACCTTGCCAACGCCAAGACCGAGACCAACCGTAGAGTATGTGAAGGACATAATAGCTGCAACTATAGAAAGCCACCATACTTGATCAAAGTCTGGTATCTGAGAGAATATCACCTCTGTGATTCCAAATGCTATCATATAGCCATTGCTTGACATGTGGCACGGATCCTTTCCTCCACTCTTATAAAAGCAGTTTGCTCTCTTTATGGCCCTGAAGTTAGAAACAACAGAGAAACAAGAGATTAGGATAATTGGGGACTGTTAAAAGACTCTCTCTTTTAGTAAAGAGGGGAAATTAAAAAGTTGATGAAGTTTGAAACGGTTGAAAGAAAGAAACTCACATCATGCTGACTGATGCTGCAATAGTATATCCAATTGCTACGCCAAACAAATTCACGTACTGAATCAATCCGCATAGACAGACCTTCCACCCCCCTGCAGGCAGAATATAAATTCACATTTAATGAAGAAATTTACCCAGCTAAACATGATAGAAAAAATTTACCTAAGTAAGCTTTGACTGCGTCCATATACTTATAATTTCTGTTTCCTGTGACAAGATCCCCTGCCCTATAGCACTGTGCCAGTAAGTTGGAAGTGAACAGATTCACAAATGCAAAGAGGATCATAACTGTTGGCCCTGCAACCCAACCAAGCTGTGCTATGGCCCAAGCCAATGATAGGACTCCTGATCCTATAACAGCAGTAATAATATGGGCACTCGCTGTCCAGAAAGTTCCTGTACAATCAACTTGTCTGATTAATCATAACCATCTTCAGTAGCCAGCATATTCCTAGGTTTGCATAACTAACAGAAACTCAGGACATGAGGGAACTAACAGAACCATGTTGCCAGGAGTATTAGTCTTATTATATTTCCACATACTTTATCCTGCGAGGTAACAAGTGGTAAGGCTCCAAATGAATAAAAGTGGCTAATATTACATTGACAAACAGGGAGCAGGGAAGTACAACACAATTTTAGGGCCTGTAAGCCCATGTTGAAGCCATAAATGCCAACACTTACAGATTAAGATTAGTAGTTCAAATAATTTTATGCACACCTACTCCAGAGGGTGACTAACTTCTTCAAATCGCCAAATGTAAAATCTAATTTCACCTTGGTAAAACATCCAGGTTTCGTATCGGAATAACCATTTACCTGTTCTTTTCAAGCGTCCGTCATCGTCAAAGCACTTGGAGTAGTTGGCTCGAGGATTTATGGCTTCACTCTCGCTTTGAGCTCTTGGTTGGCCTTCCACTTGTAAGTAATGCCTGATATCATGCCTTTCTTCTATCTGAAACATGGGGAAAATAAGACTATAAGAAGAATGGAAAAGAGATTAGCACTTCCAAGAAACGAAATGGAGCCATGAAGGATCTTACAACTCCATGGTGTATTCTACTTGGAAGAGTTCGACTTCTTGTCAACATGGCTTTCAAATGGAAGGAACTACAGAGAAATGCTAGAGAAGAAGAGTAAAATTAGGAAGCAAGTACCAAGGAAGTAGTTGGCGTTTCAGATTCAGAGAAGGAGAAAAGAAGTGGATGGTTGTATAAGCTTCATGAAGATAGAGCTGAGCTTTTATAGAAGAAGATAATGACCCTAGTAGATCAATAATAGGAATAACATGAATGGTGGTGGCACGAATTGTATTCAATAGTGTTGCACGCTTCTTCTTAATGATGCATAGTACATATCAATTATCGAAGTGGCAACAGTATTCACTTGTTGTGATGAGTAGATGGATTTTTCCTGTTTGTAAGTACATCTTGGTTACTGCTCCGAGGATGTATGTATGTCGTATACGCAGTCATGGGCAGAAGAAGTTAGGTAATGCCTGGAAATGTGACAGACGCTGAGGGAAAAAAGAAGGTATATAATATATCAAATTATGACAAGCACTTCCATTCGGTTCGGGTCAGTAACCTTGATGTACTTTTTGCATGCATGTAATTAATCCTTCAATAATTATTTGTTCAAGGGCCCTAACTTTTTCAGTATGCCACTTACATAAGTGGCCTCTGATGTAAGCCAGATAGCACGTTTGTGGATGTAGTCCCCTCTGTCAGGACTCTACAGGAAAAGATTGTTCTTCAGATCTTTTAAGAGAAAGAAGTACCTAATGTCAATGACAAGGCCTTGCAAGTACCATAACTTCATCGACATTTCCAGCATAAAATTGGTGAGCATAGTGACCCAGGTCTTCCCCAGAACTTGGGATCAAGAACCCAATTCCTCTGCGTCCTAAAGAAGAAAGAAAAGTTGGTTGCTCGTGTAATTTATGATATCTCCCAGATTATGTTAAGATGACTAATGAGGGTATTTTCTGTTTGTTAGCAACAACAGTTATGAGATTTTCATGTGAAAAATATCTCAAAGCTCCCTGGTTTCCGGTTTCTTTCCCTTAGTGGATGGAGGGTGGTGGTTGAAGGTTCACTTCCATCTTATTCTGATTAAGTGCCAATAGTTTCAACATTTCCACAAGTAAAGAGAGTAAACCACTATATCTTTTGGGATTAGGAAAGTGATTCGTAGGTAGCTTCACATGGAAAGTGGAGTCTTCCATTCACGTCAACAACGAGTAGACGTCTCTCTTAATACAACTTATCGGCCTACTTGCTTCCATGACAGTTTTTGCTTCCCTAATGCTTGCTGACTCTGTAGCCACAAACAACAGGATAAATACGTTACATACTTCTTTCCTTGTAATATCTGGTGCATACCTTCCTTTTCTTCCAGAGATATGCTTATGATATGAAGGCCATACAGATCAGTTTTTAGCATATAGAAAAGTAGCAATACTGTCTTAGAAAATCGGCAGTTAAAAAGGTTCTGTGTCCTCCCAACTGAACTAACTCGAATGACTTTTATTCTTTTAGGTTAACCCAAAAAACATGAAACGAGATCAACATTAAGACGGAAAATGAGCTTTCCTTTATTTGAAGTCTGATTATTTTGGACCGTACATATCTGGCCACTAAGAAGCAGAACTTCAACTGGAACATCATCATCAGAAGAAAAGCCTTCAATGGAAGGATTTTTATGCCATAATTTCTGGAGCCAAGCATGCAAATATTTCATGGAGGGAATAATTGATTTCATGAAAGGAGGCAACACCTTAATGTTTTTAAGACTAGGATAATTCGTTTGTTTTCGCACTGTGTCTTCCACGTCCTCTCAGTCCTCGCCCACAAACAAAAGGGTCATCTAGCCACTCGATGTCTCCTCACTTGCTCCTGTCCGATTCAATGTCTCAGTTACTTGTCCTTACTGCTTCAGGTTGTCTATGAAGCTCTTCATAAATGCACCATTAACAAACATTTTTGCCTTCTATAATTTCCCTTAGTTCCATACTTCCCAAATTTTATACTTTCTTTATTTATCTTTCGGGATAACAGTTGTGATTAAGTTTTTGAAATTTCTTCGTGTGATCAAGTTTTTAAAATTTCTAATTAATTGGTTAATATTTAAAAAATTAATTAATTGAGTGAAAAAATTTAATGCCGTAAGTTATTAACCTGACTCGATTTAACAATCCTAATTCGACATGACTCACTTCAATTTTTTTTATCTCTTTTAGTTAATTTTTTAATTGTTAATCATTCAATTGAAAAAGTTTTTAAATCTTAGTCACTTAACTGAAAAATGTAAAAAAAAAAGATTAATAACTTATTTTGAAATTTTAAATATAAATTCTTCTCATAAATGAATATTTTTACATAATATTTATAAATATTCTTAAGGTATTTAATTATTATTAAGTAAAAATAATATTCATAAATTTAAAAATGTATTATTATAAATTACATGTAAAATAAAAAGTATAATTCATAATAAAAGATTAAGACAATAATTATTAGTAAAATTATTTTAAGTGATTTTTAGAATATTTTTAAGATAGATTTTTATTGAATTTTTATATAATTTAAATTCAATTTTTATATTTTTAAACTTACTTTTAAAATTAAACTTTATTTATAAATTTA
>JAOXYD010000136.1:23317163-23345949 GCA_028565735.1 Pinacopodium congolense
CAAAAGGAGAACGATGACAACAAGAGTTAATGAGACCAAATGCTTTGCAATTATATGATTTTGACACGAATACAACCGGAAGTGCATACGGATCCGACAACATTACATATGAGTAGCTCTTTCAAAAAAGGTAAGAGAACTACGAAGGCTTTGATTGCTCTCGACTCGAGAGTTGAGAATACGTAGGCAACTTAATTTTTAAAATTAAGTTCAAGCTCATTATTTTATTCAATTTTTTCCTTATAATTTATATATGGTTATCATATATTTTAATTAATTTAACTTTATATTTTTATATCCAACTTATTATACTTGAGATTTTTTAAATTTTTAAATTAAAAAATTTTAAGTTTGGAAATAAAAATTTGAAATTAATAAAACAACGATTATGGTTAAATTGGCGGCTAAACCTGTAGTTAACCGACGATAGTTAAACCATCGGTTAAACCGTAACCTGCGGTTTTCAAACTGTAACCTAAACTATAAACTGATGGTTAGGTTAAAGTTTATAAATTTTCATAAACCGTAACTGGTGATTTTGTAATCATAACTAGCAGTTTATTAACCGTGGTCAAAGTTAATTCTAAACTGACTTGATTGCCTCCTAGCCAGGAGTTTTAATCTTTTCCTTGCTTCATTTGCTAAACCTATAAAGAACTTATAGCAATAGCATATATCGACTTGCTTTGATTTTAACTTGAGTCGTTGCTTGTTAATGGTCTAACAATAGGAGAAGTTGATATAGCAACTAGTGTACAACTTATTGAACTTGTTTTAGGTATTTCTCTATTTGTTACTTAATATACTAGTTGAGGTGAATTCAATTTTCTTCTCTTTGACTTATTAGGACCTTCCTTATCAATGCCCTTTTAGCAGCTCTTTTATCAATTTGATTTTCCTTCGATACATGCAAATGACTTTGGAAAGTATTGGTTTAATGTATTTGTAATGATTTTTTGAATTGAAATATAAAGTAACTGAAATTAATACAAATGTGTAGAAACCAAATAAAATACTATCATATATAGGAATAAAAGTAGAAATATGTAGACTAGGCATTGGCATAAAGTTGAACCTTGTCATGATCACTACCTTACTTAGCCTTACATCATACCATGCTTATTAATTTTTTTAAAAAAAATTAAGTTAAAATAATAGTTATTTTCCTTTAGTCAAGAAGTGAAATAAAAAAACAACTAAGAAATATATTTTAATGAAATTAAACTACTTGTAGGGATGGTGGTGTTGGTGTCTTAGTCCTTGAAGTGGACTTGCTAGGACATTTTAGTTTGTTATAACCCTTTTGAAAACATATCTTTCAAGTTGTTACCCTTCCTTTTCTTGAGAATAAACATGAACTTTGAGTTAGTTCTAATTCTTTTCATCTTTTTCCTTCTTAGTCTAACCTTAAGTAATGGTAGTTTAATGGGTGTCTATTATATTTTTGACCCATATAATTCTCCTTCCACTGGATCTATCATATCTTCATAGGTTGTAAGTATTTGGCTAATATAGTTTTTTTTTTCCCTTTTATATGGTGTATAGAAATGTAAGTATGACAACAAAAAAATCCTAAAAGTCCATTATTTTACAATTGCAACTTATGTCTTTGAAGTTCACAATATATAGTGACATGTTGTTTTGCTTCATAAATAAACTATTATTGATTCATGTAGCCGGGAAATAAGAGTCAACATGTACATTCTTGGAAACCTTCTTCTTAATCCTCCTATTCAAATAATCCTCCCACTTCTCAGCTAAATTTATATTAAATTGCACTTTGTCTTAAGCCCTAATCTCCTCAAAGATGTAAGCTATAGTCTTAGTCCTTGCACTCATAAATTTTCTACTAAATGCTTTATATAATTTTTACCAACTATATCACACTTAATATGAGATTTTAAAAATATGACCTATACTATTTTTTTAGGTATCTTCCTAAAAGTCTCTCATGCTTTCTTAATCTCTCATTTAACTATAACACTTTTTTCTTAAATAGAAATGCTAGTTGACCAAACAATGCTCCACAATAAGTTAGACAACATTATATCTTTATGATCCCTTCTCCACTTGACAAATATATGCCTCCCACAAATGATATGCTCTACCAATAGAATCATGCCCTCAATTGCTAAAATAAGTCTATAACTAATGGAAAAAAGAAATAATCAATTTTATTGTTGTTTCTAATTAAATCAAAACAAATAAGGAATAATAATCATAAAAATTTTGCTTTTTAACCTTCTGCACAATATCCAATCCAATTCCATTTTCAATGATAAGATTAGCTTTTAGGAACCCCAAGAAACAAGCACATGTTTATCTTATCTCTATGTTCATTAATGCCCATTATACAAAAACAATTTGGTTGTTTGTATATCCACCCTTAATAATAAACAACACTCCTTTTAGGTTTCATAATAAGCAATGCTCCTTTTAGATTTCTTTTCATGAATGTTCCATCAGCAACTAGAGTTATTTTACAACCATGAATCATTTTCTATTACAACAATCAAAACCCATGAAAAATTTCTCAAATTTTTACAGAACAAAAACTCTACTTAAATTTTAATAATGCTACCTAGATTATACCTCTCCAACTATATTATATAATTTATAATTTTGGAACAATGAGAAATAAATATTTTTAACCCATTATTTTACTGCCATTTCGTGTGTATCCCGAAAAGAAAATGGCCTTATATCCTTTAATAGTAAATATATTATTAACTGCAACTTGGATCATACATAAAGGCCTTTGATTTTCACCTTAAATATTCTCCATAATTGTCACCATATTAATTTCTAGATAAATAATCCCTTCCTCGTAAAAAATATTTTGCACCATAACCTAACTCACTAAAACATTCATCTTCAACTGTTAAGATTGAGTTAATTATTACTATGAGCTAAGACCAATAGATTTAACTCCAACACTAACTTTTGCCCCATTTAGTCTCCTCTTTTATTATTCTTGCATAAGTGTTCTTACTGCTTACAATTCATCATCATCATCATTATTGGGGCCTCTTTTATAACTACTTTTGATATAAGGTATTACTCATTGGTGTCCTCTTTAATGTTGTTGTCATATTTTTTAATATTTTAATGGAGTAATCTTTTTTGTTTAAGCTTCTATGTCATCATCATCTCTTTTGTCTTCTTAAAATACTAGTTTTGAATTACTTGTAGGTGATTTTCTAATAGGCATTGTTGTTTTCTTTGTCACTAATTTCTTCTTTGCAACATCTTTCTTTTTATACTCTTTATACTTTCTTCATTGCCTGTTACAGAAGCATCTACATTTGTATTACCACTTATTTTTTTATACTTTGTCATTCCAACCTAATTATAGAATCATCCTCAACTTCTTTATAGACCATATTAACCTTAATTGACACATATAATAAAACGTATCAAGAGTTTATTAGTTATTACCTAATTTTTAAGCCATCATTAAAGCCCTTATGAGAATTCTATGGTACAATGATGGTCATTTTAAACCTTGCGTACTTGACTTTATCACAAATATTCCAATGGCAAAACCTATCTACACTAACAACAATAATAATTCTATTTTTATCTACTAACATATTTATTAAAGGGCTCCCCTTAAAAGCAACACAAATCTATTGGCTCATCTTTTTGTCACCATAATCACAAGTCATAGAAAGATTTGTCTACAACAATTAAAGCAAGAATTGATTATATAAGACAGAGGTTAAAGCAAAAATTTATAGTTAAAATAATATAGAGTAAAATTTTTTAAAAAATATCACAAGTTAAAATAAAAATTTGTTAAGTTAAAATTATAACACAGGTTGTTTCCAGCCTATCCTTTTTCTACTTTTAGTATCTTCTTTTGAAAGCTTTTACCCTATTTCATCTTTTACCTTTTTTAGAAATGACTCCTCCTCCTTCCCTTTAACCAGCAAACTTACCGCCTCTTAATTCCTCTAAATCTCTTGATACCTCTCCCCTTTAACCTAGCTCGAGCTCTGATGCTCCAGGAAATGTCTTTGAAACTTCTGAATAAGAGGCTCCTCCTACTTCTCCCCTCTCTCAATCTTGGAAGCAAGTTGTTAATGATTCAACCTCAAAAGAAACCTTATATTATTTTATCCTCCATCTTTTGACTTAGTGGGAGATAGTTGCTCTATTTTTAGAGCTTTTGAAGGAAAACGCCAAGAACTGATGTTTTACTATTACTGGCTTCTTCCTAGATAAATGACTAGCATTCCCTCCTTTAAACTCAGGGGCTTAAAAATATTGGAAGAAACATGGTTTAGAGGAAGTCTTAATCATAAAAGATGTATTTTATTTGTTTAAAATTAGCTCTCCTCTTAATGCTAAAAAAATTCTAGATAATGGACCGTGACACTTCAATAACGTGCCAATGTTTGATAAAAAATGGAGGCTTGGAATCCAAATACAGGAAATCAAGACAAAACAGGTACCTATATGGGTTAATATACATAACATTCCCTTTGAATACTGGAATACCAATGGCTTGAGTCATTTAGCCAGTTGCATGATGAGCTAAATGCCACCATAAAAAGAGTTCGCTTTTCAAGAATTTGTGTTGTCATTGAAATTAGATAAAAAAAACTTTTATTCTTCATTCCTCTCCTAACATTGAATGAGATCAATGATTTATTTCAATATGAAGTTAATGTTAATTACCAGTAGACTCCCTCCTTTTTTCTAGTATAAAACTTGTAAACCATTTGGAAAGAAGTTTACTACATGTGTTTATGTTGAACTAATAGAGATTCACTCTAATATAGTTATTGCAACTAATAAGGTAACTGTCTATCTTGTTATGGAGGAGTCTAGTAAGGTCCTGAATGAGAATGTTCCATCTTCAAGAATAAAAGTTTCATTAAATTATGATGCAAAGGCCAGAAATCCTCCAAATTAGATGGTAGTAAACATATGCAATCTACTAAGAAGGAGTAGCTTGAATCTAAGTTCCAAAACAATGGTATATAATAACAACAAGGAAATCCTGGCAAAAATCTGGTTATAGACCAAAATTTTAAATTTAAAGATATGGAGTTTGTTGAGTGTATGGATGCTAATCTCAATCAATTGCAGACTGAGGTTGAATTAAGTAATGTGTTATAAGAGCAAGAAAACTTTATAACTCCTAACAAGAATCTGGCTAAATGCCTCGAAATTGACCTAGATAAAATGCAGGTTGAGGTAGATGATAATGGACTAAATTGTAAAAATCAGTCAGAGGAGAGAGCTAGTATGAATCTATTACAAAAGATGGATGTTGATCCTCATAGGAACTCTAATTTACAACCAACACAAACAAAAGAATCTACAATTGGTGCTTTTATTTCTCCTGATATAACTTCTAGCAAGACAAAAATTGTAGAAAATGATGGAGGATTTAAAATCTAAAAAATGATGAGATCCAAGAGAAAGAATATGCCAAGTGCCAAACCTCTTTCAAACACTTATTAATGAATTCCTATGCTAGAATGTTAGGGGCATAAATGACCCTAACAAATAGCAAGTTCTTAAAGGTTACTTAGATGGATTGAAACATGCTTTATTTTATCTTTTGGAAACCAAATTGAGGGAGGAAATATTGCAAAGTCTAAAATTTTTTAGGAGAGGATGGACTATGATCTTTATCCACAATTGCCAATGCTATGGCAGAATCATTGTGTGTTATTATCTAATGAGAGTAATGATAAATATCTCTTTATATACAAACCAACTGATTCACTTGGACCTTCATTTCTTGCAAGAAAATCTAAACATAATTGCTTCTTTTATGTATGCCCACAACTTTTCATTTTAGCGAATGAATTATAGAGGAAGTTGGTTAAATTATAATCTAACACAAAAAATCCTTGGGTGGTTGTAAAAGGTTTCAACAGCATTATATCTCCATTAGAGGCTAAAGCAATTTGTTCGTTAAGATCTTTCACTGATAACTTCAGTCAATGCATTTCTAGAATTACATTAACAGATCTAAACATGAAGGGACAAACAATCATTCTTCCATTATAACATCTATTCTACCCTCCTTTTTTCTAATCATTCTTCGTATGTAACATCTAGTCTAAGTGAAAAATAATCAATTCATCATCCTTTTAGATTCAATAACTATTTAGTTGATGATTCTAGCTTTGAGGCTACTGTTAGAAAGGTATTGGAATCTTCAGTCTACGGTTTTAAGTAATATGTTTGTATGATGATGTTGAGGGAGATTAAGAATCAATTAAAGATTTTTAAACTTTTAAGGTGTAACAACATTGTAGAAGCTTTTAAAGAAGCCAAAATGCAGTGGGATATAATTCAATCCTTTTTGCATTAAGAATCTTTAAATCAATCATTGCAAATTCAAGAGAAGATGTCTATTAGAGAGTACCTAATAGTAGAGGAAAGCAACGTCTCTCTTAGGAGATAAAGGTCAAGAGTACAATGGCTTCAACTTGGTGATATAAACACTTCCTTTTTTTATAATTCTATTATAGCTATGAGGAACTATGACAGAATAAATTCCCTACAAAGGTTTGGTAGTACTGTAGCCACTATGTAATAGGAACTAGTGGGGGAGGTTCTAAAGTTTTTTAAGGAAGCCTTTGTGTCTTCATCTAACTCAAACTTCTAAATGTAATTACTTAAATCTTTCATTACATAAAGAATTTCATAAGTTGAATGCAAGTTCCTCACCGAAGCCTTCATATAATCTAAAATTGAGAAGGCTGTGCTTTCAATCCATCTTAATAAAGTGCTAAGACCATACGATTTCAATGGTCTTTTCTTCCATAAATCCATGTTTTTAACTAAGAGCATAGTGGTGGAGGCAAATCAGAACTTTTTTTTAAAGGACACTATTAAAAGAAGTTAATAGAACCTATATCACTTTGGTGCCAAAGTGTCCTAATCCAACAAACCTAGAGGAATTCAGCCTATTATATGTGTTAATACCCTTTACAAGATAATTGTAAAGTTACTTGTAGGAAGGCTCAAGAAAGTTACCAATTCCCTTATTAATATAAACATAAAGTTCCTTTACAGAAGGTAGATTGATATGAGATAGTATTCTCCTAGCTCAAGAGATCTTAAAGAACTACAACAATAAACATTCCTTTAAAAGTTGTGAAATTAAAGTAGACTTCAACAAAGTTTATGATTCTTTAGATTAGGAATTTTTAATCAACACCTTTCAAGCTTTTAGTTTTCCTTCAAGGTTTATATAATGGACAAGGTAGTACATTTCCACGGCCACTTATAATATTTTAGTCAATGGACAACTGATTGAGTTCTTCAATGGAACTAAATGTGTGAGACAAAGTGATTATTTGTCTCCTTACTAGTTTACACTAAGGATGGAAGTCTTATTGAGCCTAATAGATCATGTGATAACTTAGGAAAAGAAGTTCAAATTTCATTATAAATATAATTTTCTTGAAATTTATAATTTATCCTTTCTTGATGATGCATTGTTATTTTTTGAATCTGATTCCAATTCAATTGCTACCTTAATGAACTCCTTGATATGCTTTGCCATACCTCAGCTAGAGATGAACAAACATAAGAGTTGTTCATTGATAAGCGAGGCTGCTCGTAATATAGAGGCTTGGCTATCTAACTTGACAGAGCTATAAGTTAAGAAAAATCCATTCACCTACCTAGGAGTACCAATTTCTTATAAGAAGCCTTGCTACTCTGAGTTTTATCCACTTATAAAAAATATCAAGCAAAGAGTTAACAATTGGTGTAATATATCCTTGGCATTTGTTGATAGAATCTAGCTAATAAATTTCATATTTTTTCCAACAAAAAATACTAGTCATTTCACTTATTCCTCCCTAATAACCTAATCAAGGCCATTGAAAAGATAATCAGAACATTTTTATGGGTAGGGAAGGCCAAAAGGCAAAATACTGCTAAGATAAAGTAAACTACCTTGCGTCTCTTTAAGAAGGAAGGTGATTTAGTGATCTTATCCTTAAAGTATAATAATAAAACACAATTGGAAAGGAGGCTTTGGAGGTTGATGGTGGATAAGAACAACCTTTAGGTTAAGTTGGTACACTCCTTCTTCATTAAAGACCAAAGCATATGGTCAGTAATTTTATAAGTGCAATGCTTCTTGGACTTTTGGTTAATATTCTGAAAAATGAGAGGTAAGATGAGATTATGGGTGAAAAACATATGAGGAAATGGAATCTGTACTAATTTTTAGTTTGAAAATTGGAGTATGCTTGGGCCACTTTGTAATACCCTTCCCCTTTATATAAATATCACTCTCTCCTTTATTTTTTCAATTTTCATTTCACCCCATAAACATTACTATTCACATTTCCATCATCTCCACCCATTCTTCACATCGATAACTCAAATCGGCCACTATTATATACCAATCTCTTCCTTTTAACGAGTCTATCACAATTATGTCAGTTTCATTCATAAATATTATCGAAATCATCACGAAAATCGAGAACAAAAATTAGTGAAAAATTATAAACATCGATCCGTCATCTTCGGTGGTTGTGGCCAACCACCATAACCACCAATCAATTCATTTCAACATTAAGAATAAAAACCCTATAATCTTGTTTCCAACCACAACCCTGATCGTCGTCAATTGATAAAAAAAGATTTTATAGTTTTAAATAATTTTTCTTTAATTTGTTAAAATTGGATTAGAATTTGAGTATATTACCTTGGAGAAAGTTGTTTTACTCATCAAGATCTTTCTTTTGGTATAAAAATCGTTGACTTATAAAACTGCAAAATTTTCGGTGATCGGAGGAATATTTCAATCACTGGAGTTACTATTTCAGAATGGAGTTACTATTTCAGTGATCCTTAAGGTAATTTGTGAAAAAAAGTTTCTAATATTTTTATAAATTATACTGATCATTTTTTTCTTAAGAACTATAATGAAATTCTCAACGCTTTATGAATTAAAAATCATGGAAAGTTTAAACGAGAATGGAAGTAATGACTGAATTACATAATTGGGTTATTTTAGCAATTCAATGATACTTAGATTGTTAATTGAGTCCAACAACACCTATATAACATAGATTGTGATATTTTTTTTCAATTTAACAGGTATATTAGACAAGTTCATATCGATTTACTGTTACCATATTTGTACTAGTCTTTTAATAAAGTTAAATGATAGTATGGATAACTATCTAGATCCATATAATATGTATACATATATATTTCTTTACTTAGTGTACCGATATATATGGAAAAAGTATGTATACATATGTTCTCATGTATTCTCATCATCACAAGCCTATATATTATCGAGATATTTGAGCGAATACATTTGGGTTGCATATATGCATTGATCATTTCATAGTTGAATGCTTGTTTAGTGAAATTATATAATTGATACCTTGATTGTGTGTTGTTGTGTTTGATTATGGGAAAGGAAAGATTTGTAGGGTGTACCACCAGATAGGTATACATTAGGACCATATGCGCACTAGTTATGATTTTAAGAGTTACCATGGTTTGTGATATTAAGGTATGTTATAAATTGATCCTGGTTGATGTTTGGCTCTCATTTGAATCTTTATTTGTTATGTTTTTTATTGATGTGATCATGATTTTGGACGCAATGAGTGAGGGCTAGTTTGATGGTGATGCTTGGCTCCTTGTATCTCCTTTTAGATTTGGAGAGCCTTATGGCCATATATTGAAGTATGACTAGGCTATTGGTGGTGCTTAGCTCTCCACAGTTACTCGAGGTATAGTATTGCGAGAATTTACCTTTAGAGACTAAGGTCCTATAAATATTCCTTCTCCACAATTATTTATATAGCTGATGTGATAAGATATGTAGATGTTTGTTTGTATATGTTTGTATTAGTGCATTATTGTGTGTGAGCATAATGATGGGTATCATAAGGCAGTATAAATTTACTCAGCGAGATCTGACTCCTCTTAATTCTATTTTTTTTAGGTCAGTTACCACCAACTTCACAGTAGTAACTCTTGAGATATGTCAGTTGCAACCTACTTATTTCTATATATACTTTTCATTTATTTTTATTCGTCTTTGTACTCGAGCATCCGCAGCGATAGGATTTCAAGTATTATAAGTTTTCCTTTTGACGCATGCTGATATTATTGTATTAGGTATTGTATGGGCCTTCTGCATGCTGTATTAATTATTTTTCTTAGATTTTGAACTTATTTAGTTGTTAGGAGCAGGCTTAGGAGTGATTTGAAAGTTTTAATCCTCTAGTCCCACTTTTTGATCACGTACCCATTTTAGGTTGTAACATACTTTATGAGAATGTTTAATTTACTTCATTAAGAGCTATTATTCCTAGAGATGCCAATGTTAGAGAGGTCCTACATAGAAATGCATATAACATCTCGGGTGGCTTGAGGTTTGGCTTGATTATTATTGCTTCCTAATTTGAACCTAATTCTATAAATAATGACAAGATAGTCTAGTTACATAGTAACTCTAGTTCCTTTAGCAATGATTCATTCAGGAGCTTACTAAGAACATACATAGATTTGTTTGGTTTGAGCAAGTTACTCCGAGGATTGCTTTTATCCCCTGGCTTACTATAAACAAGAAGCTAACCACTAAAGATAGGTGGCATAGAGCTATTAATGAGCATAATTCCTATAAACTTTACAACTTAAATTAAGAATCTATGGATCATATTTCTTTAAATTCCAATACACTAAGCTCATAGGGGAGAATTTGTTGGAGGTGTTCAACCTAACTTATGACATGTTAAATTGGCTTGAAATTATTGCTTGGATCGCTAGCTTAAGATAGGTAAACAAAATGGAATCATTCAAATTCATAATTTACTTTAGAACATCTGTATACATCAATTGGAAAGAAAGAAACACAAGAGTATTCCATAGAAGTTCAAAAACTAGTCTACAGCTATTTAGAAAATTTAGTAGCTATAGCCAACTACAGATAATGGTTGATTTGATGGAGGATGATTCTTTTCCTACGTAAGGTTGGAAATGCTTGTATAGGCTAATCTATACATAAATTATCCTACTTGCTATGCAAGATCATATGGTTTAAGTAACCAATCCTCTTACCTTGAGAAGGATAGTTAGATAGTTAAAGAAATTTATTTTCCGTACAATTACTTTCCTAATACATGCAATAGTGGATATGAGGACATAGAGAATCAATTGAAGATGAGGTTGAGCAACATCACACTAGGTATCTTTAGAAACATTGTTGTTAGAATTTACCTATGTAGAAGCGCTGAAATGAGAAAATGGAGGTGTCCTTTTGAATTATGTTTGTTGGTGGCTTCTAACTACTGGGATGCTGAATTACTAAACTATCGAAGGAAGGCTAAGAAGCATCAGGTACCTTTACCAGCTGAAGAATAGACTCCTTGATAGATGCTAATTCCCCTGTTCTATGTTAACCTAAATGTGTTTTAGGTGTAGATTGCCTAGGCAACTGAATCCAATTGTGCATATGAAATGTTATTGTGGTCCCCTAAATATGGTGTGATCATTATTGTTGGATTCTTGCTAAAGAAAATACAAGAGTTAGCTGGTGACCACCTGTGTTTTGGAGGATAGAGCCCTGAGAGTTCACTTTCATTGGCTATTAACTTGGTCATTTTGATACATAGGGTTACATTTTGGTTGAATGCTGGTCTTAGTTCTAGAAGTTACAAAGCACATGCTTTGTTTCGTTTGTAATCATTCAGTTACTAATTTTATTATTAATGAAATGTACAATAAAAGTTAAAAATTAATTTAGCACACTAAAGATAATAATAATAGGTAATATAAGTTGTAACTAAAATCACAACATAATTAGTGAATTTAATAAATAGGCTAAAGTTAAAGTAGTCAATGTGCTTTTATTACTTTTGTAGTTACATACACCTTTCAAATGGTTGACTTGATTTTATAATGTACATATGAAGTTAAAAGAGCCTTCTTGTAAAGGAAGTAAGGAACACTAAAAAACATGTAACCAGGTTATCTAATTTTTCAAAATATTACATGTCATAAGTATAAAATTTCAATGCCAATCCAATACGAGAGTGGATCATTAATACTTGCAAATAAGGGATTTCAACATAGTAAAAACTTGAGTATTATTAGTATAATTGTTTAATAGTTTTAAACAAGTTAAATACATTTGAGAAAAATCCAAATTTGCATATTTATGACATTTGGACAAAAGTAAACTTGGATAGAGAATATTGAAAACTTTATGCAACCTACTCACCATTTATGATAGAATCACAAAGATATCTACATAGAGAGATTAAGAGAATGAAGAGAAATAGACTAGACACAAAAAAAGTGCATAACACTTTGATATTGGAATGTAAAAAATGTGCACTTACTAGGGATCAAAGCCAAATAATAATTATCACTAGTTTTTATCATTTAGATATTTTTAATGTTTGATACTAAAATTCTGAATACAAGAACTATGATATTTCATTATTTTAGTTCTTTTCTGCCCTATTTTCTTTAAACTAAACTTTCAGGATTGCTTAAATCACTTAAATTTAATAGTGAACTAGTAATTTTTTCTATTCAAGTGCTTCTTAGTTCAATTTGAATACATATCATATTTACACTTTTTTTTTTCACAAAGAGATTCCCTGGATAAGAATTCGATTACTTCCTTTTATAAAACTTATTCATAAAAAGAGACCTAATATTAGACAATTAATAACAACTCTAATTGCAATAAACAATTGATTATCAAAACACTATAATTTTATAGGACATGTAAGTAGCAAACCTTAGGATAAACTTACAACAAAAAATTAGAAAAATAATGTGGGTGGATAAAATTAACAAGAATTAATAGTAAAAAAAATAAACAATGCTTATGGAACGTATATAAACAAACCCTAGTATTTAATAAAAATTTAAGAACATTATTATATGTAATCGATTGAACCTAATAAAATAAATTAAAAGTATAATGAAAAAAAGTTCATACCTAGGCAAATTCCCTCCAACAATTTTCTTTGAGATTCTATCAATTGAAATTTAGGAAGTCATTTCTTAAACATTCTTAAAAAACTTTTGGTAATCAATGGATATTTAGGATTAATCTTAACAAATTTTTAGTAATCACTTTACCTCCATAAAATTCTCTCTAGCTTTCTTTTATTTCTAAATTTCAACTAATAGAAAGTTAGGAAAATCACCAAAGCACTAATTTTATACTTTTGTTTCTCTTTAAAATTTGAAATATGGAACAAAATAAGAGAGTAGGAGGACCTCTTTAGAACTCATGTAGTGAATTTTCATGTCATTATGAACTCCCTTAAAATCATATAGGTAAAAAAGATAAAATTAGACTTTATCATTTCCAAAAAAATTTGGGTTAGATTTTGACATTTCAAAACTTTTAAAAAGAATTATGAAGTTTCATAAACGTTTAAAAAGAATTGTAAATTTTCAAAAACTTTAAAAAAACTACTAACTAACATAACTCACAACGCTATCAATTTACAACTATATTTTTCAACCTTATACTACCATCGTACAACCCGTCTTCTAGTGTAGGGCTTACAAAAATATTAAGTTCATTTTTGTTAATAGCAAGTAACAACATTTAACAAAATTCCTTTTCTTCTTATGCTGCCTCCCCACCCTTACCCACTATCATCTTTGTAGGCCAACAGACTCTACCTAATCCACATTGTTCATAGTCAAAATTTTAATAATACTATGATATCATCCAACTCCAATGTGATATACAATCCTGAAAATTAGAACCTAAGAATGATTCAGTTGTTAATAGTAAGGACTCTAATATCTGTAGCTAGAACAATGATCAGAGTGTTAATGGATAACCTGAACTCCAAAAGGAAGCTACAACACACATTTTAAGCAATGGTATGACTAATGGGACCTAAATATAGTCTAGTTTTTAATATCAATCAGTAAGAGGTGGTAAGAAAATTTAGTGCTTTTATTAGCAATCTAATTCAAAATACTTATTCTAATTGCATAAATGACATGAATGATTTGGAAGAGATGTTGTCCAAGTTGAATCCCATGGCTAAAGAGTTCATGCCTCCTCACTTACTAACAATCCTGGTTATTTAACTAATGGGTATATCTATATTAACTATTTTTTAATGTAAAATAATCATGGAAATGCCAATCGACTTACTAATATAAGGATTAGCCAGAGCACATTGACAATTGGGAAGGAAACGTACTGGGTAGGGGGTATTGATCTGCAAAGATGATGGAAGATCAGGGTGGGGGGTAAGGCAATGTAATGGAGTAGAGGGATTTTATAGAGTGTTTTTGTATGTTATTAACAAAAATGAGCTTAAATTTTTTGTGGTCCCAATTTGAGCTCCACCCTAGCAATATGAAGCCCAGAAATTTTGAAAAAATAATGTGTAGCAATAAACTAATGGAGTTGTAGGTTTCGTTAATTAAGAGCTCTTTTTAAACAATTTTTAAACATTGTGATTTTTCTTAAATGTTTATAAAATATTATAGTTATTTTTTAATATTCTAAAAAATTATGATTTACCTAAAATTTATTGATAACATTAGGGTTTAATTTGATATTTTTACCAAAGTAAGTGCTACTAATTATGAAATATAAATCCAATTTGGTAGCTACTTGAATATCATATCATTTATTAGAGGACATGGTGTATCATGTACACCCTTTAATTAAAAAATTAAAAAAGAAAAATATTAAGAGATTATAAATTTGTTAGTATCTAATTTTTTGAGATTTTTTCATTTCAGTGTTAAACTTCTAAAATTTTTTTAATTTAGTGACTAAAATTCTAAAACTTGTTTTATTTATATTATAAGATTGGTTCTATTAGTTAAACATTGTTATTAAAAATCATGTTGTACCTTGAAAAAAACATACCTAGACGAGAGATGTGGACATATGTATATATGAATGTCCACGTATGTACATTCTACCATGTGTAGGTCCATGCATTATATATATCCATACTCTATTAACTATGCTAATAAGTAACTAATATAATTAATCTTTTGAATTGAGTTAAACGAGTTTTAAAATTTTGATTATTAAATTAAATATTTTAAAATTTTGGCATGAAAATAAAAAATCTCAAGACATTAGGTTATGGCAAATCTATTATCTCAAATAGTAACGTTAAAATTTTTTAAAAGAATTTGAAGTAAATAAGAAATCAGTCATAATAAACGATCATAAGTATCGTTCTTCCTTGGGCAAATGCAGGTCTAACAAGTCTTATTTCATTTGACGTTGATACTAGACAAACATATACATCAGCTAGGTAAACGGGAATAAGATGATAAATTGTACAAAAAAAGGTCAAAAACAACAACAGACAATACATGAAATGTGATGGCAGAAGAGTCTAAATTCTCTCTGTTTTTGGTTCCAGGAGAGCAGTATCATTAATTGTTAGCCATTCACTGAATATAATTGGTAAAATCAAAATATACGGATTGCAGAACAAACCAAACGAAACTTTTGATTCACATGCATAGAAAGCTGTCTCGTCTATGGGCTCATTTTGGATTGTCCAACAAATGAGACATATAACTTAGCATCCAAAATAGAGAAAAAAATAAATCAATTTGAAAACTTAAATTACACTAATGGTTCTTTTGGAACAAGCAATTCGATAAGGTGATATAAAATATGAAAAACTCATCTATAATACATGGTATATTGATATAATACGAGGTTTTGTTTTTCGCTTTAAGACTGTTACCTTAGTATATCATTGTTTTATAAAATGAGAAATACAAATATTATGAAAATTTGTTGTAACTTTAATAAAATATTAAAATAATTTAAATAACTAATGTTATTACACTAATATATCTTCAATACTAAATAATCTCAGAATTTAATACAGAGTAGTTGAAGAAAAATGATATCCATTTCCTTGTTCGAAAAACAAAAAGAACCATGTAACTTGGGTCCATAAATATAGGTAAAACATTTATAGCTGTCTAAGAGCTGTATTTCTCCTTCTCTGTCTAAGAAGCAACGCCTCCAAAATTCTCGCTTTCTTCTCTCTCTCTGTCCCGCTCTCTCTTGATTTGCTCAATTGGGTAAGGTGGTGGGGTGGAAAGTTCATATCTTTCACTCACTTTCTGTTTGTTTCTCGAGAATTGAGAACTGGGTGTTGCAGAAATTGGGCTGACGCAGATAAAGAAGGACAAAAGATGAGTGCTTCAAGGTTCATAAAGTGTGTCACTGTCGGAGACGGTGCTGTGGGCAAGACTTGCATGCTCATTTCCTACACCAGCAACACTTTTCCTACTGTATGTATTGAATTGAGTCTTGGTGTTCCTATTGTTTTGTGTGTGTTTGGTTCATGACAAAATGAGGGGTTCTGGTGAAGTCAACGAGGTTCATGAAATTTGTTGAGTTGGTTCATGGGTTTTCTTTTGTTAGTCGTCCAAAGGCTGGGACTTTCTTTGTAAAGTTTGGGTTTTTTCCTTTGTCTTTCTTTTTCCTTCTTGGGAAAATGCGGGAAACGTGAAGAAATTTTGGAAAGTCTTTCATGTCTTTCGTTCTTGTATTGTGTTTTGTGATTCATTAACTTGGAAACGTCTGGCTTGGAAGGTCAAGCGTAGGGTTTTTATTTCTTGTCTCTATTTTGTGTCCAAGCAAAGAAGGTAAGGGAAAGAAATTTAGGGGATTATCTCTGCTTGCTTGTGTTGAATGTCATGGGCTGTGACGTCAGGCGGATTAGTCAACTTATTGTTCCTTGTTAAATCGGCTGGCTTTAGAAGCTCAGTTTGTGTGCATCTGTGTGTATTTACTTGGAAATAGCTAATTCAGGTTTAAATTCGAGGGCTTTGCTTGTTTAAATTTCCTGCAGAATTTTGGAGAGCAGAAATATATTAACTTTCTTAAGCGTAATTTGTGATTGTCTTGTACTCAAGAAAGGAAGCTATTGTCATATTCTCATGAAAGTGTTCAATGTTTTTTTTTAGGAAGGGTGTGTAGTCTTCCTGTCTTAACTTCGCAAGCCAAAATCCAAATGAAAGTTTGTCTTTTTTGTGGTTCAGTGTGATAAGCTGCAGTATTCTTGAATTCATACTCTTGCTGTGAATTTGTTGTGGATTATTTTGGCTTACATACTTGATCATAAGGATTTGGTGCTAGCTCAACTGCATGGTCTTGTTCTTCTTATCTGGATTTTTCTGCAGATATACTTGCTTTCAGACTCCTATTTAAATAGAAGAGCTCTGGATTAGAACTTAATCCTGATGTTTGGCTCATTAAACAAGGGATGATCTAGTTGCATCTGTCGATATCCATTCATTTCCTATTTAAAATTTAATTAGGTTGGACTCTTGTCTACTTGGTTGCTGATACCTATGCAGTTGACTTATTTTTGTTCCGTTTAACATGTTTATGGGCTTTGCATTGTGCAGTTGAGTATAGTGGAGCCTTCCATTGGTTAAGCCAAAGGATTGTCCTGAGTTCATTTTT
The DNA here is from genome assembly GCA_028565735.1 of Pinacopodium congolense. NCBI lineage: Eukaryota > Viridiplantae > Streptophyta > Magnoliopsida > Malpighiales > Erythroxylaceae > Pinacopodium > Pinacopodium congolense. The sequence continues at coordinate 23,334,628 of JAOXYD010000136.1, forward strand.
AATATTAGAACATTTAGGGGATGTTTAGTTGGGTTGTAAGTTGTGGTTGTTATATTTTTGTATTAGTTATTGTATTTTCTGTATCGATTTTTGTGCTGTATTAGTGTGTTTTTTTTATCAATTTTTGTGTTTAGAAAAACAGGAAATCAAAACTAAAAATAAAAACAAAAGTAAACATGGCCTTAGTTTTTTCATTAACCAGGCAATATATAATTGTCACTGGAGATGATAGAACGGAAATATTCCTTGAGGATTATTGGTGTGAAATTTTTTAATCAATCATGTTTCGCACTAGATGACTGCAGCATGGGGTCTGGGCATCATTCTTTCCTTTAGAAATTGTTCTGCAGTGTACAATGCTTTGGTTTGTTTGATAAATGCCATGTAGTGTTGGTGGTAGCTTATTAACTTGTCTAATGACAGTGATTTTAACATCAAGAAGTCTTTTTTTTTTTCTTTATGATTGCCATGGAACAGGACTATGTACCAACCGTCTTTGATAATTTCAGTGCAAATGTGGTTGTGGATGGGAGCACCGTCAATCTAGGCTTGTGGGATACTGCTGGTAAGTTGTAGAGTCTGGAAGATTCCTATTAATCTTGAAATTTTTATGTAATTGATCATGTGTTTACTTTATGGGACAGGCCAAGAAGATTACAATAGGTTAAGGCCTCTGAGCTATAGAGGAGCAGATGTTTTTCTTCTTGCTTTCTCTCTCATTAGCAAGGCCAGCTATGAAAATGTTGTTAAGAAAGTAAGATAAGTATTCACTTGACAATCTTTTTTCCTTCTTTTTTTAGACTGATGTTTGCTATTATTTGGTACTGATTAATTTACTTCATGTTGAATGGTCAGTGGATTCCGGAATTGAGGCATTATGCACCTGGTGTTCCTGTCATTCTTGTTGGGACCAAGCTTGGTAAAATTTTCTTGCCCAATTTTGTTAATTTATTGTTGTTACTATTGTGAGGATCTTTGCTAGCAGTCAATCTTTTTTGCTATATATGAATGGTTGTATGTGCTTATTGTGAATTGTGAAATCTTGAACTTGAAGTCATGTAGTCTTTAATTATATCTTTACACTTATTGGAAACTTCTACTCTGTCAGCTTTCAATGAGCCTAGCTAGTAAATTTTGCTCAGGTAAGCCGTATTCTGTTGCATATAAGTTATTTTCCTTATCAAGTGTTTTAGGATGTTTATGAGGCGCATGAAGCAATGTGATTTTACATGTCAAAATATGCTTAAGTAGCGCTTATAAATATCAGTCTATAAGGTTTTAGGCAGCCCCCTTCTCTGGTGGCAATGGAAGGAAAAGAAAGAAGAAAATTTTTTACCTCATTGTTTCATGCTGTTGAGTTCGTCTTTTGTCGAGTTTTACCTACACACTTAAATTATGTCAAGCCTGCTGGTGGACCAGGTTTCGGCAGCCAGATACCCTCTTAGATCTTGCGATTGTGATGGGAAAAACCAGAAAAAATGTCAAAATTCAACTTCCTGTTTGGGTTCATGGTGGAGATGAAGGGTTTCAATTGTCAAAACATGATTGCCTTTGAACATATTTGCCATTAGTGGATACGCTAGTAGTAGATCATGAACTTAACATTATGTTTGGTGAAGTAAACAAATTAATTGGACAAGTTTTACACTCTACAGCTACTGAAGTGAACTAAATTTGCTTCTTGTAGATCTTCGTGAGGATAAGCAATACCTGTTAGATCACCCTGGTGCAATTCCCATTACCACTGCTCAGGTATGACTTCCTTTCTTTGTTCCTGTTATTTCGCTTTCTTTCTCGTGAAGCATATTCCAGGCTGTTAAAAAACTATTAAATTTCTGATTTGTATTTTTTTTTTCTTTTGTGAAGGGAGAGGAGCTAAAGAAGATTATTGGAGCTCCTGTTTACATTGAATGCAGTTCTAAAACACAGCAGGTATGTGCATTTTGGTCCGCTTTTTACGAGCTTAAAGTAAGCTGAATTACTGACAAGAGTCATTTCAATCATCGTTTGCAAACACAGAATATTAAAGCTGTCTTTGACGCGGCCATTAAGGTGGTTCTCCAGCCACCAAAACAGAAGAAGAAAAAGAAGAGAAAGACACAAAAGGCCTGCTCCATATTGTGATTACGAGATGCAGGAAAGAAGGAACATCATGTCCCACCATACGGAAACATCAGGATTCAGTCTTTAGTCTTTACTGACAGAACTAGGAAGAATTCCATAAGCATCAGGTTATGTGTGTGTTGTATTCGGAATTGAGTATTAATCTGTATATGAATGATTTTCTTTGTGTTCGTTAATTTCACAGCTTTTCTATTTCTTTAGGGGTCTTTGGATCATATTAACTAGAATGAGGAATATTTCTTCTAAGACATACCAATTCTGTTTGTGTATCAAAGTGCTGCTTTATTTACTTAAATGATCTTAATGTAATCATCGATTAGTGTTGAATCATTGACAATAATTTCTGTTCGAATCCTGCATTTGTTATCACTAATTATGAAAAGGAGCTAAACAAATCGTGAAATTCCCGAGTGTAGAACAGGAATTAGTACTGTGCTTACAGAATTTTTTATCAGACAGAACATTGATATTGCACTCTCTGGTTCATTTCGATAGCCGCCCGCCTCAGAACTTCTCAGGATCTGGATTCTCAAACCAGTTTACTGTCCTTCAATTCAGAGCTAATATTTTGCTTTTGAGGTGTGAATTTGTGGTTAGTGGCCACCCATTATTTACAAATTTAAAGATGCCTGCGGTCAAAGGGGTGCGGAATGAAGGAAGTCAAGGATGCAACAGACTTGAGAAGAGTTTAGAAATATAAACGATGGCGCTTAGTCTAAAACGTAGCGAATTTACTAAGTTTGTTTCTTCCATTTACTAAGCTTATGTGTCAAGTTTATATTGGGTCATATAACCTAACATCTTGATTCTACTTCTCATTAAAAAGTTGTTGAAAATGCAGAGAAGGCAATTAAGATAACAGAATACAAAATTTGTTTTCGATTTGCTACTTCTCTCTCTCGCCATCTTTCCCTCCAAAATCTATACTCTTCTCCTTCTTCTATTCATTGTTGCTATTCACTAAAGTACCAATTAACCCGCATCAACTTTGGTATCAGAGCAGGGATGAGCTTAAGGAGCAGAAAATGGCGGAAGGTACTTGAGCACAAGATTGGAGACGCGTAAAGGAAGGCTTGCGAACTCAAATGTAGGAGTTGGAATCAAAACATGACAGAAGTATCTAGGAGCTGAAGGATTGGATGATGCAGATGTTTTAAAGAGAACAAGTGTCGAAGAGCAATGAAGATTCAAGGGAACAGGAAGCTAAGGGGCTAGCCAAGAGCCAATACATCGTGCCGGCACGTTTGGGCACGGTGGAGTTCCCAATTTTTAAAGGCGATTGTTTGAAGGAGTAGGTCTTTAAATGTGAGCAATTCTTTACTCTGGACCACACTCCTGCAGAAGTCAAGGTTAGTTTAGTCACATTACACCTAAAAGGTTCGGCTCTAGCCTGGCATGAGATGTTCCTTCGAAACATAATGACTAGAGACCCTCCCAACTGGGCTGAGTATCTAGTGGCGCTAGAGCAATAGTTTGGGGAGACGACATTTGAAGATCTAGTGGGAGATCTCAAAGAGTTGAAGCAGAAAGGGAGTGTGAAGGACTATTGTGCCGATTTTGATCTCCTCTCTCATAGGTTAGTGATGCCTGAATCTTACCTTATCAGCTTATTTTTTAGGGGTCTCAAACCTGAGATAGAATACTCAGTAAGAATTTGGAGTCCTAAAACATTACAGCAAGCATATGATTTAGCTAAGAAACATGAGTTGTGACATTGTAGTGTTGGGGAAAGAATCCAGTAAAAGGGGTCCAAACTGGGAGCAACCCCAATAATTTTGCTAAGGGTTTGTTACCTAAGCCAGAGTAGGGGGCAGTAAAAAATCAATGCCTGGACCGAAGGGGGAACGAACTACAACCAACGGGAAGTTTAATGAAAGGAGAGCAAAGAGGCTTTGCTTTTGATGTGGGGAAAAGTATGTTCCAAGTTATAAGAGTAAGTGAAAGATCTTGCACATGTATGAGGTGGAGGATGAAGGTGAGGAAGCTCAGGAAGAAGGGGAGAATCCGGTACCTAACATCTCCTTACAAGCAATGACAGGAGTGAGTGTGATTAAATACAATTAGATGAAAATCCAAGGTAACTTCTATAGAGAACCTATGTATATATTAATTGATGGGGGTAGCACCCATAATTTTGTGGACAAGAAGGCGATATTGAGATGGGGATGTAAGGTGGAAATGACTGTGGCCTTAGTTGTGTTGGTAGGAGGTGGATTGACTATATAATGTAACCAGATTTGCTGGGACTTGGAAAATGGGAGGGTACCAGTTCACTACTAATGCTTTAGTATTGAACATTGGAGTGCATAACATGGTTTTAGGTGTGTAGTGGCTGGCCACATTAGAAGACATAGTATGCAATACACGAAAGGAACTATAAAGTTTAGTTGGGGCGATAAGGTGGTGGAATTGCAAAGTAAGACAGGACATTAATTGAGAGAAATGTCGGAGAAAAGAATGACTAAGAAAAAAAAGTATTGATGATGATGGTGTACCCTGTTGTTTCATAGTCGCTAGAGAAGCTGAAGAGGAGCAAAAGGAGGTCTCAGAAATTTGAGTGGGTAGGAAGGAAGACCTGGAAATGGAATGTTGGAGTCTATAAGTGAGAAATGAAGGCGAGGAACTATCAATAGACGAAGATGAGAAAATGCAACTCACCCTTTAAGAATACAGAGAAGTGTTTGAAGCTCCAAGGGGATTTCCTCCCAAGTGCTTCCATGACCATCGAATACCCCTTAAGGAGGGGGTGGAAGCCATCAATTTGAGGCCTTATAGGTACTCAGGAGTTCAGAAAAGGATAGTAGAGGAGCTAATGAATGAGATGTTGGAGCAAGGCATTATAAGGCAAAGTGTGAGTCCCTTGATAGCCCCAGTACTTATCATAAAAAAGAAGGATGGAGCATGACATTTTTGTGTGGATTATAGAGCCCTCAACCAAGGAACCATCAAAGATAAATTCCCAATACCTATAATAGAAGATTTTTGATGAATTAGGTGGTGCCATGTATTTTTCCAAGCTTGTTTTAAAGTCCGGCTACCATCAAATTAGAGTTCATGAACCTGATATCTATAAGATTGCTTTTAAAATCCACGAAGGCCATTATGAGTTTATTGTCATGCCATTTGGCTTGACCAACGCCCCAATAACCTTCCAAGCTCTTATGAACCATGTGTTTAAAGGATATTTGGGGAAATCAGTCATGGTTTTTATAAATAATATCCTTGTATACAGTAGTACTTTTGAGTAGCATTGAGGGAGGTGCTAGACATCCTAAGGGCAAACCAACTATATGTTAAGATGAACAACTGCTCCTTTGGAGCAACTAGAGTAGACTATTTAGGTCAAGTAATCAACAGAGATAGGGTTGCTATTGACAAAAAAAAAAAAAAAATCCAAGTCATACATCAATGGGAAGAGTTGAGTAATGTTAAACAACTGAGAAGTTTCTTGGGTTTGTGCGGCTACTACTGCAGGTTCATTAAACATTATGGTCTGATGAATAGAACACTCATTGAATTGCTAAAAAAAAGATGCTTTCATGTGGAGTGAAGAAGTCACTAGGTCATTTAACACTTTCAAGTTGGCTCTAGCCTCGGCCCTAGTTCTGAACTTATTGGATTTTTCGCAGGACTTTGTTCTAGAAGCAGACGCTTATAGAGAAGGTTTAGGGGCTATTTTAATGCAAAATGGACACCTCATCGCCTTCATCAGCAAGAAGTTATCATATCACTTCAGGGACCTCTCGGTGTACGAGAAAAAGTTTTTAGTAATTGTTATGGCAGTAAAGCAATGGAGTCATTACCTAGTGGGAAGACAGTTCATAATTCAGACGGATCACAACAGTCTTAAATACTTGATGGATCAACAACTCCCTAATCCTTTCTAACGAAAATGGCTACCCAAGCTGATGGGGTTAAACTTTTCCATTAAATATAAAAAGGGGAGGGGGAATTCTGCAGCTGACACCCTCTTTAGGGTCACAAGTTCTCAACTGTTTAACTTGATAGTTTCTGAGATTCATACTACTCTTCTCTAAGAAATTCAATAGAGCTAGGAGTCTAATACAACCTTGTAACATATAATTACCCAGCTTAAGTCAAAGAAGTTGAAGAACTCTGCATACACATGGATTGTTGACCAACTAAAATGGAAGGGCCACCTAGTAGTGGGAAATTCTCCTACTCTACGACAGAAAATACTAACTCTCTTTCATAATTTTGGGTAGGGGGACACTTTGGATGGTGGGGCACTTATAGGAGGATTCAGCTCTTCTTGTTCTAGAAAAGCTTACAGAAGGATGTTAGGGAATATGTAAGGAATTGTGAAGTATGCTAGCAAAATAAATATGAGGCACTGGCTCCAGTAGAATTGTTGCAACCATTACCCATACCTCAATAAGTCTGGACAAAATTAAGCATGGATTTCATTAAAAGGTTGCCAGTATTAGATGGATACTCTGTTATCCTTTCTATAGTGGACAGACTAAGTAAATTTGCACATTTCCTACCCTTAAAACACCCTTACACTGTAGCTAAGGTAGCCAAGACCTTCATGGACGGAGGAGCCAAGCTCTGTGACATGTCTCAATCCATAGTCACTGATAGGGATGTGGTGTTAGCTAGTTCCTTCTGACGAGAACTCTTCAAATTTCATGGAGTGGACTTGAAGTTTTCAACCACCTATCACCCCCAGACGGACGAACATACGAAAGTTCTCAATCGCACGGTGGAGACATACCTGAGATGGATGACTTCAGACTATCTTTAACATCAAAGTAGGTGGCTAGCTATGGTGGAATGGTGGTATAACACCACCTACCATTCAGCATTTCCATGACTCCTTTCGAATCTCTATACGGGTTCTGCCCTCCATTACACGTTCCTTATTTTGTTGTGGATTCAGCTAACCTGTAGGTTGACCAAGTAATGACTAATCGTGAAGCTATCATCCAGATATTGCAATTTCACTTGAGTTGGGCTCAAAATCGAATGAAGTAACTGGTTGACCACCAGCTCACTGATAGAGAAATCCAAGTGAATGATTGGATATATGTCAAGCTCTAACCCTATTGGCAGCACAACCTTCAGCACCGTTCTTCTCAGAAGCTCCATCCACTGTTCTTTGGCCTATTTAAAATCATGAAATGCGTAGGAGTAGTAGCCTACTAACTTGATTTGCTAGCTGAGGCAAAAATTCACCCTACTTTCCACGTTTCTCAACTAAAGAGACGTATTTTAGCCAACACTACTATCTCTTCTTTAATATCTTCCACGGTATATTCCTCTCTGTGAGTTCTTGTTGTCATTTTGGATAGGCATTTGGTGAATAAGAGGAAAAAAATTAGCGGTGCAGATTCTGGTGCATCTGTCATCTCATAAGGACAACGATGTGACTTAGGAATTCCTATATGACATCCAACAATGCTTTCCTGATGTCAACCTCGTAGATAAGGTTGTTGAGCTAGGGAGTGATGATACAAATTTTATTTAGTGATCAAAGGGGTGCAAGAATGAAGGAAGTCAAAGATGCAGCAAACTTGAGTCAAGAAGAGTCTAGAAATAAAAAACACTAACATTTAGTCTAAAACGTAGCGAATTCACTAAGTTTGTTTCTTCCATTTACTAAGCTTACATGTCAATTTTATATTGGGTCATATAACCCAACGTTTTGATTCTGCTTCTCGTTAAAAAGTTATTGAGAATGTAGAGGAGGCAACCAAGATAATAAAATATAAAATTTGTTTTTGATTTGTTACTTCTTTTCTCTCTCTATCTTTCCCTCTAAAACCTTTACTCTTCTCCTCCTTCTATTCATTGCTACTATTTAATAAAGCACTAATTAACCCGTATCAGGGGTCCTCAAATGACTTATCATCGACTCTCCAAAAATATGAAACCAAATAAAAGTGATTCACATCTAAAATGTGAATAACGAGAACAAGTATTGACCAAGATAATCACATCTGTAGATTGGAACTCGATGCTCATTTTTCATTATGATTGATCAAAAATATGGAAACAATGGTTGACTCGAGAAGAGGATACCGAAAGAGGCAGGAACGATTCTCTATCCTAGCCTCCAATTTAGAGCTAATAAAAAAAGTAGCAATTCTTTAAGTGGAATCAGAATATATCTTTGTAAGTTGTTCCTTTCAAGTCATTATATTCTTGCTAACTCGTTTGGAAATTAGGCCATGTCCATTTTCATCGAGGTAAAAAGAATTCGTAGACCCTTTCCATTTTAGTTCACCAGGACTGAGAATTCCTCTATTAAATGTCTCATCGCCCATTCTACTCATATTTGTTTGGGTCGTTTGGTTAGAATTTTTGCTTATGCTATTTTCTTTTTTTATTTTTTAAATATAAAAATTGATTAAAATACTGTATAAAAACTAATAAAAATATAAAATAAATAAAAACACATAACAATTAATAAACGTGCAAAAAAATTGATAAAACAACTTATACTAGTTTTCTTATATAAAAAAAGGAACATAAAATAAAAACAAAAAGGTGAAACACATATTTGACTTTTAAAGTTTCTCAAACTACAATTAAATATAACTTAATTAAATTTTCTATCATTTAGTAAATATTTATGTGTGATTGACAGGTTCTTAATTTATTAGTAATAATTATAAATTATAATTAAAATTAGATAAATTAAAACTTTTTTAATTAAATAATTTATAATTATATATCATGATTAATGTCTACCAACATATCATGATTATCTAAATTTCAGAAATGCCAAAGTAATTTAATTTAATCTATCCATAGATAGTTATAATGTATAATTTAATTTGTGAGGTTAATGACTTAAAAGAAGTTACAAAGTTACTCAAAAAGTTACATTTTAAATGTGGAATATCATTCTAACCATTTGGTATCTACCTTCCAATTTATGAAATGAGTTGAAGACATTAAGTCATTAATAGTCAAAAGTAATCAGATAATATTTCAAATTGCTAAAATAATTCAATTCAAATGAAAGCATAAATAATAAAAAGGATCAAAATCGAAAAAAAAATTTCATAATTTATATACTATGATGAAATGGATGATAATTCAAATTACTATGAAACAAAAAAAAAACTCAAGTGCTAATATGATAATATTCCTCCCCCACACTTAAACTAAATATTGTCTTCAATGTTTAAAATATAAAATGAAAAGCATAATGTAGGAGAGAAGGGAAAGAAATACACACCTTTTTAATATAGACTTGAAAGATTCATTGGTGGAATGGAATGGATGTGCAAGAACTGAAATCACAAGAAAAATAACACAAAAAAATAGCCAAAAGAAGCTCCACTCATATAAATAGGGAAGGCAAATACATCAAGGAGCAACATATAGCAAAAATAGTCATTAAATCTAACTGAAAAATATCATAAACCTATACTACGAAAGGGAAACCTATACTACTAAACTAAAGCAACTGAAACAAAAAAATGAATAACCATAATAACTAAGAAGAAAGGTCATCAGCATCCTTATAATGTTGATAATCCTCTAGGCTCTTAACTCGAGCAGCTAACTCATCGACCTGATGCTGAAGACCATCAAACCGACAAGTCATCTCAGAAAATAGAGATGATCTAAACTATGAAAGCTTGGAAGAAAGACAACCTTCCATGTTAATCAAGTACTACATCATAGCAACCTGAGGATCATTTGAAGCAGCTGGTGGTAATGGAACTGAAATAGCAGCAGGTGAGTGTGGGAAAATGCTCGGAGTAGCCTCAAATGAAGCCTCACCAATATCCTCCTATACCTCGAGCTGTGCAGCATCATTAGATGGGTCTTCACCCTTATGAAGTCGATGCCAATGGCCTCCCTGATATTTGAAGCGTCATAGCTTAAGGACACTCACATTGATGATGTTGCGATGAGTATAATCGTCGAGCTGTATAGAGTCAAAAGGAACTCCCACATCCTAAAAGATCCTCGTAAGCAAGCAAGGAAAACATAAGTTCTTACTGGGCTGCTTAAGCTTTACCACATACCTCATAGATAAAATAATAGACCTAGCTAATGATACTCCTAAGATGGCACCTCATCCATGCAACATCTATATAACAGGAACACATCTATATATCGCATCTTACTAAGTCCACTAGCTTGAGGAGCAATATTATGACTAATCACTACAACAATAATCCTCTTTCGAGCCTTAAAGGTAGCAGTGATATACCCACTAGCATTCCTAGTCAAGCCTAGGGTATCTTTAGCAGCAACAATTAAAAAAGATGGGTCTGAAGAGATTGTGTCCCCATGAAAAGTATCCCTAGCCTTAACAAAAATATCCCCCTCATCTGGTACTCTTGATAAAGCAACTATAGATGCATGAGTAAGATGGATAAGAATACCTCATACCATCAAATGAATCTCGATCGTATCAGCCTTATCCTTATCTTCTATGTTCGCGAAGAACTCGCGAATCAAATTGGATTAGTATAAACCAGCAAATGTACGGAATCCCATCCTAAGATCCAAAAGGCACCAAATATATCGAAATGAGCTTCCACATCTAGATGGATTGGATGCTCAATGATTAAGTCATTCCTCCTATGGGCTTCAAACCAGTTGAAGTTCTCTTTACTTGTAAATCTGACCGGAACAAAAGCCAATCTTTTTCTCCTAGGCCCATTTGACTTGAAACTGTTCAATAAACAAATATAAATAAGTCAAAACTGGTAAGAAAAATCAGAAAATTTTCCGGTGACCGAAATATTCTCAATTTTTCAAAGCTGATAGAATTAAATGAAATTGGTATCAAAAGGAAGTTAATGGAATTTAGAACACAATGATACTGAATTCTAAACAAATGGATGCATATATTAAGAGAAAAATAAAAAAGAATATCTTAAATGAAGAAAAAAACTAGATTTTATAGAGGTGATTCTAGAAAATCTGTTGATTTTCTCAAGAAATTGATGGCAAATTCTTATAGAGAACAGAAAATGTGACAAATGGACACATAGAATGTCTAATTTGGTTAAGAAATGAGCAAGATATAAAGATTTGAAGGAAAATGGGTGAAAAGAGTGTTTTGGAAGCTTAGGGAGAGGTTGACGGTGATGAATAGTAAAATTGCATCATTTTATCACCTGATTTGACTAATAACCTGATCATCTTACAACAACGTCGTTATAGGATGAATAACCCATCGTTGATAGTCTAGAATAGACTGCA
>JAOXYD010000136.1:23346049-23362251 GCA_028565735.1 Pinacopodium congolense
CCTTGTTTTCTCCTCTCAATTGTTAAGTCTCTCTGAGGTTGATTTGTGGATACCGTTAGAAGCCGGACATTCATGTGATTCAAGTAGTTTTTTTCAAGATATATACGACGAACACTTTGATCAATCTTAAAAATAAAGTATAAATTTATATTCATACTTTATTGCTTTTTCTATTCAATTTTGTTATAGAATATTGAAATCTTGACTTTACGGAAATCAAACGAACACCAAAAATTATTTTTTTGTGTTGTTTTTATTTTATGCTTTGCGATTAAATAGCCCTCTCAATTGTCTAATATTAAGAAATCATTAAAGGGCTTCTACTTCCACATTGATAAAAAAATCTGCGTATCATATTGCTTTTAAGTACTATTCTTTCTTGTTGACTTGAAAGATTCACCATCTATTATTCTTACCAAATACCTCCAACCAAATATAAAGCATAAGTATATTCATGGCACAGTCGTATAATACACGAACAGTATAATACACAAATAATATAATACATGAAATTACATACAGGGCAAGAGATGACGATGGGTTTTGAATAAGAACTCAAAACTACATTTCGAATACAACTATTTATCAATGACACAAACATCATGAATTTCATGGGATAGACGAATAATTCTGCTAATTAACTATATGTGAACAAAACCTATTTTATAAAATCTAGATGAATACATCAAATTTGCTAGAACCAAATAATGCTCAAACATTAAATCTTGAGATTATGAATGAAAGTCTTCAAGTTGTTGCAATTGAAAATTTACTTATCATAATTAATTGCCTAGTTTAGATATTACTTTATTGTTGGTTCATCTAAACACGCGATTGCCGAAGACTATCGAAACTTCAATCTTGTGAATGAAAGTGTTTAAACTTTAATGTCGCTTCAATCTCCTACATGATTACCAATGAAAAATAGCCAGCTTCAACCCCTTTAAGCTGTGTTGAAAGTACAGCACTCCTTCTAAAAGTTGGTTTTCGAAACAAACGCTGAGTTTGACGATTCTGATGTGTAACATAACCAAATTGTCCATTCAAAAGCTTTTTTTGTTGAGTCTACGGATCAACGAAAGCCCTTATTGGTCACTTCTTTGTTGGTGATGAAAATAAGATCTAACATTTGTTAGGGCAATTTAGCAAAACTTGTAGTTCAAGAACTTAAATGCACCTGAAGGAAAAGTCCAATGACTAAAATTAGCTTTTTTTTCCGTCATTATTTAGTCATAATCACAAACAGCTGCTCGACAAGTTAGAATAAAAAATCTGCTGGTCTATGATATCTATGATCTTCCACTTACCTGCCAAAACAAAGTGGTTGATCCATCCAAGTTACAGAAACAATAATGCTAATAACATTTTCAAAAATTCAAGATGAATTGACAGAAAACAATTCATTTCTGGAACCAATTGGTGAACTCCAACATGCAATACATGTCATGTTTACATGCACTGCATCATTTGAACAAATAATGATATGCTTAAACACTGAAGTGATGGCATCATCATGGCTAGTGCTTCCACGTGGGGACTTGATTCGCAGTACCATTCCCTTATATTCTCCATATATGTACAGATATATGATTACAAAAGTTGGTATTTGTGATTATGGCTGCATTACTTTGGGAAAAGATTGAAAGTAGGCCATACTTGACCTCACTTTTATTCTCCTACCAAATGGTTTTCAATGCAAGGCTCCAATAATATAACATACTCCACTAAATTACCCGTCTTTCTTTTCTAATTAAAAAAAATGACAGATTCATAACACTCATTCTATCCCAAGAGAACTTCTTGTTCCTGCAACTTATAAAAGAATGGCAAATTGATTAACTACTCTTAGATGGTCAAGTAATTACCTAACTCAGAAGGAAAGCAAGGTAAACATACATTCTATGAGTTTTTAGTAGAATACATGGTACAATTTGTATGTACCAGGCAAGCATATATTAAACCTTTAACTACTACGAGAATTTCATAATTCTAAATCTCCAACGACCGTTGATTTGCAGGTGGATTTGCTGTTGTGCATACCCGTTCATTTGACTAACTAAAGAGACATTTTTTAGAACTAGTTTTCAATATCAAGCACCTGTTACTATTTTGCCGTCCTTCTGTTACTATTTTGCTGGCCAATTAAGCAACTGGCATACTTATGCTTTGCTTATAACCTTGTGGACCATAATAGATAATTACGTTCCCAAGAAGTTAAAAACCCTCATCGCCCACATGTTTAGTGTGGAAGCCATATATCTATCAGTAACTCTCACACATACGAGGACTGTCCTTGATACCCTATAATCAAATCTACCTTTTTCTAGTAATCTTTTTTCCGTGCACTCATAATGATGTTAGCAAGCAAGAAAATCCCTTTATTTGTTCTACTCCTTTTGTCGTTCTTCGTCAGAAGGTAGGGTAGGAGCTTTTGTGTACTGATATTATTGCTCAATTAACAGAAAAAAAAAAAGGAGACCAAAAAGCAAAGAAAAGATCACTAGAATACCAGATGAAGCATATGAAGTAAGCGATGATAATATTGCCACATAATAATAATAGCCAAAGATCATGAAATGGAGTAGTAATCCATTAGAATTAGAATATTCCTATAGGTGGTCAAAGTAGCCACCTTTGTGATGGCCATAGTTTGAATATTATCAACTAGCGTAAACTAGTAATTTACAAGTCTAAATAATTATCTAATATATGGCATCATTGTTCCACGCCGGTCTCTTTCTCTTTTGGCTTAGAAAAAAAGATGCGTCCGTGGCTCTTTCAGGCCCCTGTTTTTGCAAATTTTAAAACGGCTGAAAAAAAGTGAAGCAACTTACGTGACAAGAAATGTTTGCTTATAGATATTGCTTATTGCTCACCATAACTTTTGGTCAATACCACAGGTTTTGTGCTGTCACCTTCATGACGGGGACAGGCCGTGGTGCGGTTGCATGACTAAAATGGATGTCTATGAACGTTATTATCTTTCATCATATGCTTCATGAGCTATAATTTGAGATATTCAAATTTGGACTTTTAGTTATTAATTTATTTTTAAATTTGCTATAAAAATTTAAATAAATTATTAATATTTTATTATTTATAATTTTTATTGTTAACATGCATTCATAAGAGATTTATATAGATAACGTTTAGTAATATTTTAAAATTAATGATAATGTAAGAAATTATTTAATCAAGAAGAAAAATTTTTAAGGAGAAAACAAAATGGCCGCTCCATAGGAGCAAAATATTCATTTTATTTGAGGTTTCAAGAATATGAATGACTTTGTAACTTTAAAATTATCATTGTGCCTTTTTATAATATAAAAAATATTATTTTATTATTTTAATATTATTTTAATTTTTTAATTAATAATTTAGAATTTTAGAATTTAAGATTTAAGATTTAAAATTTAGAAATTGAGAAATTTATTATTTATCCTTAAAAAAATTGTGAACTTAATGTTGGAAACCTCACAGAAGGACTAAAGGCGACTGCAAATCTATTTTGTAATTAATTAATTATTTATTTATTTATTTTACATTATTTTTTAGTTTTTATATTGTATTTGTGTGTTATTTTTAAGAGTTTCTTTATTTTTTTTCAGTTTCATATTTAAAAAATAGAAAGAGAAAACTAAAGTTAAAAATATTAGAGCATGCTTTGTTGCGCTATTAGTTTTAATTTTTTATTTATATTTTTTTAAGTATGAAAATAAAAAACAGTATAAAATTAAAAAAATAATATATTAATAAAATATAAAATTAAAGTAATATATAAACTAAAAAGATACATAAAAATTAATAAATAAAAAAAGAAAAATTGAATCGAAGGAACTCGTCAAAACAGCCTTAAGATCCAACATAATAAAAAATTATTTGTAAATATTTAATACCACAATATTAACACTAACCTTTCTGTGCTCTCGACCAAATCCTGAATAGGCCAAGATGTACTATGCAATCTTTTAATCACGTTATTTGATTCCTTGGCAGATGATAGCAATAAGCATCACGACGACGGTGAAATGATAACATATCTGTTCCAGTAGTCCCCATGGCCTATCATCTACGTCTGAAAGTCTATGTGGAGCCACGATTAATTCGTGGAAAAGAAACGAAATACTACCAGCCCCGTTTGGATATCTAATTTTTCCATCTAACTAAGCAAATTGAACGGTATCCCTGAGAAACGTAAACAAAAGAGCTTAAGATAAATGAAATCATTAGCCACATTATTACCTGTGGAAACCTAACACTTCTCTGTAGCAATTGAAGTTTCATACTATTAAACAATTCCATATTGTATGAGTATTTATTTTTTAACTAACAAGTTTGAGTTTTCATTTCATTAAAGGCGTACACAAATGATCATTCATCTTCTAATTCGGTGTGATAATCTTGATGCTTATATTCCAGTTATTAGATGTAATATGATAAGATAAAGCTAAAAAGAAAATTTCCAAAAAATATTTATCTTAATTTTAAATCCGAGTCATTTAAAAAGCGCTAATGATATTGATCCTTTTGGGAGAAATAATTGAAGTCATTCTCACAAAGTTGACTTTAGGATATCTGAGGTATAAATCACTTATTTATATTGTTTATAGTGTAAACCTGTTTGGACTTTGACTTGTGTTGGTGTGAGTGTGACCCTACGAGTCTATATGACATACAAATGCAACATGTGGCAGAGGCACGCTCCTAACCGGACTAACCGGAAATACACCTACGTAAGGATGGACGCACATCTTGGGTTCCCTCGAAATTACCGGTTTTTCTTAACAACCTCAAATCCCAGGAGTGAACAAGATTTTGCACAGAAATCAGTAACTGCAACTAGAAAACCAAGTTTGCGTTTTCTTTCCTTAATCACCAATTCTTTGTCTTTTAGCCAGTTTTCGCGGGAATGCTCCTCTTTCCCGACACTTCCATTCTCTCTAGTTGTCTTTTCTGGTTTTTAATGCTCATTTTCCTCTTCTTGTCGTTTTTTAACAGAACCCTTTTGCTTAAACCAATCTCCATCAAACAAACACCACCCTCTTTTGAGTTCATTAATGGTCTATTCAGCTATTGTTTAGTCTTGATTTGTTATACGATTTGGTTGCATTAGGTGGGGTGGTGATGTTTGGCGGCAATTTCGTTTTAAATGCCTTCTGAACCTCCCAAGGCCAAACGGTAAACAACGTCTAGGTTCTTTTGTCCTGGCTTGTTTATCTTATGCATGACTCTCCCATATTTTACTTTTTCACTCATGCCTCATTTGGGTATCTATGTTGGCTTTATTCTATAGTGGAAATGAAAATTCTGGTCAGATTGGATTACCGTTTCCAAATTTTGTAACATTTCAGGGAAATATATTAATGGGTAGGAATTATAACAATGAGTGGTGGCTGCAAGTGCTCGATAGGGTGTAGTGGGGTATTGGTTTTTATGAGATTTCTAATTCCAGCTGGTCTCATCAGTTTTAGTTCTTTAATTGCAGAGGTTAAAAATAGAATGATCAGTTCAGGAAGTTACAGATAAGAAATTCGCAGACTTTCTGCAGTTCTAAGAAGATTAGAAGTTATAGTGGTTTGATATTTGACAGCGATCAATCAAGAAGAAGATGCCAGAAGAGGAACAAGCTAGGCCTATCGAGAAGAAGAATATTATAGTGGGAATACAAATTGATGGCCATAGTAGAGAGCTGCTTAGCTGGGCTCTTGTGAAGGTGGCTGAGCCAGGAGATTGTGTAATTGCAGTTCATGTTTGTCGAAGTTCAGGTATTGATTTCAAAATCCCAGATATGACTTTCTTAGGGATATGCTGAGTTAAACATGGTGAATTCCTGTTTTTCTTCTCTGTTCATCACAGTCCCTCTGATGCAGGCCGTTCTGTCAAAGTCAAGCCCTTGTTGGATAGCTACTTAGAAGTATATGGTGCACTTTGTTCCTTGAAGAAGGTTAATAACTACAAATTCGATTCCATTTCTGGTCTGTTAGATGTTAATATAGCAAATTAACAGCCCTTAGTCTTCAGGTAGAGCTCACAGGTCAAATCTTCAGAGGGATTTCATTTCGGAAGATTCTGGTTAGAGAGGCAAAGAATCATTCTGCTGTGGCCGTCCTAGTAGGGGTCAGCAACCGAAATGCTGTAGTGTATGTGCAGCTATAGAATCGAGTTCTGCTTTAGTCTCGTTTCTTTATTCCCTCCTTCTTGGGCTAAACAGATGTTATTTTCAGTGGTTGGAGCTCCACAGCTCAGTATTGTGCTAAGAGACTGCCTCCATCAACAGATGTTTTGGCCGTCCACAAGGGGAAAATCGTGTTTAGAAGGTGTAACCATAACCAACTAACAGGTTTGGTATTTATGTTTGAAACAAGACGCCATTTTTTATTTCGACTAGAGAAATAATATAACTTCTAATTATGTCAGGCCTCTGCGGAGATCCAAAACCAAGTTTCAATTTAAATGAGAGTCCCACATGGAGAGAAGTCCAATCTGAGTTCGGTGATTCTGAAGCAGACATTGAAATATCAAGTTTCGATGTACTAACAAGAAATAAAATTGAAGATTTGAGGGATGAAACTCCAAGCCTGGTGAGTGAACGTAGGAAGAGGTCAACTTCTGTGTTTGCAGGAGATATTTTAGATCAGAGGCCTGGTTGGCCACTTCTCCGAATACCAAGTATTGATGTTCCAAAGGCGCTTCAGTCTAGAGAATTGTCTGTGGTGCAGTGGGTAATGAACTTGCCTAATCGTTCCCCTCAGCGAAGTCCTCAAAGTTTTAGAAGCAGCTTATTGGAAAATGAATTGGAGATTCTGCTTAAAACAAACTCTTCTACTTGCAAATGGTTCGATTATGAGATCCTGAAAGCTGCAACTTTTGAATTCTTTTCAGGTTATTCCTGTGAACCAGTCAAGTGATATGAGCCATTTATCCTTGATTCTGTTATCTGATATGACTCTTAATCTCATGGCAGGAAATTTAATCGGAAAAGGAGGATGCAACAAAGTGTATAAGGGAATACTTCCAGATGGCAAGCCAGTGGCAGTAAAAATTCAGAAATCATCAGAAGTGTCAAGAAGAGATTTTTCCCAGGAAGTTGGTATTCTCTCCTTATTGAAACACAAGCACATTACACCTCTTCTGGGGATATGCCTGAAAGATGCTGAACTCATCTCCATTTATGACTTGTTCTCTAAAGGAAGTTTAGAGGAAAATCTACATGGTAAAGATCATTTAAGATGTATCTATAACACTATTTTGAGAAAACTTGAAAAGAATGACTCTCAGTCTTAACATTTTTTAATAGGTGTTGATGGAAACAAAGACAACGCTCAGTTCCTGTCATGGGAAGTGAGATATAGCATAGCTTTAAAAATTGCCGATGCCCTGAATTACCTACACAATGAATGTCCTCAGCCTGTGATTCACAGGGATGTCAAGTCCTCAAACATTCTACTGTCAGAGAATTTTGAACCACAGGTATGCACAGGACAAATGAAAATTACAGTTACACCATTTCGAAAGTGAAATTTGTTCTAAAGTTACAACATGACTTATAGTTGTTTATGGGCACAGTTATCTGATTTCGGGCTTGCAATATGGGGACCATCTTCATCATCATTTGTAATTGAAGATGACGTGGTCGGAACGTTTGGTTATCTTGCTCCTGAATATTTCATGTGTGGAAAAATGAGTGACAAGATTGATGTCTATGCCTTTGGTGTCGTTCTTCTTGAGTTATTATCAGGAAGAAAATCAATTGCCTCTGAATATCCCAAGGATCAAGAGAGCCTGGTTATGTGGGTAAGGGCCTCTTCGATTATTAAAATGTTCAACTCTAATGATTTTACGTTCCTGAAGTATAGATTTGTGAATTCAGGCAAAACCATTAATAGAGAGTGGTAATGGAAAAGGCATACTAGATCCGAATTTGGAAGGAAACTTTGATGAGGTTGAGGTGCAGAGACTGGTTCTTGCAGCAAAACTATGCATTACAAGATCTGCTACTCGCCGTCCTAAAATGATTGAGGTAAGCTGCTTCAAAAGTAATTTCAATGGCCTATCATATCCCCACCTATGCTTTATAGAGTCAATTTATTTGATTATTTGTTTTCTTTACTTTGACAATATCCTTTATATTTAATGTTCAGATACTAAAGCTCCTAAGAGATGGTAATTGGGATGAGAAGTGCATGAAACCAAATAATAAGTATCCAGAGTATATGGAACTGCAGGGTGAGGATGATGATGATGAAGTTTATCCAAATTCTAGTCCAGAAGTACATATGAGCCTTGCTTTGCTTGATATCGATGATGAAACGTCTCTGAGTAGCTTGGAGCAAGGAAGTAATATCTCTTGGGAAGGTTACTTAAAAGGAAGGTGGAGTCGGTCCTCTAGCTTTGATTAGTTTCTCTCCACTCTCTTGAATACTTAAACCTCTCACTTGCCAACCAAATACGGTTCATGACAATGTCAAAGAGTACCTTTAGTGTTTTAACTATGGTTAGTTGACTTTGTAAATGTCAATTTGGAGTCATGTGTACAGTGATTATGTAAAAGAATGAAGGAGAAGGTCCAAGCCTGTCTGTGTACCAAATTGTAACATTTCAACATGCAGAAATCAATCAGAAAGAGAGAAAAAAAAAAAAAGAAATAGATAAGATTTTCCCAACAACCAATCTCGCTTCCTGTGTTTGCAAATAAAAGCTGCATCAAAAAACAGTTCTACAATCATATATCAGTAGCCAAAACTTTTCAATCATATATCAGTAGCCAAAACTTTAGTGCATAAGATAGAGATCCAACAAATGTAACAGTATAATTTGGTTACAAACAGGATCCAATAGAGTATATGTGCATATTAGACATTACAGATTCAAAATACAGTCGAAGTTCTTGTACAGTTTCATCATGTCGTGGAAATAATTCTATTCATACAAGTCTCTTGCATTTTCTGATGACTATTTAGAGAGGCACGTTGAATGGCAAGTCATATATTTCAGCATGGGGAATACACTGAGCTCTTGGATAAAAAGTGGAAGTTGAATTGGACAGGTGCTCGGCCTTGGAATGAGCAATTTTAAACTTCGTCTCAAAGAGCCACTTTAAATCTTCAGACTCGGGATGCATACACTTCTTGACAGAGCGAACCCAGTTCCCAAAAAGTTGTTGATATTGTGATAATTGGCGCTCCAATCTGCTTGGTAGTTCAACTACACAAGTCTCAGATGATGTCTTGGACTCTGTTTCAGAGAAGAGCTCGAGATCTTCAGTGTCTGAATCACTGCTCTTCGTGGCAGCGCTAACACAATTCGCTGGTTGTTCTCCACATTCTGATACTTCGGTCTGCTGTTCACTTCATGGCAGCATGGTACAATTGTAGGTTTCTTATCTTGGCATAACTCTTCGCTCGGAACTTCCACTTCTACAGCTGTAATTGTGAACTTCACTTTAACAGAACTGAAAGGCTCTTCACTGAGAAGATGAGCCAATTCACGTGCAACAAAGTCCATCTTCTTAGAAAACAATGCTTTCCTCGGTAGCAAATCCTGATCCTCATGCTTTCTTGATGCAGCATAGTCCCACCTGATGCCATCTGGAGCAACAACATATCATCGTATCAGTTTAGGCGGAAAAGAATGGCATGCACTAGTGAATTATTCAGATATCAGGTGCACTACTTACCATTGTCTTCATGGCAACTTTCAGGGGAGTATTCCCACTTTTTTGTGGTAACAACAAAAGACTCACACGAAAGCTCAGGCGTCGTTTTATTGTGAAATTTGGGTTGATTTTATTAAAAATGACAAATTTACTTTGAATACTGTTATTTAAGTTAATAGAGTGTGAATGATTATATTAAAAAATCACAAATCACCGACATAGTTGGAATTATAATATCTAATTACGCATTGACCGTCTTGTTTATCCCGCTGAAATATCAAATCAACATCTACGGTTTTCAGAATGTACCATAGAATCTATTTCACAGTTTGTTAATATTCCTTACCTAGATTATGCATATACCTACTCACAACCCCAACTGTTTGTGAAATGTTGAGTCTTGTACACACTATAGCATACATCAAGTTACCAATCGCCTTTGCATACAATATTTTAATCATGTACTCTCATTTTACATCTTCTTTTGAAGATAAGGATGTACTGAGCTTCATATGAAGAACAAGTGGAGTACTAATATATTTTGACTTTTCATTCACGTCAAAACGTTGTAGTACCTGTTTCAAATATTACTTTTGAGTCAAACACAATCTCTCCAACTTTCTGTCTCTACTTATCTCCATGCCGAGAATTTTCTTGGCTTCTCCCAAATCCTTCATTTCAAACTCCTAATTTAACTGAATCTTCAATCTCTTAATTTCTCTTTGATTTTTTGAAGCTATTAACATATCATCAACATACAAGAGAAGATAGATGTAGTTTTCAACTTGTAGCTTGCGAAAATATACACAGTAATCATATCATTAACATATGAGAGAAGATAGATGTATGATTCATCTTGTGTCTTGCGAAAATACACACAGTGATCATATTTACTTCTTATGTACTTTTACCCTATTATAAACTTATCAAATTTCTTGTACCATTGCCTCAGAGATTGCTTCAATCTGTACAAAGATTTTTCAAGCTTGCACACCATATTATCTTTTCCAGCAACTTTAAAACCTTCAGATTGAATCATATAGATTTACTCTTATAGGTCTCCATGTAAAAGCACAATTTTTACATCCAATTGAACTAGTTCCATATCAAATTGTATTACCAAAGCCAACAAATTTTGAATGGAGGAATATTTTACGACTAGAGAGAAAACTTCATTATAATCAATTCCCTCCGTCTGAGTATAGTCTTTGGCTACCAACCTTACTTTGTAACAAACATAATCCTTATCAAGAAATCCACAGTTCTTTGCATATACCTATTTTCATCCAATTTCCTTTTTTTCCTTTGGGAGGCTAGCTAGCTTCCACGTCTGATTCTTATTAAGGGAATGTATTTCTTCATTCATGGCTATTCTCCACTTATTTTCTTCTGAACTTTGGATTGCTTTCCTATAAGTGGTAGAAATGTCATCAATTTCAATCGGAGATGCATAAGCCACCATATTAACATAACAAGAAGGTACTTGAATGTTCCTTTTTGGCTTTCTCAATAAAATTGGTAATTGATGCTATGGAGTTTTTGAGTTAGGATCTCTTCTTCATCTGGCTTCTCTTCAATCACAAGAGTTTCTACATCTGCTTCATCATTTACTGAAGTAACTATTCTTCCTTTAAACTCCACCTGTCTTGGAGTATCTTCTGTCTACTTAATATTTTCAGTTGCCACTTTTCTTAACATGGTAGATTTGTCAAAGTAAATATCCCTGCTGAAAATTATTTTCTTTAACTATGGGCACCAAAGAAGATATCTTTTCGCACCAGAGGTGATTCCCATGAAAATTGCTTTCTTTGCACGTAGATCCAACTTTGACTCCTTAATATGATAGTATGCAGTGGAACCAAACACATGTAAGGAATCATAATCAGTAGCAGGTTTTCCAAACCATTTTTCAAAGGGTTAGATTGATGAGATGGCAAGCATATATAACAACCTCAATCCAAAATTTTCTGTACAACTCAGTATTAGACAAAATACACTGAACTTTCTCCAGCAATGTTCAGTTCATACGTTTTGCCACCTCATTTTGTTATGGTGTATATTCCTGACAATGAAGTGTCTGACAACACCTTCATCTTCGCATACTTTTAAAAATGAATCACTCATGTACTCCCCATCATTATCTGTACAAAGACACTTGATCCTTCTATCTGTTTGAGTTTCCACCATCTTCTTCCATTTGAAGAAAACTTCTAGGACTTCATCCTTAATCTTCATAGTATATACCCATACTCTTCAGGAAAAATCATCAACAAAGGTCACATAATAGTATTTTCCTCCCAAAGAAGTTGTTTTGGAAGGTCCTTACACATCAAAGTGAACATAATCCAAAATATCCTTCGTATCATGAATTGCATTGATGAATTTCACTCTTATATGCTTTCCTTTCACACAATTTTCACAAAAGTCTAATTTTTAAGCCCAAACTTCTTTCAACAATTCTTGATTTACTAATATTTTCAAGGATTTTTCACCTGCATGTCCCAAGCGCATATGCCACAACTTAGCTGCTTCTAACTCTTGATCATCATTAGAAGTTGCTGTTGTTGTTCTAATAATTAGATTATCTTAATAATAATACATGTTATTATTTATTCAAATTCCATTCATTACCATAAGTGCACCAGAGATGACTTTCTTTACTCCATTTGCAGCATTTATAATGTAGCCCTTTGATTTGAGGACTCCCACAAAAATGAGATTCTTTGTCAAAGTTGGTATGTATCTGACATTTGTCAGATTCGTACTTGTTCCATCGTGATTCCTTAAGCAAATTGAGCCAATCCCATTTGTGGTGCAAGAATTTTCATTTGTTGTGTAGACAACTCCACCTTCTACCTCTCTAAAATCAGATAATCAATCCCGATTGAAACACATGTGATGGCTGCTGCCTAAATCATGTAGCCATAGACTAGAAGGGCTTATTGAGGGTGTAACAACCAATGAAAGATATGAGTTTGTATCTTTACATTTAGCAATATTCGAATTTGCAACACCATTTCCCTTATCAGGTTTGTTTTTATTCTTTAAGTTTGGACAATCTTTTTTCCAGTGCCCTTTTTCCCGACAAAAAGCACATTCATCTTTGCTCAATTTGAGTCTCGATTTCGATCTCCCTTTCTTTCCTTTAATCCGGCTCTACGAGCGGTCTCTGACTATCAAAGCTTCTGTTACTTTACTTGTACGTTCTTCCTTTGTCTTACATCTCAATTCATGAATATATATAGCAATTGTAACTTCATTGAGTGACATATCAACCTTCCC
Organism: Pinacopodium congolense; assembly: GCA_028565735.1. NCBI lineage: Eukaryota > Viridiplantae > Streptophyta > Magnoliopsida > Malpighiales > Erythroxylaceae > Pinacopodium > Pinacopodium congolense. The sequence goes on from JAOXYD010000136.1 coordinate 23,358,987, forward strand.
ATAAAGTAGAGTAGTTTCAAGAAACTCAAACTCCTCAGGAAGAGATCCTAACAACATCAAAGCCAGATTTTCATCTTCAAATGTCACATCCAAATTTATTAAATCAGTAACTAACTAATTAAAGCTGGTGATATGATCATTTATAGTGGTATCCGGAACATAAGAGAAATAAAACAATTTCTTCTTCATATGGAGCTTATTCTGATAGCTTTTCTTCAGGAATATCTCTTCTAACGCATTCTATAATTTAGATGCAGAAGTTTCTTTCGATAAAGCATAATTTTGCTCTCTGAAAAGACACGATCGAATTGTACCACATGCCAAACGATTTATAGTCTTATAATCTTTCTCCTTAACATCATCTAGTTTCTTTTTTTCAATGACAATATCAAGACCTTACTAAAAAAGAGCGTCTTGAACCTTATTCTACCTCATATTGAAATGACCCGTACCATCAAAGATTTCTACCGTAAATCTTACATTTTTCACAACAGTCCTTACTAAAATAGATGAAGTAGAAGTTGTTGACGTGGTTGGTGTAGTCGTATCTTCGATTTCTATCATCTCTGCTACAATTTCTATTCAATAATTGTCAATACAGAATGCCAATAATCTAAGGAAAATTCTTTTTTAGTGTGGAAGATCAGACTATAGTGCATCTACAAAGCATATTAAGAAAAAACCTTGACTCTGATACCAATTGTTGTTAAACTCGGGATAATTTCACCAAGAATGAAAAATTCACCTTGAGTACTATTATCTAGATAAATAGAGTGTAAAAGATTGTATTAAAAAATCATACCAAATAAATTTCTAAGAAAGACTGGAGGAATAACAAACGATCCCACTTAAAACCTAATCTCTTAGAAAAAAATTTCCTAAACATATAATTTAATAGTACAACAATTTATTACAATTATAATTGACAATAACTATTAAATAGATAAATAAAAAATATCAAAATTTAACGAGGTTCAGTTAATTATGCCTATTTCATACATAACTAAATTAATATTTTACTATTTTCAAAAAATAATACAAATAAATTACTATAAAAGAAGAAAAAGATACTTATCTAATAAGTAATAAGCTTGAAATGATATATAAGGAGGAGGGGAGGCTATTTTAATAATTTTAAAAACCTTTACCAATCTGATACCATTTTTAATTGAGATTATGAAATGAACCACAATTTTTAACTAACACACACGTAGGATCCAACTCTACAACTACGATTAGGGATAAGAAGTACAACTATAAGTTGGATGTCCTGATTTTGATTTATTGACAGAATGCATTTCATAACAAGAAATACAAGAAAACTTCCCAGTACTTTAATTATTAACCACCCGATACTTTTTATGGATGAGAATATTGCAATCAACTTAAAATACGGAAGCAACTGGAAAAGAATTCTTTTAAGGAACTAGAAACGTTTTCAATGTTTAAAATGAATCAAACGTAGAACTTGGAAAACTAATTTGATTACAAGGATTGGGATTGCAACTAATATTGGAAGAAAGAGTGCACTTGGTTATCTAATCACATAATTTTATATTTTAAATTTATGTTTTAATATCAATATTGCGATATTTAATCAAACTTTTTTATTTTATTAAAATTTGAAGAACGAGTTACAAGACCGTTGGTGTTTCACATACGTTTGGTCTACAAATTTTCCTTCTATCCTTCAGATCCTTTTCACTTTCAAAGAAAACAAAAGCTATATATGATAATGATTAACACGGATCATAGCATCAAAATGAGTATATCTACTCACTTAAATGTCTGTGTTTCGTAATATAAAACTTATAAGGTCAATTTTATAATTTTCTCTGTAAAAAATACAGCTTCAAGTTTAATTCCATAGCCAACAAGAAAAAGAACTCTTATTATTTTTGACACGAATCTTTCTAGTACTGAGACTTATGCAAGTCCATAAATCACAAACTACAAAGAGAAAGCGACGAGAATTGAGCACTAAACATGTGCAAATTAGGGGCCGACATTGGTATTCTTTACAGCTGAGTGTGTTGTTTTAAAATTATTCTTAAACAACGGCATGTTCTAATTTAATTAATTAATGACTACTTTTGCTTTACTTGTAAGATAAACCTATTATAAAAATAAAAGGTTGGTGTTGGAAGCCAAATTTGTGGAATATCTTAAAAGGGGGGCTATATTGTAATTGTCTTTGTTATAATATATATTAAAATGGCGACGAAGTTAACTAATATAATATAATTATACATGAAGTTATCCATAAGAATTTATTCATTTAAATTTGTATTTGACGTTCTAAATTGACTACTTACATAATGATTAATATCACTTAATGAATGATTTCATAATAGTTTACAACCTATTAAATGCTAATTAGAAGCTTATGGAATAAAATATAAATAGACTATATAAAGTGATCAATGTGACTTGAAAAGGACGATGAGCTAAAAAGAAGGGTGCCAACTCATAAATTTGTATTTGAAGTTCTGACGACATCATGAAATGAACATTTGATGAAGACCGATGAAAAAAGAGCACTAAAGAAGATGACGATTAACCTACCACAAAGCAAATCTCTCAGAGTTCCAAAGATGGGTAAAAAGTGTACACCCAATTTTGCCAGCTCTTAATGCTGTGGAAGGAACAAAACATCACCACCTAATTTCTATATCATAATGATATTTCTATATCACATTAGTTTCTTTGATGAGTTCATACTCAGTATTTATTAATCTTCTGAAGGGAAGTAGACTACGAAGGATACAACATTGACCTCAATCGAATATATCTTATTCATATAACATACATCTACATGTATCAATATTTATGTCAGAAAGACAAAATACTAACTAAAACTTCAGTAAACCGTCGTATTACTCGGTAGACTCGGAGCCGGAAGCCTTCCTCGTGCTTAACTCTGGATCAATATCTGATTTAACTATCATTGTTGGACTACCCTTGTACTCGTATCGATTTGAGCAGATAAGAAAATACACAAGGTTGAGCGACCCCAGTATTGCTATAAGGAAGAAGAAATAATCCAACCTGCCAATGTTGAGATTATTTGTGAGCCAATCCGGATGGTCCTGAGTTCTTGTCACTCGATGAACAGTAGAAATCAGGAAGGTGCTAAGATAATTCGCACCCCCAAATGAACATGCAAAAACAGCGTTGCCGAGGCTTCTCATGTGCTCAGGGAATTCTTGGTTAAAAAATTCAATTTGGCCTATGATATTGAACGACTCGCAAAATCCCAATAGCA
>JAOXYD010000136.1:23362351-23405448 GCA_028565735.1 Pinacopodium congolense
AGGAATAATGTTAATGCTAAAACTTTCTTAAATAATTTTAAAAAATTATTTAAATTAACATTTAAATTATAATTATTTTAAAAATATATAAAAAACTAACACATATATGTATTATCCACCTGTTAACTACTTGTCAAAAAACTATGCCAATGAGATAGTTAATGGAATTATTAATAACGAGTTATTTTTACAATAAATTGAAAGTTCAAATATTTTATTATTATTTTTTAAAGTTTTGACTTAATGAAATTATTAACAGCAAGTTATTTTTGTAACAAATTGAAAGTTCGAATTTTTTTGTCACTTTTTAAAATTATGACTATCACTACAAAATCAACCAAAGTTCTATTTTGTTTCTTTTTGCAACTTACTAAGGCAATAAAATAAAATAACAAATTCAACCTGTGAGATTATAAAAGTTATCCTCTTAATTGATTGGAGACAAAAACACCAGAAATCCAAAAATTTTGAAGTAAGAGTCCTTAGATATCTATCCTCTGCACATGTTTTATCAAATTTTTATTTAATTTATTAAATTAAATAATAAATATAATTTATTGTATAATTAAATTTGTTAATTTTTATCTTAATATTTTCATAAAATGTTTACTGGATAAATAATAATAATTTAATTTGACAATTATACCTATAATTATCTGTATTAGTCCTGTAAATAATATTTATTACTTAATTAAACAAAACACTTGGATAAATTTTATACCTAAGTAACTAGAGTTAGGTTATAATATATTAGGAAAAATGTACAAAAAGAACTTAAAGTTTGTACCAAATTTTAGGTCAGACCTTAACGTTTTCAGGTATTCAAAACAAACTTTAACGTTTTACAAAACATTCAAAATAAACCATAACATTTAGAAAATGTTTAAATAGAAACCTAGCTAACTCTACCGTCTGTTTCGTCGTTTACTACCATGTGGGCATGCCATTTTGTAGTCTTCCATTGGTCCAAATTTATAAGGGGAACCCACAGTGCCACGTGGTGCCAACATAGATCACGCATGTCTGCCACATAGGTGCCACATGGCTCTATGGATCCCTTATAAACTTGGACCAATCGCCACGTGGTAGACAGATAAAATCAACCAATGCTGTTGATCCATATGGCTCTTTGAGTCCACCATAAATTTGGACCAATTACCATGTGGCAGACAAATAAAATCAAAACAACGTTGTTTCAAATCTTTTGAAATGACGTCATTTACCCTTCACGAGTCTCCCAACCAACAGCTGAATATGACATTGTTTTTGGGTTGAATGTTTGATACGGCGTTGTGATTTTCTTTCCCTAGAGTTGAACGTTTTAGACGTTGCCACCCAACACCGTTCCAAGGTTGTTCTCCCGCCAGCTCTCCCTCACACTTTCTTTGTGTTATTCAACCCCTCATCTTTTCTTTTCGATTGATACACCATCCATCTTATAGGAGCCGCAGACAGAAGAAGGTGGAAACCCATTTCAGGTAATGGGGTTTTGATTTAATCAATGTCTGGGTTACGTGAAACAATATATGGAAACACATAGTGACCCTGCTTTTGTGTCGGGACCTTTTTTTGTCCTGGTAATGAATGTAGTTGGTTGTCCCTTGTTTATGGGTATCTTGAATGTGGTGTTCCATTTTTTGTTGGTATCTGAAATGTGTGTTCCATTGTGGTCCTTGTTCTACATTAACCAATATTAATAGAGAATCTAAACTACAAGTAAGTGTCTAAACAATTAATTAGTTAATCATGCATGTGCGGATAAACTTCTAGATTTCAAACCAAAACCTAAATGGTGGTGCGAAATAACCATCATCATCTAGTGCTTTTATTATCTTCATTTGAGTGTATGGTTATGCCTACTTTGACTTCATCTATTCTATTATCATAATAGAATGTCATTTGTGTTGTTCTTGTTTCTGTTATTGGGTTTAACTAAGGTTTTATAGTAAATAGCCATTTGTGTTGTCTTGAAAAGATCATCATTTTTGTAGTAGATAAAGTATTCCTAGCATCACTCGTACACTAAATAGTTGCATCTCTGATTGTAGAAAAGTTCTTCTTCTTTTTTTTTTTTTTTGCCACTTCATCTTGTGCTCTTAAAAATTTAAGATGAAACAATCAACAATATATTGGTCTCAAGGTATTCATTATTAGAAATCATTTTGACAACTCAAATTTTAGTGAAATTAAGTCTTATTATGTAAAACCAAACTTTTCCTTATATGTTGATAACAACCAAGGCAAGAACAAAGCACTTCTTAATATTACTCTCTAAATATTATAATACAAAAGTCATTATGCAAAACTAAACTAGTGGTGCGATTTTGTGGCATAACCAACTATGGGTGGTTTTGTTTTTTTTTTTATTATTTTGATGAATTTTTGAAAACATGCAAATGATATATGTGACATAGATTTAAAAAATTCATGTAGAAATGGAAATTGATTTGTGTTTATATAAATTAATATGATGTTCATTTGATGTTTTGTAATTAATATATGCAGGTTTATAATGGATAGTTTTGACAAGTCAACTCCTGAACCTAGCAACTCTTTGTGTGAGATCCTAAGTAGAGAAAATGAAACTCTTCATGATAACATGATTGAGGATGTTATGATTGAAGATGATGTTGATAATCTTCATCATATTATGAGTATGGTGGATTCTGATCATGGAATTAATGATGTAGTTTCTGATGAAGCTATAATGGATTGTGAACATCAGTTTCTAGAATTGCAAGTAAGTGTCCCAGATGACCATAATATGGTAGAACTTAGTAGTATAGATTGTGGGATTTCTATTAGTGGCGATGAATACCCTAGTGAAGAGTAGCTTGGTAAGATCCTACGAAGACCAAGTAGAAGTATCAGACATCAATTAAGTGATGTTGCACCACAATGGGCATTGGGCATAGAATTTACAAGTGCAAAGGAGTTTAAAGACGATGTTGTTAATTGTGCAATGATTACAAGATTCAACGTAAGGTGGAAGAAGTCTGGGAGGAACATGGTTAGGGTTGGATGTATTCATGGATGCCAATGGGAGTTATATGCTGCATTTGACAAGAATGACAGATGTTTTAAGAAAAAGACATATAATCCAGATCATAATTGTTATATAACAAACAAACCTATAATGGTGTCGGCTAGTTTTCTAATGAAGCATTTCAAGAATAGGACACTTGAGAAGCTCAGTAGTCCCATAACCAAAATGATTGAAGAGTTCAGAGAGAAATTGAACATATCTCTTACATTAAGTATGTGTAGAGCGACAAAAAGGAAATTGAGGATGGAGATGCCTAAAGAATTTGTCAATGAATATGCCAAGTTACAAGGATACATAAGGGTTAGTAATCCTAGATCTACAGTAGAGGTGCAGTTATCATGTAATGCAAAAACTTCGTTGTTACAGGTAAATAAAAAAATCTTATGTTATTAAATTACTAGTGAATTAAGAGCATAAACAAAATTGTGTGTGTTTGATCTAGTTCAAGAGATTATATATATGCTTTGATGCCATGAAAAAAGGATGGCCTCATTTGAGGCCAATCTTTGGATTGGATGGGTGCTTTTTAAAGACAGAATTTCAAAGTCAGTTATTAAATGTTGTTGGAAGGGATGGTGATGGAGGTATGTATCCTTTAGCATGGGTAGTTGTTAAAGATGAAAACACAGACTCTTGGAGATGGTTTTTTAGACTGTTAGTGTCAGATTTTGAGTTGGATAAAGGAGATGGAATTATAGTGATATCAGACATGCAAAAGGTATAATACATTTCTTGGTGATTTTGCTTATGATAATTATTTACTTATACTAATCTATGATGTATTTTGTTTTTTATACGGTTTGATAAAAGCTATCAAGGAGACTATACAATATGCAATATATCGAATATGTACTAGACATAATTACCATAACTGGCATGGAAGTTAGAGTGGAAAGGACTTACAAAGACAGTTTTAGAACTGTGCATGGTCGACATTTGTAGAAGATTTCAATGAGCAGTTGAAGATACTAGATAGAATTAAACCAATATATGTTGTGGCATTGCTAGAATATCCCAAAGAATGATGGGCTAGGTGTTATCAATCTTTCGAATCAAAGTGTCCAGTTGTTGACATCAATACGAATGAGACATTTAGTGGTTGGATATTACCTACTTGAGACAGACTGATAATTAGCATGATGGAGACAATAAGATTGATGGTAATGCATAGACATACAGATAGAAAGATGTTCATTCAAGGTTGGAAGACGGATATTGCACCCTCTATTATGCAGAAATTAGATAAGAATAAAAAAGAGGCAATGAAATAGAGGATAACTAGGAATGGAGACGGGGGATATGAAGTTTAAAAGGCAATGCAAAACATACTGTTAGTATTGGTAAGGAGCATACTTGTAGTTGCAGGGCATGGAATTTTTTTGGATATCCTTGTAAGCATGCCATTAGTGCTATCAACCATTCCAAGCAAAGGGTGGAGACATATGTTGATGATTATTTTAAAAAAAAAACATATGTTCATGAAATTGTATCAACGTATGATGGAGCTTGTTCAAGGTGCCATTTTCTAGCCTGAATTTGGATGGAAAGAATACATCCACCTAGAAAGAGAATATGCCTAGAAGACCTAAAATTGCGAGAAGGAAATCGAAAGATGAGCCAAAGAAAATTAAAAATGCTACGAAGTTGACTAAGAAAGGGCAGTTACAGAATTGTAGTAGATGTGGAAATATATGACACAATGTCAAAAAATGCACCCAAGAAGATCCATCACTTGCTTCTACAAATGTAAATCTTCATTTGTTTTGCTTCCGTTTATGAGATTGATTTTGAATTTTACAGTTTGGTATTTGATAGCAAAGCAAAGTTTGGAATTTGCTCTTCCATGAAGCCTAAAATCTGCTCTTTATTTTTAGAATATATTGGTTTGGTTAAGGTGGAATTTTGATAAGTATTTTGTAACTTTACAAATGAATTTGATACATATGTTGTAACTTATTGTTCTACATTTTGTTGTAAGTTGCAAAACACGTGTATGCATTAGCTTTTTCAGCTATCTCTTCCATTTCCTCTTGTTAAGCTGATTATATATGTCTCATAGGTACACAATAAGAAGTCCACTACAGCCTCTGAAGATGTACCTGAGGCATGTTCATAGGTACTTACATTTTGTACATTATTCATTTTTTATTAAAACTCATATGAGTTATGTCTTTAGGAATTTCATGGTCAATATAGGTAACTAGACAACTTAGGGCTGCAAATCATATCAAACCTAGTCAAGAGAGTAATTCAATGAGTGTTATAATGCATCATTATTGTTAATGTAATTATGTGTTCTCATTCAACAGCATTAACTTTTTTTTTTTGGGTTCAGATTGATATCTCAGCATCTAAAAGAAAAAGAATGTTTGGAAAAGTTGATCCTCACACATTTAAGTGGGATTTTGAACCAAGGGGACTTCGATTCAAGGGACACCCAAGAATAACCTCACAACAATTACAAGCTCAAGCTAAGAAGAAAAGGGCATTATTGGCAAAGACAAGTGAAACATTTACAAACGTGATTTCCCAATCTAGCGTACATGAAAGGAGCAATGTTGCTCCCGATCGTACAATGTAAACCTATGTCATTTTGGGTATATACATGTGTCATTTTGGACGTATACATATGTCATCGTGGATAAATTTTTGGCTATGTAAATGACATATATAGATACTTTTTGTTATGTAAATGACATCTTGTATATGTATTTTGACAATTAATGACATGTTGGATATGTTCAATGAAATTCATGGATTTTGTGGATAAACCATTATTTGAACAAATATTTCATACATTCAAGTTGAATAATGTCATTACAAATGTCGATACATAAGTCATTAGTAGTTATATGACTAAATACAGAAGTCATTATAGGTCATAAAACTATTTCCTAATACAAAATTTGTAAATTACAGCCAACAAAACCATAGTATATGCACCTATGACATATACTAGCATGAGCTTCAATCCCTTGTTTTCTTTCACTAGCTTTTTGTTCTCTTCCATCACCAACTTCAATTTATCCTCCAAATCATTTGCTTCTTGTGATTGAAACAAAGGTTTTGTACATTTGTCCTTGCTTCTACCTCACTCTTTAATGCTGAAATTTATGTCTTTAACCTATTAATGTACTTATCAGCTCTCACTCTGAACTGTCATCATACCACGTGAAGAAGTTACATGTCCTTTCTTGCAATAATAAAACTAGTAAGTGTGTCATCCCATATTAGACAAAGCATTGCTCAATTGTTATTTATGTTGGAAATCACTTACTGGAAAATTAGCACAACCATAAAATCTCCTTCCTGGATTTTACTAAGATCGTGAATATCTTAATGGTGTTATCAATCCACAAAAGCAATGTACTATCTAACCATGTGTATTGAATGACGTACAAGTTGATGAAGATGATTCCATAACTAATCTATGTCCTAGCTAAAGGTGAAAATGATTTCTATTTATAAATCTATAAATAGAAATAAGAATTAACTGCATAGCATGACTAAACAGAAAATATTTTGTGATTCAAATTGTGGTAACTCTATAACAAAAGTTTAGAATTTGGTCTTTAAATGATTTCTTATGGAAAACATGCTCTTGGCTCTACATTTTTAGTAGGAATCAAGAACATCGGCAACAAAGAATCAAATAACCATTACTAGCCAGAAAGCAAGGTAATTATTGCTTGTGCAAATCATGTAGTAACAATATATTCCCCTTCCCAGCTAGAAACAATAAAAGCTAACAAACCATTTTCATTTTTTAATTTTTACTGACCTAAGATTGCCTTTTCATGTGCTTAAAGGATTCTAATTATAGTTGTGATTAAAAGTTCCATGTAGATGCTAGCATAAAAAGGAAATTGCTGGAAAATAAAAATACCTAAAGACCTCTAACTAGTATCAGTTCTAAATTCAGTTGCAGAACCAAAGACATCTCATAGCCCCTACTCGCCTCAGCTAAAAACCACCAACCTTTAATGTCATTGTCGTATTCACAATCCAAAACATAAAATCACAATATTGTATTTCGTTTTTCACTAGAGCTAGTTTATGCTACCATAAATATACCCTAGTGAACCCTTAATTTCAATTTCTAAACCTAACCTGATTTGTCTTCCAATCCCCAACACCTTATCTTGTACATTTCATAAAGAGATACGAGCTTAGAAATATTACCTCAAACAACACACAAAAAATGCATCGAAGAGAGGGACAAAATGATAAATGTCCACCCTACCACAGAACTGAATGGGAGATAACCGACCACGGAGATGAAATCGATAGCGACGTGGTGGAGACCACAAGAGACCGAAGCAGTGCTGACCCACAATGCAGTGACCTGCAGATGATGGTGACGGAGCAGGGCTTTGTTCACTAAAGTTATGAACAATGTTGTGGATGGGGAAAGAAAATCACAATGTCGTCTCAAAAGTTCAACCTAAAAACAGCGTCGTCTTCAATTGTTGGTTAGGAAACTCACGAAGGGTAAACGATGTTGTTTCAAACGAGTTGGTTTTGATTTTATTTATCTGCCACGTGGCCATGTCACGTGGCAGTAAATGGCAAAATAGATGATAGAGTTAGCTAGGTTTCTATTTGAACGTTTTCTAAATGTTATGGCTTATTTTGAATATTTGTAAAACGTTAAAGTTTGTTTTCGACACCTAAAAACATTAGGATCTTCTTTGTACATTTTGCCTATTACTATAATTGTTAGGGTCTTTTTCATACGTTTTGCATAATATATTATAAACATGGTGATTAGTTAGATATTTGTTTTAGGGAAAAATTACATAGTCTGCGGCACATGGTCATCCCATGATCATTGGCCATGTGTATATATCATAATAATATTTATTAAAACCGGTCACGACCAATCATGAGACGTCAATCGTGTAATTAGTTCCTTTATTTTATTATATTACAATTTAAATTTTACTTTTTATCATTTAAAAGCCTAATAAATTTTATACCTAAGTAACAAAAGCTATGCTGTAACACATTACTCATGTGGTGCTTAGTTTGATATTTGTTTTATTATATTAAAATTTAGATTTTTTTTATGATTTTATATCCTAATTCGAAGGAAAAAATCAGCAAGGTTTATTAATTTTTTAGGAGATGTTTAGTTGGGTTGTAGATTATAATTTTTGTATTTTGTATTAGTTTATGTGGTTTTTTTTCAATTTTTGTACTGTATTAATATTTTTTTATTTTAATATTTTAAAAAAATAAGAAACTAAAATTAAAAATCAAAACGTTTCTAAATATGGTCTTAGAATACTAAAAAATAATGAGATTGAAATATTTTTATGGTTTAGACATTAAATTTAAAATACATGTTAAGTAGAAACTAAAAAAAATTTACCTCTGTAAAAACATTATGTAACCACATCGGGGTACATGTACTTTCTGATGTTGCAGAGGCTTGTACTGAATGACATCCCCGGAATTTTTCAATTTACATTAAAGTCCTTCAAGTACCTATAAATTGAAAGCTATGTCGAACTGACATACTGACCGTGGAGGAAAACTTCTTTCATATCAAGTTTGTGGAGTCTCTTTAAATCGGCAGTATATGGTACGTCTTGTAAGTTTTCGTTTCCAATCCATTGGTCATCATCTTAAGTGGTTGCTTCAAAAATCCCTTTTAAGGTTTTTATTTTTTGTGTTGTTGGCTATCGTTGTCTTGGGTGCTTGATCGCTCGTGTATTGATTCTGTCTCAATTTGTCTATTTTCTTTTTTCTTGACACATAATGTCAATTTCATTCAAGTTTTTCTTAATTACCCTTGGTTGAAATATTTTTGCATGGGAAGCTTCTGGCTTTTTCCTTTTTCCTTTTGGATTTTCCGGTTGCTATTTGCATTTTCTTGTTACGGAAGTTCCCTCTTTTTCTTCTTTTAGCTTAATTCTTTGTTTCGTTTTTTGGTTTTTTGTGATCATTTTTGGGTCTCTAGTAGATTTTTGGAGTCAATTGTCTGTGCTTTGCTTGTTATTGATATACTTACTTAAAGCCCCTCTTTTGCAGTTAAGAAGCACGTATTTATAGGCTGAAATTCTCATCTGGGTATTGATAATTTTTAGCAAGATCCAAGATTTGAATCAAATTATCTTCTGGGTAAGCATCAAAATCTGAACTTTTCCTATAGATTTTTGTGTTGGCCGTTGTTACGATGGACGACGGTGAAGTGGATTTCTCAAATCAAGAAGTTTTCCCGAGCCCGAACATGGGTGAAATTCCTAGCAGTTGCTCGATGGATAGCTTCTTTGAGGAACTACTGAAGGACACTCATGCTTGTACTCACACACATACATGTAATCCACCGGGTCCGGATTTCTCCCATACACACACTTGCTTTCATGTGCATACCAAAATTGTGTCAGCGCCAACAGAGGAAAATGCAGCTGATGACGATACTGCAGAGTCAACCGAGAAGAAGTGCAAAAAAAGGCCAACAGGGAATAGGGAGGCTGTCCGCAAGTACAGGGAGAAGAAAAAAGCAAGGGCTGCATCTTTGGAGGATGAAGTTGTGAAATTGAGGGCTTTAAACCAGCAATTGCTCAAGAGGCTGCAGGGGCAGGCTGCATTGGAGGCAGAGATTGCAAGGCTCAAGTGTTTGCTTGTGGACATTCGGGGTAGAATCGAAGGGGAGCTTGGATCTTTTCCATATCAGAAGCCAGTGAACAATGTGAATTTGGCAAGTTCAAATCTGCCTGGTGCTCATGTGATGAATCCTTGTAACATGGACTGCAATCGCCAAGTCTATTGCCTACATCCAGGAGTTGATGATAAAAGTCAAGAAGGTGGCACATTGAATGGAACAAGTGGTTGCGATTTTGATAATCTCAACTGTATCGTTAGTCAGAACTCAGCTATTAAGGAACTCCCTGGTTGTGGATTAGGGAATGTAATGACAAATACCAGTTATTCAGGCGCAAATAAGAAGAAAGGTAAACTGTAATATTGCCATCATCCATTGGGAAAACTTACTTCTTTAAAATAACATGAGAACGATGGAGTTCATGAGCCTATTGGCTTATTAAAATTGAATTGTATAAATGAGGAAGATCATAGGTTCTGTATATGCATGCGTACTTTGACTTCTTAAACTGTATTTTGAAATGACCATAAGTACTTTATTGTTATTTTCATGCTTGGCAAATCACTTTTAATTTTTTTTCCATCCCTTTCTTTACTTATGTTGGGTTCCATGAGGTAATGGTTCTGAATTCTTTAGCATGTTATCAACATATGATTTGATGGTGGCCTCAGGTATTTATTATCCAAGAAATTGAAAATGACAAACGTAGGAAACTTGTGACATTAGGCTTACTGGATTTCGGCTATCTACTAATCTGTTATAGGTTTGACTGGTAAAATGCAATATTTGTGCCATTTCCAAGAAGAATGTGCTATAATTAAATTATTCTGGGCATTTCTATTTTTCCTGGTGTGTGAAAGAGGTTATTCTATATATTTATCCTTCTAAAGTTGGTATCTGTCTTCAATTTGGGTTGTTAATCCTCCTTTGCTCGATAAACCTATTCTCGTGAATTGGCTTGTGTTGATTCTATTGTCAGCTTGTACTATCATTTTACATCTTTTAATCTGGGTTTCTTTCAGCTGATTCCTTGTCTAATTGTAACTTGTTCTCTTCCCTTTTTCCTGTAGAAGCAGCTCTTGCAGCAACAGCTGGCTGAATATTATGTTCTTTGTGATGGCACTTAATGTATTCCAACAAGCTAATGGTGCTGCCATCAACTTCAACTTGCTATCGGGGTTTGGTTAGTTTATGTTATATCCTCGCTTCACTTTTTGTAGCGAGGGATTGGTTTCTTAGTGTTGGATATGCGTATTCACTTTAAACTCAATCCTAGTTGGTTGTTTACCTAGCTTGGGATTTTTGGACCATAAATTCTCTGTAAAGTGGAAACTTGATGGGCCTATAGCTAGTATCTGGTATCAGAGGAGACCAGCGCCATCCCTTTCATGAAGTTTGACTTGAATTTATAATGCTTTGACACCTTTTTTATCATGTACAACCATGTATTATCTTTAGTTATTATTATGTTGCTGTCCGCTGTATGTCTTGGTTATTTTCTTTTGTTATTACTTTGTATTAATTGTGCCTAAAAGTGTTATCTTTTGTTCTTATTCATTTTTTTCGCTTGTGTTTATGAAAATTTTCTCCTGTTCTAAAAATTATATATTCTTGGTTGCTGGATAGGATGAGGACATTTTTGATGTTTCATTAGTGGCCGAGAGAGTTTCTCTTTGTGTACTTAGTGGAAGTTGCACTTGGACATTGCACCGAGTGTAATTGAGGGCAGAGGCTTTCCGGGAATTGTGGAATTCTTGAGTGAGCTTCATTGCCGTTGTGTTTGAACATGATGTGCCCCAGATTTTCTTTTAGGTGGGGAAATTATCCATCTGCTACGAGTGTTAAACCTTCATGCAAATTGTATTTCGTATTTTTGGGAAGGGCAGGCTTTGTTTTGGCTAAAAAGCTACTCTTGGGGGATGAATTGCCTCATCAAACCTAAGACATTCAATGTATTTACAAATGCACTTAGTTTTCAAACGACTCGGCCAAAATTTTTCACTTGAGCACGTAACTTCATGAATTGTTTTGTCATCCCAAGCTTCATGTTTTCCCCCTTTCTCTTTTCACTTTTCATTCAAGTTATTGACCCTGGGGGGAGTAAAATTATCTGACAAGAATTCAAGTGTAGATGAATGGCAGGTATTTCCTTCCTTCTTTCAAGTACTTGGTGCTGTCCTAGAATTAAAAGCTTCTTATACTTCTGAGATATAAAGATTTGTCTTGACCATTGGAATGTAAATTTGTTAATAAATCTACAATAATTATGCTTGAGCCATTGTTTTTATCTTTAGGAGATGCATTAGTCTGACAGATTAGATTATATTGAAACATTTGAGAAAATAACAAATTGTTTCAGGATTTGCTCGTGGTTGATTCTTTCAAAGATCAATATACACTTTATTTCAACAGGGTGCAGCTTAAGGTAATGACCACTGAAGCTTTATAAACAACACAATGAGTGAACATGGTACTTGTGCTGATATTTTAGCCCCAGGCTTTTTCTGTAGGAATAGTGGCTGGCAAGCTCGTAACAGATCGTGTGTCACCATTCCCCTACATGGCGCAAGGGCTTTTCCTTTGTCAACTGTTTTGAGTTCTATATGCATGAATATTTCCACTTTCTGCAACCTTTAAAAATAAGGTAGGATTATAGCAAAAACTAAAAGGCTTCTCATCCGAAAATTTCCACTTTGTGCGCAGGTCCCTGATTATAAAGTGACAATCATACATAACAGAAACCAATAAATTATCATTTTTCAACTGCCATCAGACATCTCCAACCATGCCTTCATGAGCCTACAGAAATTCGTAACTCTCAAAATCTGAGATTTGTATAAACGATGGGTAAGACATCGACATTAGAATTGCCAAATCAAGAGAGAGAGAGATTCGAATTACCTCGTAAACATGCTCTGTGTCGAGTAATTTATCCAGAGCAGAGAAATCCCACAAGCTTATCCTATTATCATGTGAACCACATGGAAGATACACCCTGCTTAAAGGGGTTCCAACTTCCAAGAGTAGCCATACCCTTCTTTTATCTCAACCTCAACTCAGGATCACAGCCATCTAGTTTCCAACAGATAAACCTCATAGCGAATTGTCTTTGCACAAACAATCGCTGGGTTCTGAGGGCATGCACCGTTTCTTATTCACCTCTGCATCAGCAAGTACCTTCTCGAGTTATTTCCACCTACCAAATAACCAAACCGCATTCATTGTCCATTAACATTCCAATCTTTCCAAAAACAACCAGCCAAATTAATCATCTTTAGGAACAATGACACCTAAGGTCTCTTTTTTCAGCAAATAAAAGTCACGCCAAAAAACTAGGGGGAAAAATCAAACTAGTTTGAAACAAAGCCAAATGTCCGAATTTTTTGACAGTAATATTATCTAATATTTGACATCATAACTCGTTTGCCAAAAGTTCACAAAGAACTCATTTTTGGACAAACTGGATTTTCAGATTTCCGATCAATCCCTGCTTTGTCGGCATCGATGGAAGCACGACGTCGGAGAGTATGAGGAATTTAGGGATCGTCGGAAGTGTGGGTGCCAAGAACTAGCCGGTAGACACCCAAAGAATAAAGATCAGAGTTGTTGAGAATCCCACGTGACTCACGTAATCCATTTATAAATTTGGAAAAACCTCAGACTTTTGAGCATATTTTTGAGATTGAGTTGATATCATTTTATCACGGTATTAGAATTTGATGGTTTGGAATCGCATTATCCCTAGACATTTGGGGTCTACTCCTATTTGGACTGAGGAAGGAGAATCCCGCGTGACTTACATGAGTGTAGATTTATAAGATTGGAAACCTCAAATTCTTGAACACACTTTTGGAATTGAGTGAGGCCATTTTATCAAGAGTAAGCGTCGGAGCGGAGATCGGGACTCAATGGACTGTAAGAGATGGCCATTCGAGAGGGTGAGGGACGACGCGGTCGTAGAGGAACGGAGTGTTTTTTTCTTCCACACAGTGAACTCCTCGTCAACTTGTTCTACACCAAGTCACTGTTCCAGGCATGTTGGGTGTCGCGTTATTGGGCAGTAAAAGCTGTGGTTTTTCAATGACTTCCGTGGAGTGTGCCATGGAGGTCTTGTTTCCCGCCAAACCTCAGCCGCGGTAAGGGATAGAACATGACTTTGTTGGACTTCCACCAGTCTCAACCCAATAGCTTCAAGCCTGGGCGCTTATAAAAGGCCCAGTTAAGAGTTTGAAATTTGTATTTAAAAAAGCACATAAATGCTTTTAAAAAATTTTCAACTATTGAGATGGAGAATTTAACAATTGGAATATCGTTGATACTTCTTGTAAGATGCTTTTTTGCTTTACATTTGGAATAATAGTTACTAGGATTGAGATTGATTTGGCTATTGGATTCAATTTCATGATCCAAAGTAAGTGGAAAAGAAAAAGTTGGCTACTTATTTTATAAGATGCGCATGTTATAAAAAACTCTATGATAAGTCCTTCTCCAAAGATATTGAGATGGATTGAAAAGCCAAGAATATGCTCAAAATGATTCAAAAGTTGGCCAATTCTGCTCCATTCAACATGTCCATCATTAAACACATGGAGTATCCATGGCTTTACTATTTGGCCCACTATATATCGAAGACGTACCTTTGGGCACTTTAAAATTTGCTTTTTCTTCTTTTACTACAAGTTTTGAGTATATGTATTAATTTTTATATTTTTATATTTTTTATATTGTATTAATATATTTTTTATATTTTTATTAATTTTAAGATTTGAAAAATCTAGAAACGAAAATTTTAAAAAATAATAATAACAAATATGGAGCCCTGATATACTTCAACCACTTTATAAGTCCCGTTACCAACCTATATTCTGCGCACAGAATGACCACTCGTAATGTTCTATTTTACTTTTGTAGCCCCCAGCATCCCCCTTTCCTTTCCCGTTCTTCGTCACATCGAATCCCCATACCCTATCCAAGACCCAACAATTAAAACTAGAAAGTAGAAATATATACTAAATAAATTATTACTTTTATACTAGTAAATCACCAAATACAAAATATACATTCCAATTTCAACCCTTTGTGTTCATTCACAAAAAGAAGTTGCTACTTGATATAATGAAGCTTGCAATAAAAACCAAACAAAAAATAACTTCATCACATAAGATGATTACGACCAAGAACAAGAAAAACCTATAATAGTTCCACAAATAAATGACCTTTTTGCCACAGTCAAACTAACTATAATGGAATCACATTATGGCGCAGGCTTGTGGGTTCTCGTCACTGAAAGCAGTAGTGTACCGGACCTCAGTAGAGCTAGCACGAGCGAGCTGAGACACGCGTGGGTCATCGGCGTTTCTGACGTAGCCAGCAGGGGCTTTCTTGTCGTAGACACCTGGTGCATAAGGATGAGCCACCACATCGTACGGCACATAAGGCCATAGCTCCGCCTTCTTGCCGGTCCGGTAAGCCACTCTGGCCACAACCTTTGAAGGGTTCACGTATCCGACGACGGTCACCTTATTGGCTTTACGTTCCACGTCCACTTGTGTCACTCCTTTCATGCCTTCCAATGCTTTCTTCACCTTTCTCTCGCATCCTTCGCAATCTATTCGTACCTTTACCTCCACTGTCTGGTCATGTGATAATGAGTTAATGTCCAGTTAGATATCTACTATAAATGTCATTCAGTACTGTAGTGGTATGAGCACTTGTTCTAGTGTAAGTATGGATTTGAACTATTTAACTACGACATGCAGACAAGTTCTTTGAACCAGCGACTAAGATTAAGCCCGTTAATTAGCCTTTGTTTTGATGATAGAAATTCCAGAGTTGCATAAAAAAGTGCAGTCTGCATTCCCTGATATATTCACTTCCAATCCAAGATTGCAACTTAATATTGTCTATAACTCTACAATCTCACTTGGTAAGTACACAAAACCAGCAATAAGATGACGAAAGCATTCCAGGTTTATGTTAGATCCAAGTTGGTAAGTTACATTGTTAAAGCTACCTAGATCAAGCTGTTAAATCGACAGCCAAATATGAACTTCCTTCAAATCTATGAGAAGGAAAACTTTGATGCGATACCCAAAAGAAACATACCTGCAATTGTTTCTTTTTCTTGAGCTTGGAGCTGCGAGTGGAACAATCAAAGAGACTGGAGAGATGGTCGAGAGCACCCATTTCTGAATTTTTTTAAATCTGATACTGCAGAGAGATTTGGTACTAGAAAGGAACAAGCTAGCTGGCAGACAATGCGAAAGAAATCAGACTACGGAAAAAAATATCCCCAACCCAAATGGGATTTTAGTTAGTTCTTTTCACTAAAGGGAAAGCTGATGGTAAGTGTGTGATGGATGTGTTCTGCGAACCCCACCTTTGCATCTTGCAGTTTTATGCACAGTTCGAAGCTCGCAGTGGACACCCTCGTGGTCCCGTTCTCGGAATCTGAGCCGAACCGCTTTTTAGGTGTGAACCAACCACGTTCTGCGACGTGTCCGGTATTCGGGGTGTTTCAAGATTTGGGTTTTACGCTGCTATAGATGCACCGGCCTATCGTCCCCTGGTTAATTAGGTGGCCCCACAACCGGCAATATTCAGTTCGTGAGTGCTGTACATCAAGTGCTTATTTTTTTTATTTCTCTAGAAATTAAAAATAAAAAAAAATAAAACTTAAGGATAAATATGAAAAAATCGTGTGATTTAATCTTTTGTTTAAAATTAATTTTTAAGGTTCGTTTAATTTAATTTAATTTTTAAATAAAAATTATTTTTATTAATTTTTATATTATTTTATTTAAAAATTAAAACAGAAAATTGAAACGAAAAATGGAACGAACAACACCTAACTTACATTTCGTAGATGCCTTGATTATTTACATAAATTTTAAAAGAGTTGGAATTCGATGTTGAACTAATATTCAGATTTTAATACATTACTTTTTAGATTTTTTAATAATATTTTTAATAATAAAAAGTTATGACAACATTTTAATATATTTAGTGCTAATAATAATGTTTTAAAGTTTGATTATTAACTTCAAAATATTATTATATAAGATTATACAACATATTTAATCCGAAAATTTAATTGAGTATTGAAGTTGAATTATGAAAGGAGTTATAACATTTATGGATTATGGCTCTAAATATAAGAGAAAAGAGAACGTGAAACCGTGCAGGAGCTTAGAAAAGACGAATGACAGGAACATTAATACTACAATACATGGGGTCGGTTGGATCTAATTATGCCATAAGGTTCTAACAAGACCGTCGGCCTCATTTTCTGACACTTCTGTACATCATTTGTACACTGTCCAGACGCTTGAGGCAACGAGGATTGGCAAAATATATCGCAGGAATGACAGATATAATTTATATAACCTCCGTATTATAAGATATTTAAAGAGATATTGATGAACTTATGGGATGTTTGGAAATATTTTTATTTTTTAAATATAAAAATAAAAAAAGTAGTATAAAAACTTATAAAAATAAAATATTAATATTATACAAAAATTAGAAAATAATATAAAAATTGAAAAATACACAATTAATAAAAACACACAAGAATTAAAAATTAAAACTAAAAACTAAAGTGTTGTTTGATATAAATTTCATTTTTAATTTCTTATTTTTTAAAATATAAAAATTAAAAAAAGTACAAAAATTAAAAAAATAATATATTAATACAATTCAAAATCGAAATAAATAATATAAAAATAAAAAATAATGCATAAAAATTAATAAAAATTACAATCAATAATAATACCAAACAATCCCTAAAACAACAATACAAACAAGTTCTTAATTGTACAGGTAACTTGACTGCTTAATTACTCTTTAAATAATAGAATATAAGAAGCATTCAAGCATGACTAGACCAACCATACTTGCAATTAATGTTGTCACGTGAATATTGCGTCTAAGTATGGATTATATATTAGTGACATAGGTCGGCACATAAAACAAGTGTGATAATATATATATGTCATATAATATTCAGTTTAAACTTTGGGGTCCAAAATAATTTCTAGTGTAGCTTATATCTAATTACCTTTAGGTGAGATTCGAAGTCATGAGAGGTATTAGATTATTATATGAACAGGAAATGGGGAGATTTAGTTATCTCAGAGTTAAGAAATATGTATCCTATGTTTTGAGATTGACCAGTTTATTTGTTTTATTCGCTTTCGAAGGCATAAATGTAATGACAACATCTACACTTAAGTGAAAGTGCCACCCATGATAGATTCAATAAATATTTTCATGATGCCACAGTTAATCTGAGTGACGAGAGATATAAAGACATCTTTGATCAGCAATGGGTTGCTTAGGGCGCGGTTTGATAAAGTTTTTTGTTGTGATTTTAGTTATAGATATTATATTTTTTTATTAAAATTTATGTATTTTTATAAATTTTTGTGTTATTTGTCTTAATTTCTGTGCTGTATTAGAATTTTTTTAAAATTTTTATAATATTCTTTATTAATTTTTGTATTTAAAAAATTTAAAAATTAAATCTAAAAATTGAAGCCGAACCAAACGGATAAACTACACCCAGAAAAAGCATAATTGAAGACCTGTGTTATGAGAGAAAAAGCCCATTATTAAATGCTTTCATGAGCTGCACTATTAGATGGCCTAAGCCGATGGATGGGCTTTAATTTTGAGTGCTTTGTTGCAGACCGTGACTACTCACTGTTTCCTCCAAGGAAAAAAGATTGGTACACATTATAATATTGGCGAACATATTTAATATTAGCGTGTCTCCTCCATGGTTGAATGAGCTTGGTAAATCAGCAACCAACTCGAAAATTTACTGGAGTTTTCCACTTACCATGGTCCTGCAAGGACTGGAGTTTCCAAGGTCCACGGTCCACCACTAGTTCTTTTTCCAAGCTAAGAATCCACTACCTTTAAATCCATAACAAAGGAAAGTGGGGCTCTAGCTACACAATTACCAAACCTGAAATCAACCTGTAGTCTTCCTAGGCGGCTATTTCCTCTCATCTTCGCGATCTTGCGTTTGATTAAAAAAACATGTAAAGGAAAAAATGACCATGACCACCACACTATCCGTCTGTGACAACAATGTTTAATAACGCACGTCCAATTGTCTACAAATACAATTTCTCTTGTACCAATACTTGGAAATTAGTTTCCAGGGAATCGATAATAAGTCAAACCCTGGAAAAAAGGCAAAAAGGGGTCGGCCAAACGTTTTAATTAGTGATGTAAGCAAAACAAAAAGTATGGTTCCAATTAACGTTCAAATGGGCAGTGGGCCATGGAATTATGGAGTCAAAGTTGCACGAGAAACAAACATTTTGGTAAGCATTCAAAACAAGATCGATCAGGAGGACCCCAAATTCAAGAATATGAGAGAGGGATGGAGAGAAATGGGAGTGGTGGGCTATCCCTCCGAGGACGACAGTTCACATGACATGGCTCGTACTTGGTCTCCAATGTGCCAGAGTGCGAAGTTTCCTGGCATGGGTAGGTATCATTTAACCAATTTTTTTTTTACTTTCTTAATAACCAGTGGTAACATCCAGAAGACTGCTACATAAAAGCATAAGATAAACTAATCAGTAACATGCATAAAAAGCCAAACCAGTAAAAGATATACATGTAAAGAGAAACTACATCACATATTACGAAAGTGAATCAACTGTTCCTAAATTGAAGCCTTTGGTTAAGTATAGACTTACATGTAGAAATCAGGAAAAGGAAACGGAAAGAATCAATGAATCCTACAGGGTTTTGTCCTGTTGATTAGTATTATAATACATTATAGGAACTCTCCATTCTAAAGCTAATAAAATATGGGTTCATGTTATTTACTCTAAGCTAGTACGGTACAACTTATAGCGCAAGTAATTTAACAGCTTCATTGTTACGTTATGATAAAGCATTTGTGCTTTAGGATCAAAAGTATGAAACTTCCGAGCATTAGAGTATTATTATAATTTTGTTTTCAGACAAGAGTGAAATTTCATAGTCATTTCAATATGTGTGTGCATCTAACCATGTCTCTGTAGTGGGTCTCCACGACTAGATGGATGGATCCAAATGATACTGGCATCGATTATAAAATGAATCAAAACCAAAACAATAATGATAAGGATCAAATCACAGACATCTTTTTTTCATGCGTTCTCACCTCTCTTCCACGTGTAACAGTTGTGAAAGCTATTGTCTACATGAATCCCTCTGTATACAAAAAAGTAGAAAAAGAAAAGAGGAGAACCTAACGTGGATGCTGCATGAAACGAGACAAGCATTAGAACAAACAAAGGCATAGTTGTTGATGATGTTTAGGGTAAAAATCATATCCACTTTTCATGACCCACTCAAACTCATCCTAGTGAAGTCCATGTATGGACAAATTGGCCAAACCTCTGACAAATGATGGGGACCCCTAATGGTTGTGGTCCTATGTTGATTGTTGAGCCGTGGGGGCAAGTGGCCTTTGCCCATTTCTAACTAAATCATATATATATACATTTGTAATGAAGTTTCTCTCAGACTTTAATTTCTCTGGTGGGTCTATGTTCAATCTTTTGCATCTTTTAATTACTTGGATAAATGTCACATTGCCAAAGGTTCACGGCAAATTCCCATTTCTCCATGTCACGTCGAGTCTCTGTCATAGTCAAGTGGCCAGTTACATGATGACCACATCGATCACTGCTCAGGAAACGTGAGCATAAGACGATCCTAATCAAGAAAGTTTTTATCTTTTCGGGATAAAACGTGACAAGGTCTACTTTGTTGGGTAGGCGATGGGATTGCATGTGCCTCAGTGTGTCTACTTTGACCCGTTGTGCCTGCGAGAAACTTCGAGGAAGGATTAAATGGGTATGTTAATTTGTTTTCACACTAATGATGGGACAAGAACCCTAATTATCTACTGAAGAAAAGAGTTAGGAATGGCTCCGTTGGAAAACTATGGCGCACAAAAGTCTCGTCATATGAATTGGCAACAAACACACAAAGTCATTGATCAGAGGTGGTCGTAACTAATAACAAATTCTGTCCCAGATAAGAAGTTCTCCATCATTTGCTTAGAATTTGTGGGATCAAACTATGGATTAAACACCTGTAAAGTATGTGGACATAAACTTGCATGAGAGACCACGTCATGTGCCGATGAATCGTAATTTTTTTTTAATAGATTTATGTTCAACACAACACAAAGATAGAACGTCCATCTAGCCACTTGTTTTCTCCTCATTTTTTGCTAAATTTATATATAATAGGAAAACTGATCACATAGTGGCACAACTATGGTTCTTTGACTATTACGATGAGGCATGAATTATATTCATGGTGTCTTAATTATATCAATTTTCAATTACTTCATGTGCATCGGGACCGCTTTGATTTGGGTGAGAGGATCATAAGATTTTTTGTGTTGAAGATTCCATATTACTTGCCAAAGGTCGATCTCATCTTGAAGTAACTTAAAAATGGAAACACACACACATGCTTATCTTTTAACGCATACACTCGCACTGTGGCTCCTAAATCACGTTCCTGCCAGACTTAGTTACCTTGCCTCCTAGGTCAATGCAACAGTGAACCCACTCGCTCATTTCGCCAATGATGTCCCTCCAAGCCTCCACTAATTGAGCAATCATCATGTTGTCTACATATATATTTTTTTAAAACAAAAGGGAAAATCATGACCATCTTGAAAAGGAACCCAAGACCACTAGACATGCAATAGGAACTTTAGTAATGAGGTGTGGGGTTTGGCTCTCACACTCTATTATGGAAAGACAGACCCCAGATGTACGTCTATATCCACTTTGGCCAAGAGCGAAAACAACCAACAAGTTACTTAAGAAGTTGCCAGCAAAGTACTCGAGTGCTCATGGGGACCAAATACGATAAATGGAGTTGGGATTTTTGCTTCACTCCAACAACAACGTTGCCATCTTTAATAAAGACCCTCTCTCTAGTCACCACCCATTTCCTAGCCAATTAAAGGAAGAAAGAGGAAAAGTAAATCCAAGAGATTATAAACATATCTTCTTGGTATATACGGAAAATAATCGAGATGCCTTGAAATGTGGGTGCATTTGTTATATGCATAATAATAACTCGCATCTTCTACTAGAAACATGATTTGTGCAACATTAGCCAGAGTAAAAGGGGAATAACAAGGTTGGAATGGTCATGGTAGGTGGGCAGCACATGGTTCCACTGCCATAAGATGCCCGTTTTAATTGGTCTGTGTTTCCCCTTGGCTTCATGGGAAGGTGCAAGCGGTAGAATAGTAAGTAAGTAATCAATTTTTCTGAACTTGGAAGCCAAAAGGGAAAAGACTAGATTTTCTTGCTTTGATCATTGTACAAAAGAAAGAGTCTTGAGGGGACATAGGGAACTGTGGTCCGTGGATTTTGTGGGAGTTGTGGGGCTTCAGAATCTGTCTGACATGAACAAATTTCCGTGATTTAGGATCCATTGCAACCGTCTAAATTGGGAGAAAGCGGTGGCATCAGCTTCCATCGGAGGTGTTCGTTGTGCATTGGCCTATTCTCTGTGGATTGAAGCCTTCAATGGGATAAGGATGGGAGGTTTTCATGTTTTATAGTCCTTTTGTCTCGTTATACTTTTTTTTTTTTTACTCTTCATGCATTGAAGAACTTTAAAAGATTTGTCAGGATATGAACTAAAAGGACTTGTGAGTTTTAATCTCTCCTCTTGTCGACTCATTCAACTTGATGATGACAAAAGAAGAACGACTAAAGTATATGATACCTTTCACTTATTGAATCGTTTCTCTATGTTGTGTTTAGTACAATTTTGTATGAGCAATTGAAATTTCTAAGATATTGCACCAAAAGAATTTTCAGAGATCTAATAGCAAGGGAATAAAAGAAAAAGGAATAAATTATCTTTAAGGTGTGGTTGTCATTCGTTTTATTGTTAGCTTGTTAACATCGAACTCTAATGATATAGTGGCACTCAAACTACACAAAAATTTGTTGTAACCATTTTCTTCCATTTAGAGGTCCATAATTGAGTCAAATTATAAATGTTTAAATTTAATTAGAGAGAGAGATATTAGTTAATATTTTATGTTCTTTATGACTCCGGTAAAGTCTAAACGACATAATGGAAAGTTTCAACACCTCCCAATTGTTCACGACTTAAATTCACTAAGAGGCACACATTAATATAATTCATCACATTACCTCTTAATTATGCAACATAATGCCTATATGCCTTTCTAAATCAATTCCTAACAATATAGCTACTTTATTTATGAATAATTATTTTACCCAAATTTTTAATGTAAACAATTTATTAATACTAATAATCACTCAATAATAATATTGATCACAATAAATTGATGAAAAAGAAAAAGTTATCTAATAATTTTATTGAATCAAACATGTGGATATGGAAAAAAAAAATATAGAATAAAGGGTAATGATATTCAACTTTGGTGTAAAAACAATTATTAGATATAAGGATAGGATTATATTTTTTTTTTTGTCAATGCCTACAAGGCAATAGAAAAAAGAAAAGAAAAATAAAGTCTTCCCCTTCATACCTCTTAATCTGGGAGCCATGAAGTATAACAAAGCTCAATGAAGCAAGTAACATTACTTTAAGTATTTTTGTAGGGATTAATTTCACCAGCACACCTTATAATTTGGTAAATTATCAATTAGATCCTTATAGTTTCAAAACTATCAAATAAGTCTTTAAAGTTTCAAATTACTTTCACTGTTAGTCCCTCCATTATTTCTGACTAATGGTGTGCCACATGGCATGTCTACGTGTTACCACGTGGCATCACGTGGAATGATATAACAATAATTTTAAACTATAGGGACCTATTTGATAATTTATCAAACTATAGCAACTTAATTGATAGTTTATCAAAGTACAAGGACTTAAATGATATGAAACTCAATTAATGAATTATTTTAACAATTAAATAAAATTGTTAATAATTAAATAAATATGTGATGTAAATATTGTGCTCTTTTAATAAAATATTAAGTTAAAATTTTTTAAAAATCAAATAAATCATATAAATATTTTATTTTTTACAAATTCAATATCTATAATATTGCATAAATATGAGAGTAATACAAACATATTTTTATAAATAATGTAGTAACAATTACTTTCAGTTGAAATTTTTTTAAATTAATTTAGATTATCAACCTATTATTATGCAAATTGTGTTATTATACAACCTATTTAGGTTGATAAACTAAACATCAATTTAAAAAAGTTTTCAATTCAAAGTAATTATTACTATATTATTTGTATAAAAATATGTTTTTATTGCTCTCATATATATGCAATAGTATCAATATTGAATTTATAAAAAAATAAAATATTTTTATGATTTTTTAAAAATTTTAATTAAAAATTTTATTAAAAGAACATAATATTTACAACACATATTTCTTTAATTATTAATAATTTTATTTTAATTGTAAAAATAATTCATCAATTGAGTTTAAAATCATTTAAGTCCCTGTAATTTGGTAAAGTATCAATTCAGTCCCTATAGTTTGATAAACTATCAAATGTGTCCCTATAGTTTTTCCTATAGTTTTAAATTATTTTCATATCAGTTCAGTGCCACGTGGTATGCCCACGTGATGTCATGTGGTAACACGTGAACATATCATGTGGCAACTAACAGTGAAAGTAATTTGAAACTTTAAGGATTTATTTGATAGTTTTCAAATTGTAGAGACCTACTTTATAGTTTTCCAAATTACAAGGAATTTTGGTGAAATTAACCATTTTTTTAACAAACTTTTTTGAACTTGCTTCTATAATATTATGTAAGTTCTTCATTGATAATATAAAACTTTGATAAGTAGAGATATATTAAACAATTACAAACTTTGGGAGAATTTTCATGTGTTATTATTTTGTTCTCAAATATATTTTGATGTATTTCAAATGTCAACTTAATTATTTTTTTATTTTAATTAAAATTTTAAATTTAATGTTTTCTCATTTTAAATTTTAATCATATCCTTAAATAAAATTTTTTGTCAAATCTTTTATATTTTTAAAGTGCAATCATTATATTAAAGTCAGGTCATTTTGGGTTAATAAATCAGGTTAATTCGGGTTCGGGTGAAAACAGGTTCAGATCAATTTGGGTTCGGGTGCATTTGGGCTCGAGTCTATTAGGGTCGGTTAGAATCGGGTTTGAGTCTGATCGGGTTCATATGAAATCAGGTTCGAATTCAAGTCAGGTTAGGTACAGGTTGGGTTCAGTCCGTTGACTTTTTCTGTCAAATCATGTCAGGTCGAGTTATCAGGTCGAGTCCATTTTTGACATCCCTAGTCAACTATGCTAAGGTATAGTAAAGGATGTATTAGTGAAAGTGGATAAATTGATATTTCTCATTGTTTTTGGGATCCTAAATATAGAGGATGAGGATGAGATTCCTTTTATTTTTGTTAGGTCTTTTAAAACTACTTCAAAAACATTGATTGATGTGTTGGAAAAGAATTTAACTCTTAGAATTAAAGATGAATTGATTACTTTTTCTCATTATAAAGCTATTAAGGCATCTTTGATTAACAAGCATAATTCTTCTTCTATTAAGGAATCTATTGATAGAACATCCAATACTTTGCACGGTATACCACAATATCAATCATAATTCAAGTTGATGATGTTACCAAGCTAAGAGCATTACAAAGGATAGATGAGTTCAACTTTTAAGATGAAGCAGTTAAATGAATAGTAGAAGGAAGACAAAGAGGATATAAAGAGCTCTAAAGGGAAGAACAAGAAGAAAAAGGGGGCTCAAAGCAAGAAAATTAACAAAGGATGAGCATAAAAAAGGTTGTCGAGTTTATGAAATTAAACAAGTGCTTGTTGAGAGGCAACCTAAAGTTTATTTATTAGTTTTGATTATGTTTTACTTTGACTATTAATGTGCTGCCTGTAGGTTAAATACTTGCATATTTAATTTCATTTCCTTTACATATATTTTTTTATTTATGTTTCTTTGAGTTTCACATCATTCCTATGCTCTAAAGTGATTGAAAGTTTATTAATATTGGTTTAAATGGCATTAAAGAGGCTATAGAACATAACTTTAAAAAAAGAGAAAAATTGAAAGAAGTGTGCTTATCTTTCACGTTTTGGCCATAACACATAATTCTTAGGTGCTAAAGTAATATAAATTTTATTAATGTTAGTTTAAATGGAATTATAGAGGCTATAGAACACAACTTAAAACAAAAAGAGTCAAATGGAAAGAAGTGTGCTTGTGTTTCATGACCTAGGCCACAGCTTTGGCCCATTCATCAAACTTAGATAGATTAGTGCACGAGTTGGGTTATAGTGGTGACCCAATCTATGAGACATCAAGGGTGTTGAATTAAAAACAATTCACCCCCCTCCCCCCACACATGACTTTTCTCTTTTATCTTTACCCCTCTTTCAATACTAAACTAAGAATTTCACCTCCCATCATCTTTCTAATACCAAATCAACTTCTTAACTCCAATTTTTGTGTATCAATTTAAGGATTTATCATCGAACTATCAAAGGTATGAGCTTTATCTTTCCATCTAACACTTGAAGATTGGTGTTTTTCTTTTGTTTTAGGATTTACAAGCTTATCAGTCACCCTTGGTCTACTTTGATGTGATTTTTATCGTTTATGAGGTTAATTGTTGCATTAAGATGTCCTATTATATGAAAGACCTCTTATTTAGCATTATCTAATTGTTTATATGTTAATTTAAGTGATTTTTCATATGGGTGTGTGTTGGATACGAAATTTACAAATCTTGTCCTTGTGAATTTTTGTTTTAATGTGTTTGTTGCTTAATTATGAGTTATTAATAACCAGTTTATATATAAAACCCCGTATTAATGATCAACACTCTATGGGTTATATTGTTGAATGACTGTTTGAATGAATGCTAGAGTTTATAGTGTTTCTTAAGTTGATTGGGATGCACCTATTAACATGCAGCCTTTTAAATAGAATTGACATACTCTTGTATTCTTAAAGGAGTTTATATGTTGTATATGATTCATAAACGTCTTTCCTATTATGCTTAGTTGGTGATTTTTCATGTCATTCTTATGGACTAAGTTGGATAATTGATGCTTATAAAGAATCCATAAATTGTATACTACTACAGTGTTAATAATTATGACATGATCATTATAGGAGTTAGGCATATATGTGCATTTTTGTATTGGTTTAAGTATTTCTTACAAACATTATACTTAGGAAACAATTGGTAAAGAGAGATCACAGGGAGGAAGCTTCATCCTTTAAAAGCACTAACCTTAAACCATTTGCTCTGAGTTTTCCCAATTCTGCAGTCTCAAAGAAATATCAAGCACTTAAGAAGCTTATAGTAGAACTGAATTGATATTTTGTTTTTGAAGACTTAGAGAAGTTAGCGGTAGCCGACATTGTCTACCATTATTTGGAATTTAGAGGGTGGGATTCATTTGTCTAGAATAAGAAATCATGTTACATGAGCCTGCTATGCTAGTTTATCGCCACTTTCAAATTCAAGAAGTACTTGGTTAAGATGGAGCACAATGATATGGAGCAGTTCCAGTTAAGTGAATGATAATTCTCAATCTCTTGATGGGATTTTAGTATAGCCCTTAAGAGTTCTGGTTGTAGAAACCAAAGACTTGACATCTACAAAGAATGCAAAATTAGACTTCCATAACTTAAGTGAATCTTTGGAATTTTAGATTAAAATTGCATATGGAGACTATGTGGTTGGTGTTATTAAAAGCACCAAGATCAAAAATCTAGTACTTCAAATCTTACATAGATTGGTTACATGCACCACTGTGGGTTTACATGAAAGTTCTAAAATAGTAACCTAGTGTGACCTAGTTCACTTATAGTGTATAGTATATAGTGTACACTCCAACATAGGGGGTTCTTTAGCCTAATACTTCACAATTAAAGCAAAAATATAAGAGAGTCACTTATTGGTTCATCTTACATCACAAGATTGGTTACGAACTTGGGACTTTGGTTAAGCATGATATACTTAGGGTAAAAGAGCAATACAGAGCCATTGGATGCCTCAATATGGATTTGGATAGGTTTAGCCACTATGGCAAGAGGATGTCTTAGGATCAAAGGAGCTCAAGCACTGTTAGATGAGTAGGATACAAGTGAAGAGCTAGAATACAGTGATGAGGCTAAGGAGAAGGATGAGAACACTGTGGATAGACCCTCTAAAACTGGAAACTCCTTAAAGACTAAACACCTTATCCAACTTAATAGTTACATGGATGCAATACACCATGCGATAAGGGAGTATCATTTATCAATGACTCTAGTTAGGCAAAGTTTTAATAGTTAAAGCAAATCAGATGGGAAGAGGTCCTATTCTTTTAATCTTTGTTTTCATTTTTGTTAATTATCCACTTTAATCTAATATTTTAGAAAATCTTGTACTTGAAATTTTTTCTTCAAGTAATGTTAAAAATAGGCTTTGGTCATCATTTTCTCTAAAGTATAAATCTTATAGAATGACATACGAGTCCCTTTGCCCATGCCTTTATACTAGTCTTCAAATTTCAAGGGAGTCATGTTCTTTTCCTTTCTTCCACTTTGTATGCTTTGTCTTGTTTTTACTTCAATTTGAGGACAATTTGGTTTAAGTGTGGGAGGAAGATGAGCATGTTCTATCAATTATCAAACACTTGGTTTGCCACAAATCCAATAGTTATTGCTTAGATATTCTATCTTAGGATGATTTTGATCATTAGTGGATTGTTAATTTTGGTATTTGAATTCAATTAATGTTTCTAATTTGGTTGAGCATTGATCAACTCTTGACTTATTTGTAATGCAAAAAATTTTCTTTTTCTTCTTTTATTTTGAGTGACTTGCATGCGATTTTAAGTGGCCTTGTATATGATATTAATTTGTTTAAGGATGTTTCATGTAGATTATTATGTGAATTTAGAATAAGATGTTGTTTAATGCCTAAAAATTAAAAAAAATGCGTATATGTTATTTAAGTAAAGTGAGCATATTTTCACCAAACTTGCGTTGAACTATAAATTATAATTTGAGAACTAAATCAATTGCATTTTTTGGTTTTTTGTAACATTCAACTTTTGATCAAGACTATTTTGAGTGGGCGTTTAAGTTATTACTTGAGGACAAGCAACAACTAATGTATGGGGAGATTTTATAACACTCAATTTAAACATCTTTTAGGAATGTTTTCTTGATCATAATCTTAGGTTTAAGGGATAATTTCATATGATTTGGGAGCATATTTAGTTAATTCTTGAAAAATATGTTACTTATGTTGTTTTTAATGATTATATATGTTTTACAGGACTTTGGTGAGCACTTTCGGAGTTAGAAGAGTTATGGAATCAATTGATGAGCTAGCACATCGAATTACCTAGTCCCATATCAAATATTAAGGCCATAGGGCAAGTCAAAAAGAGTTCAGCGTCAGAAGAGAAAAAATAGAAAGAATTTAGAGGTCACAATTTTTCTCACGATCCATGAAATCTAGACAATGTAATGATGATTTGGCTCACGGCTATGAGCCAGGTCGTCGTTACCTGCTCGAACCTACTTTAGCATTTAGGCAAATTTTAGGCCTTTTCTTAAGACTTCTTTCCTTTAAAAGCCTTGAAGCAGCTACTAAGAGTGAAGACAAAATTTTGAAGATATCTTAACAAGTTTTTAGGCAATATAAAGGAGAAATGGCAATCAAAACATAATGAATTAAAGATCTAAAGTGGATTTTCCAAGAATAATCATGGAGGTTTCAAGAAGTTTAAAATCTTTTATCATGAGTTTTTATATCTATTCTCTTATTATTATTTTTTATTATTTTTAGAACGTTTTATAATTAATTTTTTTTGTAGGATTTAGATTGTTATGAACCTTAGGAGTTAGTAATAGTGCATTACTTCTTTGATTTAATGTGAACTTTCATATTTGCTTTGAATTGCTTATGGAATTAATGAAATTGGTTTTCAATGTTATACGACCACATCTTTAATCCCAAGTATATAATATCATATGTTTATATGGACCAAGTCGAATGTAGGAATAGATCAATCCATAGGTGATGCTTCTTATATGGAGACCTGGATCAAAGGCTTACATGAGAAGTCTAGATTAGGAATGAACTTAATCAAAACAATTGGTAAAATAGAACATAGTAATGCTTTTAACTATTATTTCCAGATACTGTAACCAACCACTTGATTTGTCAATTTAAATAAGAAATACATGACTGGACTGTGAGCATGTAATTAAACTTAGGGAACCTACAGTCTAAGATAATCTAGAGAATCCATTAAATCAAGTTTGAATAATGAATAAAAATGCATCTTAGGGGGGATTGACTATCTAAATCCTAACTTCATCACCACTTATTGATTCTTGTGATTTTGTCTTTGCTTTTTTTTAGATTTTTTTAATTTTCTTTCATCAATCAATCTATCAACCATCGATTAGGTAGTTAATAAAGATAGGAATTAACTAAGAGTTGCATTCCTCATGGATCGACAACCTAGACTCAAAATAGCTATACTACACTATGATAGATGCACTTGCCTAATTGCGTGCTTTGGTGTTGTTATTAAGACTTAGTTTATTTTCATTTAAAAGTTGAGTATGATATATGCATGTTAACCAAAATATTGAATGAAGGCTCAAAGATCAAGATGGTGGCTTTAAAGGTGCTATGCTCTGTAATTTTTGTTGTAAGTCTTATCTTAATCATCTTTAATTATTTAAGACTCAACTAAAGCATATTCATCCGTACATGGGTATTTTTTATATAGGTTTCATAATCAAGAGGAAATATTTACTGAAAGTTTTTAAATAATCCTTTTGATACATTAAATTATTTAAAAAACTTTTTTAAATTATGTGTGAGTTAAGGTTTGTTAAAAATAGTTGTTTTGATATGATTTTAGGTTATTTATATGTATTAGGAAATGTTAAAAGTATTAAAAATTTCTTTTAAAAGGGCTATTTCAAAAGTGTTATGGTTTTAATGGTCAACTAGTAGGTTTTTCCATATAGAGACTGGTTGACCAATATGGTCTAAATAGTTAATCAGTGGATTGGTTAACAATATGTCACAATGCTCAGATAATGCATAGCAAAATCAACTTCAATGACTATTTTTTAATTGGAAAATGCGGGCTGAATGGACTTTAATGTATACCAACAATAATAAATAGCTAGTTGAAACTTTTTCACCTAAGAATAGGTATTCTTAAAGTGTATATAAGTTCTCTAAGTGGATCTAAGTTATATAGTAATTGAATTGAGTGAAATCAGTTATTTTAGGGTGTGATATTGTTCATTTTAGTTCATTTGGTATTGGTTTTGTTTGTAAGCCCACTTAAAACACTTTGGTTAGTCAGGTGACATATTTTTAAATGTATTTTATTATGAATTATGGAAATTGAATAGAAAATGTTACTCTTCACTTATTGAAAGGAAGATTTGATCTTGTTGAATTACTCTTCATGTGTGTAGGAGAATTGTTATAAGGGTTATTCTTGGGTTATTCTTCACTTATGAAGGAAGATTTATGTAAGGATTACTTTTCACTAGTTAAATGGAAGATTCTTGTGAAATTTTCAATAACTGGTTAGATAGTGAACATAGGTGAGGTTGGAACACTGAACAACTATAAATCTATATGCAATTTCTCTTTCCCTACCATTTAACTCATAATTTATTTTTAATTCAAGTTATATTATTATATTATTTCAACATATTATTACATTTTTTACATAGCATTAAGAGAGGATTTTTGAGTTAGGTAAAAACTTAGAAAAATTTAGAGTCACCTAATTCATCCCTTTAGGTGCCATATAGGTCAACAATTGATATCAAATTTAGGACTCGTATAAATAAATTTCTATTGAAATAGTGAGTGAAAGGACATAATTGCACATTTTAATAGTAAACATATAGTTAGAACCCCTTTTCTTTGAATGTGAAAATGATAAATATTAGAAAATTAGGATGAAACACTTCTTTTTATACAAAGGAGTTGATTTTTTGAAGTTGTAGAGAATGACCATCACATCCCAATGAAAACAATAATTGGAGACATTGTAGAGACTATAGTACCAAAGGAGTGGAATAAACAAGATAAGAGACTCCATACTCTTAATATCAAAGTTGTACATATTTTGTTTTATATAGTAGGAAGACATAAGTTTAATAAGGTATGTATGCATGAAACAACTCAAAAGATATGGACTAAATATCCATGAAATAGCTAAAAAGATATTGAAAAAATTAAAAATCACATATGAGGGCACAATTTTAGCTAAAAAAATAAAGTGATAATGTTTACGCATAAATTTGAATTGTTTCATATGGAACATAATGAATCAATTTATAGAACATTTCACATTGTTAATTCTCTAAAGATATTGGTGAGACCTATACTAATATTGAATTGATGAGGAATTTGTTTAGATTTTTACAAAATACTTAGCTTATAAAGGTTATATTTATACAAGAAGCTAAAGATTTATGCACCTTGTCATTAGAAAAATTGATTGGATCACTTCTTACCTAGGAAATGCAGATGAATTAATTTCATGAAAAAGAAGTGGTTTCAAATAGAATAGATATAGTGCTTAAATCCTTCAAAGATAAGGAATTGATCATAAAGGCATATGCTTCATGTCAAATGTATAGGTACCATCGTATTCCAATTCTTGCAATGAAAATGATTATGATATTGATCTCACTTATGAAGAGTTAGTAGAATGCCTATAGTCCTTGAATTTGAAAAAATATATAGTTATACTCTAAGTATAAGGAAACATTAAAACTTTTAGTTGCATGTAAACAACTAAATGAAAAATTGAAAAATGTATTACATAATAATGATAAATTCTAAGAGCATAGATAATGGTAATTGGTAAAAATTTATAGAAGACAATTCTTTACTAAGAAAAGAGATAGAAACCCTTAAGGATTCCTTAAATTTACTAAGGGTAAATAAAATTTATAATGCACAGTTAGCAACCAACAAGCATTAATTGATAGTTGTGGCTTAGGATATACGAGAACCACTTTTGTGTTAATCCTTATGTTGCACACCTAATAGGTGGGAATTAGGTGACTCTAATTTTTTTAAAATATTTTAAGTCTCTTGTCAAAAAATAAAAAATCCATGTAAAGGTTATATAATGAGAAAGCTAAATGATTCAATTAATCAAAGTCATAATATAATTGAATTATAAGCACTTAAAATATATATATATAACTTAAGAATAATGATACGATGAAGATATTATGTACTTGAAAATAAAAGACAGATTGGGAAGAAGGATGCAAACTGATTTTTATAGTGATTCGGTGTCAACTTATACTTACGTCCACTACCCAACATAAAATTGAAAATAAAAGAGAGATTAGGAAGAAGGGTGCAAACTAATTTTTATAGTGATTTAGTGTCAAATCATTCTTGTGTCCACTACCCAATACCTTATTGGGTATTTCGCTACCTTTAATACTAAGGTAACCTTTTAAAATTACTTGCATTTTCAATGGCAGAAAGTATAGCACTTATAACACTCACTTATCAAATGGACAAGTGTAACCTTTCACAATTTTTAGCCTTACAAACTCACATCCTTACAAATACACCTAACAATATGTTATTCTTAATTAATTCAAATTTTTAGGGGCTCCAAAATAAAAATTGGGAATGAATGCACAAATAAACCTCACAAACCACACCGAAACAACCAAAACCTTCACATAGCACAAAATGTTTCAATTCATTTATACTTTTGTTTGTGTACTCATTTGATGCCTAAATGATAATGCCTAAATCATACAACTTTTATACATGTTTTCATGATGATAATCTTAGGTTTAACGGTGGCTTTCATGTGATCTATATGCATAATTTGTTAATTCTTAAGTAAGATGTTGCTTATGTTATTTTTAACGAATGTTTACATTTTTATAGGAATTTGGTTAGCAATTAGATGCACTTTTGTAGTTAGATGGTGTGTGGAATTAATTTGAGGAGAAAAATAATCAAGTCATGGAGTTTATACCAAAAATCAAATCCATAGGACCAACGATGGACTTGCCACACGAGGAGATAAAAAAGAACCCAAAATTAGAGAGGCTCGAGATTTGGCTCACGACTGTGAGTCATACCATAATGTCATTATAGAAGGGAAGCATGGCATGGCTCATAACTATAAGCCAAGCCATGACTTGGTTAGCCTCCTTTCATTTTGAACCTAATTTTTGATGTTTTCTTGGGGAGTCTTGAGTCTTAAAAGATAATGGCCACCACCAAGGTATAGCAATGAATTCCAAGAAATATTAATAAGGATTTGATCAATTTGAAGAAAAGAATCAGATCTAAACATATAGAATTGAAGATAAAAAATTTCATTTTCTATCAAACATCATAGAGGAGTTAAAAGATTTAAGAATT
Organism: Pinacopodium congolense; assembly: GCA_028565735.1. Taxonomy (NCBI): domain Eukaryota; kingdom Viridiplantae; phylum Streptophyta; class Magnoliopsida; order Malpighiales; family Erythroxylaceae; genus Pinacopodium; species Pinacopodium congolense. Next base: position 23,396,494 of record JAOXYD010000136.1, read on the forward strand.
ATGGCATGATCTACTTCATCACTTCTCTTTTTATGATTTTCATTATTATTTTATGATGTTTAAAAACTATTTTTTTAAGGATCTAGATTGTTATGAAACCTATGATGTTGTACTAAATTTTTCCTTTGATTTCATGTTGAACTTCCAGATTTGTCTTGGATTTACTTATGGAACAAATGGCTTTTGATTATTATGTGAACATAAGGTTGAATCCCAATTATATGATTTCAAAATTTTCAATTGTGAAATCGAATTTATGGTAAAATTAATCCATATGTTATGCATCTTGAGTAGAGACCTACAGTAGGCTTACATGAGATGTCTAGATTAAGTGGGAACTCAATCAAAACTATAGGTTCCATAGAAAGTACTCATGCATTCTATTAATAGTTTTTGAGATAGAGAGAACATTTACTAATTTATCAAGATAAATAAGAATTACATAACTTGAGAGAGAGTGTAGTTTTCTTTAAGGAACCTACGATCTAAGATAAGTTAGATGATCCATTAAATTAAGGTTGAGTGATGAATATGAATATATATTAAAGGGGATTAACCATCTAGGTCCTAACTTTGTGATTGCTTGCTAATTCTTGTAAGTTTGTCTTTGAATTTTCCTTTAGTAATTTCATTTATTTTCATTAATTAATCAATCTATCAATCATTAAGTAGGTTAGATAATTGTGATAAGAATTTTCTAGCAGTCACAGTCCTCGTGGATCATCAATTTAGACTCGCACTAGTTATACTACCCCATGATAGGTACACTTTCCTATTTGTGTATTTTAGTAGTGTTTATTTGAGATTCTTGGATTTATATTTTATTAAAACTTAGGTATGCATTACCCAAGACTTTTTTTTTTCATTTCTAGGATTTTCTATTCTTTGTTAGACTAGCTATCTTTTTTTAATTTAATTTGTTTCAATTTTTTTCATTTTAATTTGTCATCTTTAGATTTCTGAAATTTTTATTTTTGGGATCGAAAGCTTAGCTTACCATGGGAATTTTTCAAGACCCTTTTTACAATACATGTAGTCTAGCATCTATAGGTTGAGGGTGAGGATAACAAGCTTCGAGATAAAACCTCAAATGATCTTGAATCTTTAGAACTATGTTTAGTTCAATGGGTTATTAGACAAAGACTTAATGCTTTATTACTAATTTTTCAGAGTTCTATAATGCCTTTATGCTAATGGTGTTTCTAAAGGGACATTAAAAATAAATTTTCATTCACCTTGCAGAGTAGAGCTAAGCCTTGGCTTAATTATAATCCACTTGGTTCTATCACCTTGTGGAGAAGTTTGTGATAAAGTAAATTCCTCCCTCTCACCTTGCCAAGTTGTGCAATGAGATAATATCTTTTCAGTAATGGGATAAGAAAATCTATACGAGGCTTAAGAGCATTGGAAGGACATGCTAAAGAAGTGTCGCCACCACGACTTCAATTCAGGATGCTAATGCAAACCATCTACAATGGCCTGAATTCTCCCATTAGTACTTCCTTTAGAGGTACCATAAACTTTAATCCCCTGAGCAACTCAAAAATCTTATAAAGAACATAGTTATGAACACATACCAATGAGGTAATGCACAACAAATGTCTAAACCTAATAGTAAATGCATCATGTTGATGCAGTGGCTTCAATAGAGGTCAAATTTAATGCACTAACATGGAAATTGGATAGCATAATGGTCCCATCTACATCTGCTCATAAGATGTGTTATGACTTTTATGATGGAGGGCAACCTAATCACAAGTGCCAATCATCTAAAGTTAGGGATAAGTAAAGTAGGTTGACTATGTTAAAAATTCATAAAATAATCCTTATAGCAACACTTATAATCCATAGTGCCATAATCATCCCATATTCCCATGGTCAGGATAAAACCAATAGCATTAAAACCACCCACCCGATTTCTAACAACAAAAATAACCTATATAATAAAGTCTAAAGGAGCTCCTTAATAAATATACTACCACATAAGATGCCAGATTTCATAATATTTAATCTTCAATTAAGAATCTTAAATTTTAAGTGGTCTAGCTTACCAAAAGAATTTTAGAGAGATTACTAAGTACTTTGCTTAGTATCACAAAGAAAAATCCAAGAGAGCAACTGCATATAGTGTTCATGAATGATGATATGAAGGTAGCTAGTGAGGTAGAAGAAGTAGAATGAGAATTTATGAAGATTAAGGATGAAGAGGAAGCTAACAAGAAGGAAAGGGAAGCAAAAAAGAAGAAGGCGAAAGTAAAGAAGAAGCAGTAAGAGCTAAAGTACTACAAGTTTTAACTTTTGTATCTTAGTATATTAAGCATTGGGTAACTTGAGGAGTATACAACTAAGTGCCTTAACCCTATTATGAAATGAAATACTAACACTCCTTTGGTTGAATCTCTTATTTAGGAATTGAAGTACGTGAAGCTCTTGCATGATGTCCTCTTTGCTAAAAAGGGGAAGTAGTATTTAAAGATGATAATGAGTGAAGAATGTGTAATAACCTTTATTGATAAACTACCATAGAAATTAAAAGACCCAAGGAGTTTCTCAATCCCCTGCATGATTGGTAATTTACAATTAAATGATGCATTAGTCGACCTAGAGGCTAGTATAAATATTTTTTCGAATAATATGTTTCATAAATTAGGGCTAGAGAGACTTCAAAGATGAGCATATAATTAGCAAATAGATTGGTTAAATAGCCTAGAGGCATAGACAAGGATGTATTGGTAAAAGTAGATAAGTTTATATTTCCTATTAATTTTATGATCCTACATGTAAAGGATGAGGATACGATTCCTTTGATATTAGGTAGATATCTTTTAGCAACTTTGAAAACTTTGTTTGATGCTTTTGAAAATAAATTGACTATTAGAGATGAATATAAATCTATTACCTTTTCACATTTTAAAAATAATAATAAAATTAATACTCTTCTTCTATTGAAATTCTATTCATGTAACCTTGAATGCCTTGCAAGGGAAAACAAAACTTAAATCTTTGGAGTTCACTTTAGTTATGATGTTGAGCCTTGAGCATTATAAGAGAGAGGTAAGTTTAAATCTTAATTTGAAGGAGCTAGATGAAGGAAGGAAGAAAGATAATGAAGATTTAAAAAGCTCCTAGGGGAAGTACAAGCAAAAAAAAGGTGGGCTCGAAAAAAGAAAATTAATAATAGGTAAGCAAACGGAGGTCATCAAGCTTATGGTGGCTTTGCCGCAAACTACCAAATAATAACCTAACCTTCTAATCGTGTAATAGGGTGAGCTAGGATCAATCTACGGAGAGCTAAGGAGCAAATGTTATTTCTAATGTTAATGAATAAGTAAAAACTCTTGATGCGATGAAAATAAAATAATAAAAGGATGACTAATTGATTATGTTTTATGCCCAAAACCAATTAATCTATTGCTACTTATAGAATTCACTAATGACAGTTACATTTCAAAAGCTTAAACCTAGCATTTAAATTAGAAATTACTAGTAGGATGATTAAACATACAAATAATCCTTAATTCTTGGCATTAAATAAAGTTTTAAATTCAATCTAAGCCTATAAACACAATATTAATTAAAACCTAATCATATTCTCACAATTTAATTCCCTTCATCCCTTTAACACCTTCAACCCAATAAAATTTAGCCACACATATTAAATATTATAAAAACAGAATACAAATTTAATATAAACATGATGAAAATATAATGAAAGTGATGGAAATAAGGGTTCAATAATATATTGAATAATAATCAAAAGTTTTTCACTAATATTCATCTCAATTTAAAGAAAAATACAAACCTAAACCAAATAAACTAATGACACTAACTATAATAACAAAACCCAAACAAAAATAAGATAAAAACATATGCTAATTAATCTAGAATAGAAAGGGGAGAGTATTAGGATGAAAGAGCTAAAAACACCTAGAATAGGATGAAAATAAGAGAAAAAAGGTTAGCTACCAAAAATGGTAAGGTTGATGACGAAAATAGCTCTTTTTGATCCTTAAATACGTCCAATTTATGGATGATGGCATTTGGATAGGTAAAAGTCAGGTTTACCTTTATTTTTTCCATCCTTTGGACCTTTAATAGTTACAACCAAATATCAAACCCAAAATGAAGGATCTAGAATGCTAGCTTCAATGGTGGTTTTTGGATCATTAATGATACTATTAAGCAGCTACAGAAACCACTGTTGATGGTTCTATCAAGCCTCCCTCTTGCTCATTGTACTGCAATACTTCTTCAAACTTAGATTTTCAATTCAAATTTTATTTTAAAAGATAAAACCTTTCATTCAACACATAATAAAAACAAATTAAGTACTTTTAAAACAAAAATACAGATGAAACCATATCAAATCACCTATCAAAACTTTTCTTGATTGTCCTCAGGTAATGACTTAAACACTTCACTTAAAAAATCTTAATCAAAATTTGAAAGCTAATTGAACATAACATAATTTAATCAATGCCTTTAATTTAATTCACAAATTCAAAATTTTCATATTCAAAAACAATTTTATCACAAGCAAAGTGAAAAGTTAGTAAGAAAGTAACTCAATATAAATGATATCAAGCACCAAAATCATTTCACATAGTTCACCACATAAACTTCAACAATGATGTTCAAAAGAACCAAAAACATAGCACAATTTGATCATAGAGCAATATATAGGAGGTCCCTTATCCTTTTTAACATGAAGGTGTACATTTTCTCGTTAACACCCCAGTTACTTAACTATGGCACTCCTTTTAACTTGTTTGAGATGTCATCTAACTTTTTGAAATAAATGTGAACATTTTATTGTGAAAAATTACAAGGCTATATCACCCTCTCAAATGGCTACTAGATCACTCATAAACTTTATCCGTTATATTTGTTTAAAGCCAGTAGAGTGAAATTTTCTCACTTTATTCAACAACACAAATACTTTTTATACATTTTTTAACATATTATTTTAGGCATCCCATTTCCAAATTTTCAAGACAAACCATATCAAATGTCCTTAAACACTTAACATCATCATAAAGGTTAAAAAAAATACATTCAAATATTCAAAAGAAAATGAAAAATGAAGATTTTTTTAAGTTAGTGATCATCTTAAAAATTGATCAAAGTTTACCAAATTAAAAATATCAATTGCTTTTAAGTACCACAATTAAAAATCAACTAAATTTTAAGATCATTTAAAGATAAAACATTTAAATCATCACTCTTAAACTCATAAAAACTCAAATGTCAAAAAAAATTGAACATGTTCCCCATCTCCAAACTTAAATGGGACATTGTCCTTAATGTTCCAAAGGAAACATAAATCCATAGGCATTAGAAGAAGAATACTCCCCAGGAATGTAGAGGCCATGTCATTCCTTCATGAAAAAGATTGTAGCTCTTTTATGACCTATAAACTAACAAGTAAGAAGCGAGCAAAGAACTCAAACGAATAAATTAAAACCTGTCTAGAAAAGAAAAAAACACAAAAACTAAGGGATATGGTTGAGTTGCCTTCGAAAAAGGCTTGTCTCTCACAAATCAATCAACTTAAGTTAGAGCTTCAAGCTCTATTACCTCCTAATTTTGAACTCAATACCTATCAACGTAAAGCTTAAGGTGATGCTGATGACCTTAAATTCCTTACTCATCTTTTCACTCTTGATCTCGATGGCACCATAGGGATACACGTAGATAACTATAAAAGGAATTATCCATTTTGAAAGTAACTTATGTATAAAAATATTGAGTTTAGAGTGATACAATAGAACTTTCTGACCATCCATAAATATCATCCTAGAGATGTGCCTATCATGAAATGCCTTGGTCTCTTTTTTTTTTAAAATCTAAGCATTTTTTAATGCATCATAATGCAGCTCCTCTAACTCTTGAAATTGAAACTTTCTTTGTGCATGAATAACCTCTAACTCTATGCTGCATTGCTTAACTGCCCAATAGGCCCAGTGCTCCAACTTCACAAGTAAAATGCATGGCTTCCCAAACACCATCCTATATGGAGACATCATAATCGGAGTCTTATATGTTGTCTGGTAAGCCATAGAGCATCATTAAGGTATAAACTATAGCCTTCTCTAATGGAGTTAACTGTCTTTTCCAAGATATCCCTGATCTCTCTATTGGAAACCTAGGCACTCTTTTAAGGATGATAACTGTGGAAACATGATTCACCACCTAATACTTCCCAAGGAGAGCCTTAATTATTCTATTGAAAAAATGGATTCCCTTATCATTTATGATGACTTTTTATTCTCTCCTTTTATGCCTTGGTGAAATTCATAGGGAGTTGCTAAGAAATTGAAAAGTTCACCAAGTTAACATACCAAGAAGCCACTATATGTACCGCATGCAACTACTCATTCAGAAAGTTATTAGAGATAGGGGTGTAATTAATGCCATGCTGTACTAATTTACTTAAATGATCAGCCACTCCATTATCCATGCTCTTCTTGTCCCTAATCTCCACATCAAGATCCTAAAGCAAAAGTATCCAACGAATGAGTCTTGGCTTTGCCTCCTTTTTGGAGAATAGGTACTTTAAAGCTTATTAATAGCTAAACCATTACTAACTTATTTCGATGGGTCGTAAACTTGCAATATAACGGATATCATCCCAGAAGGATTAGGTTTAGACACCACATGATTCAAGTTAGACTTTGTTTAAGGCATAATTCCAAACAGTAACTACTAAAAAATAAACTAAAATGGGATAAATTAATAATGAATAATTAAAAGAGAAATGTGCATGAACTTTTAAATTCAAGACCAAGGATTAGGAATCACTTGTATCCTTATTTTGTTTCCTTCTTATCTTGTTGATATAATTATAATTGGCCCAAGATATCCTAATGTTTTAGTCACCCTCTCTCAAGATGTAACTGAGCTTTCCTAGTTAAATTAAATAGGAAGAGTCTTGCAATCTCTCAATCTATAAAACCTCGTTCTAATTATCTATCTAGTTGTCAAACAATCCTTATAGTCAATTAATCAATTAATTAAGATCTCTATCTAATCAATTAAGCAACTTAGTAATTTAAAGTATATTTAATGCCAACTCTTATTACACATCCCAACACAAATTACCAAGTACAGTGTCTTAATCTATTGCAAGGTTTAAGCACAATAATGATCATAAACATTCATTCATTAAACCAATAATATGAGTTTAACAAAATAATTGAAAAATAAATTCCTATGATATGGTTCAATCACTCATGATGTTATTCAATCTCTCAACTAACATAATATCTATGCAAAAATATAGCAAAAGAGAAGAAGAAACAAAAACTACTGAAGGTGTAACTCTTCTCTTCACTCCCTTGGGCCAAATATTTTGTAGGATAAGATGTTCTTACTTGAAAGTGGATGTTGATCTTGATTCCTCTCTTGGAGAGCCTTCAAAACCTATTTTTAGCCTTATAGGGAAAGCATTTAATAATTAGAATGACGACTCCTAGGGTTTTGGACCTTTTTTATACCTCAGTAATTAAACATACCACATGAAAAGTATGTCCCAGGTGGGTCTCGAGACCACTAGGACATGATCATGGAACAGGCCACGATCATGGCCTTCCTACTTTTCATTCTCCTTTACTCCTTCTCTTCCTTTGATCCCTATTTCCATAACACATTAGGCATACACACCAATAAGATCCAATTCATGCCCAGCATCATCACTAAAACCTAAAGCAAATAATTTAAGAACAGTATCTACATCAATAAAACCTAATAAAAAACAAGATAAAAATAGATGTTAATCAATCTAGAACAGACATTCTTCAACCACATTGCATAAAAGAGCTAAAAACACCAAGAATAAGATGAAAGCAAGAGAAAAAGGATTGGTTCTAAAAGTAGCAACATTGATGAAGAAAATAACTCCTCATAATCCTTAAATATGTCTAACTTTGGCTTGATTGGATAGCTAAAAGTCATGTTTTCCCTTTTTCTAGATGATCAATAGTGGTTAACAGTAGTATCAGTGACCTCCTATTAAATCCACATTGAATGATCTGAAATGCAAGCATCAATAGTGGTTGCTGGGTCATTAACGGCACAAATGAGTAGCTGCAGAAACCATAATTGATGGTTCCTTCAAGCCTTCCTCTTGCTCATTTCGCTCCAATTATTCTCCAAACTTGGTTTTTCAATCCAGACATTATGCCAAAATATTAGATTTATCATTCAACACATAATGAACACAAATTAAGAACTCTAAAAATAAGGATAAAACCAAATCAAATCACCTATCAAAACTCAATATAATACATCCTTATCAGCTTACGACATTAAACAAGCACTTTTTGGAACGCAACTTAACATTTATTTGATTACTTTTGTTTTATTTTTTTTATTAGCTTTTTTGCATATATTTTTCATTATTTCATGTTCGATTTCATTTTATTTGCATGTGTTTTTTAATTGTGTTTCTTTGAGTTTCACATCATTTTTAGGTGTTAAAGTGATCCAAATTTGATTAATGGTGCTTAAGATTGAGTTAGGAAAGCTTTAAAAGACATCTTGAATGAAAAATTGTTTAATCTTGCATATTTAGTATATGTTTCACAGCTTGGCTCACAACTTATAAAAAAGTGAACAGGCTAGGTGACATTCGTGACCTAGCTTATGAGGAGGTTGGCTTTTAGGGATTAAAACCACTATCTAACTCTCCTTTCATCTGTTCACTTATCTTTTAAACCCACTCAATTTTACACCTCCCATCAATTTTCCAACATGAAATTAGCCCTTTAACTTCATTTTTATACATTAATTCAAATATTTATCATTAACTCAATAAGTTATGTGCTTTATCTTTGTATTAAACACTTAAAGTTTAGGGTTTGCTTTATGATTGAGGGTCTACATGTGCTATAGGTGTTCTTAGTAAATTTGATATGATTTTCCATCACTTTTGAGTTTGATTATTGATCTAAGACA